>JAQPPZ010000529.1:2400000-3000000 GCA_028583015.1 Wollemia nobilis
ATGATGTATAATAATAGTACATTGATACCATGTAGGGTAGATGGAATTCTATACACCTCTTCTATAAGAAAAATAATAGGAAGTATGATTCACAATACACAAAATATGGATCTAATGAGTATAGTTGATCCATCTATAGTACATGAATCCTTTTAGTCTATTACTTGGAAAAATTCCATGAATATTGAATATCAAGTACTATTGAAAAACAAGACTTGAGATCTTGATGATATTCCACCAAAGAAAAAGGCTATTGGATGCAAATGGATCTCAAATTCAAATACAAATTAGATGGCAGTATTGATAAATACAAAGCAATAATTTTAACAAAGGGATATGCACAAAAGGAGGGCATAGATTATGAAGAAAAATTTTCTCCTAGAACAAAAATAAAATCCATTAGAATTATATTTGCTCTAGCTACACAATTTGGATGTAAAATTCATCAAATGGATGTGAAAAGTGTCTTTCTCAATGGATACTTAAAAGACATTTATATGACTCAACAAGAAGGATTCATCATACCTGGACAAGAAATAAAGTTATTGTTGAGGGTGATGTCAAAATTTCCCCATAATTATTAAACTAGTGTTGTTTTTTTCAAGAGATGTTGTTTTTATCTAGAATTGGTTAATAAGTCAATATATATTATATTGAATAGTTAGCTTGAGTTAAAGTCAAGTTCTAGATTTATTCCTAGAAAATAGGGTCAACGAGGAGTCAATTTCTAGGCAAGTTATCTTCATGAAGAGGGCACCATAAATCAAGACCAGTTAAGTGAGTTGTAATTGAAATAAAGAACATGTTAAAATATCTCAAATTGGGTGCTCTATTTTATGCCAATTAAGAATTTTAGTTAACTAAAAAAAACACCATGCAAGGTGGCCATGATAAAAGATAGTTTTTTAGAAACATGAGTTGTTTTAGCTTTTTTGATTGATCAAGGCTGATTGATCATTATATACAATGTAATTGGACTCATTTTTTGGTTTGGACCAACAACATAGTTTGTTGATATTGAAGCTTTTTGTTAAGGATATTTCATCATTTGATATTTATAATTAGTTTAGCTTAATCACTAAACACTCGAATATTTTTGGGTGATATCCATGCTTCATTAATGTTCATTTTGTCTTAGATCAAAAGTGTTTTATTGTTATTTATTTAAATCTCTCCACCTCAAGAACTTTCAGTTATACAAATTTATCAAATATCTTTATGGTCTCAAACAATCACCTTGGGCATGGTACATAAATATAGATGAACATTTTGGAAAGCATGGTTTTAAAAGAAAATTATATGATCCAAGTTTATATCACAAAGAGCAGGGGGAATATTTTATTCATCAATATGTATGTAGATGATCTAGTCATCATAGGAAATTTTGAGAGTATGATTCCACATGCAAAAGAAGACTTGAAAAAATATTTTGACATGACCAGTATTAGACAATTACATTACTTCCTAGGATTGGAGTAAAGCAAAATTATCATCACATATTTGTTTCATAAAGTAAATATGCCAAGAATTTTCTTAAGGAAATATTACATACAATATTGTAAGCCTATAGAAACTCCCATGTAATTAGGTTTACAACTCTCACAATTTGATTTTTCTTCTCTAGTAAATAAAAACCTCTATTGGTAGTTAGTTGGGAGTCTCATCTTCCTAACTTACACAAGATTGAATATCAATTTTATAGTGAGTTATCTTTCATGTTTCATATAGGAACCAAATATGACACATTGGAAGGCAATAAAGAGAATTCTAAGATATATACAAGGAACTATTGAGTATGGTTTAGAATTCAAGAGGAGTGATCAATTCCACTTAACAAGTTATATAGACATAGTTTATGCAAGTTGCATTGATGACTAAAAATCTACCTATGGCTACATATTACTTCTAGGGACTACACCCATATCATGGATAAGTAAGAAATAATAAATAGTTACTCGATCTTCCACTGAAGCATAATACCATACAATAGAGAAAGCTTTCTACAAAGCAATATGGTTGAAACATATGTTGGAAAATATGGGATTACCACAAGATAAACCTACAATCATGCACTATAAAAACTAAGGAATACTAAAACATAATTATAATATAGTTTTCCATGAAAGGATTAAGCACATCAGCATGAAGTGCCACTTCATCAATGAACATGTTAAATAGTAGAACATCTAGCTCAAATTCAATCCTACTCAAGAACAATGAGTAGACATCTTCATCAAACTATTGAGACAAATAATTTTGAATTTTCCTCTTCAATACTATGATGTAATAAGGGGGGAATGTTAGGAATTACTACATTATGTATAATATGAATATAAGTTGAGTAACCACTCAACACATGGTTTGTAAGGTTCACTAGGGGACAAGGGTAGTTATAGGTTATTATACCATATTTTGGAAACTATTATATTTAAATATCCTTTCACTTCTATAATACAATCTATTTGAAGCATTATGATCTAACACATAGTTTATAACTCTTTCTAGAAATAAATAGAAGCAATACATTGACTCAATTATTATACACGAACTAAAGAAAGCAAAACCAAAGAGTGATAAACATAAATAGATGGATTCCCTTGAGAACAAAATATTTGATCATATGAGATTACATCAATACAATGGATTGGGTAGTTAATGGGTATTTATACCAACTACTAATCACCAATAATAAATAATCGTATATCACATTTTTCCATGTTGACATAACATGAAATCATAAAGGTTACTAACAAGATACTAAACCCTTTTCCATAATACATTAGATGTTATAGTATTTTAATGAAGGTTAACATTAAACATGGTTTAACCAATTACCATAAGGACAATTCCATTAAGTCATTATAGAATACATCACATAATTAGTGCTTGTAGGCTTTACACATGATTACATCACATAATATCGACCTTAGCCAATACGGTGAGATTACATAAATCTCAACACTTCCTCATATTCTAAATTAAGAGGTATAAGGAGAAGAAATTCTTGGAGATAGCATATTATCCTCCTCATAATAGATGCTCTAATGGGTCATTTCACTCCAAAATTTGTAGGAACTATATAAATATCCATTGTCATATAGAGGTTTTTCAGTTGGCTTCTAAAAGTCTACTTCAATATTTGATAATCTTACTAAATAAACTTTTTTAGTGTGTCCTTCGCATTTGCAATATCTACAAGAGGGTTTAGACTTCTTTGAAGACTTTTATTTTCCCTTGGGTCAATGAGTTGTAGCTTCTATGGATTTGAAGTCCTTTGCAAGAGCCTAGATATTTAAGAAATTTCTCCATTATTTTTCAAAGAAACTTAAAAGTAAACAAAAAGAAATAATAGAGCATTGAGGATTATAGAAAGATGTTTTTCAGCTATTAAAGTAGTCAATTGAACACTAGTCCAAAAAATTTAAAGGGTGAAATAAAATTGGCTAGAATAGATTTAACATATTGTTCATCTATCTTCATTATACATCTTGAAAATAGCATATATGTCTTTAGTGTCCTTAAGTAAGAAATATATGACACAATATCATGACATTACATTATTAGAAATTTTTCTAAGTGTTGCTACACCTCATGAAAATTTAGAAAGGTTATAACAAATAGATTATATTTGATTATGGCTATAACTAGTTTGGTATGGTTATAACATTTTACATGTATTTAAATACATCATGCTAGATCAATGTATAAGGTTTTAATATTTTTATCATTGGTATTAGAGTATTCATGTTTGTGGTATCACGTATCTAGCTATATAGGTTGCACCCTCTAACTGTAGAGGTTGTCATAACCACAAGACCCACCTATTGTCCTTAAGGTATCACTACCTATATTGCTTATAACATATGCATCCACTCATACCTCTAAGCCATATATGCCTTGGGAGATAGCTAATGACCCCAAAAAGCAAATAGATCTAACTATGCCCACCTAATTCCATCAAAATAATGGATTCTTGGTGGACACACGGTTGGAAATGCTATTCTTGTCTTACCATTTATAGATTGTTATTTTTAATTTTGGTAGGATGCCACAAATGATACATAGGACCAATTGATTTTGATGGTCTTGCCTTTGGTTGCATAGTTCTCTCTATTCCATATGTTGAGCAAGGTGCAGCAACAGTATTGTCATTGTTGTCAACACGGTCAGACAGATCGGTTGATGCAGTGGACAGGAGTTAAGAGGTTCTTCAGAGTATGTACAGTGATTTTCCAAAAGATCGAAGTGGCCCATATGCTAAAAATCAAAAGAAAATCACAAGGAAGAAAACTGTCGCGATATCGCGACATGTTGAGCAAGAAAGAAAAACTGTCGCGATATCGCGACATGTTGAGCAAGAAAGAAAAACTGTCGCGATATCACGACATGTTGAAGAAAAAAAATCGCGATTTCGTGACATGTTCGAAGAGAAAGTGCAAGCAAGAAAAACTGTCACGATTTCGTGACATGTTCGAAGAGAAACGCAAGCAAGAAAACTGTCGCGATTTCATGACATGTTGAGAAAGAAAGAAAAAGCTATCACATAAGTTAAGAGAAAGCAAGAAGAAAACTATCACGATTTCGTGACATGTTGAGAGAAAGTGCAAGAAGAAAATTGTCATGATTTCATGACATATTGGAGAAAAAGGCAAGAAGAAAAGTGTCACGATTTCGTGACATATTGGAGAGAAAGTGCAAGAAGAAAACTGTCACGATTTCATGACATATTGGAAGAGAGAAAGGCAAGTAGAAAAAGTGTCACGATTTACTGACATATTGCAAGAGAGATAGTACAGAAGAAAAAGTGTCACGATTTCTTGACATATTGAAGAGAGAAAGTCAAAAGAAAAAGTGTCACGATTTCGCGACATATTGCAAGAGAGAGAGTACGAAAGAAAAAGTGTCACGATTTCATGACATATTGAAGAGAGAAAGGCAAAGAAAAAGTGTCACGATTTCATGACATATTGCAAGAGAGACTGTATGGAAGAAAAAGTGTCACGATTTCATGACATATTGCAAGAGAAAGAGCAAAGGAGAAAAAGTGTCACGATATCACGACATGTCATTTTCATGACTCGAAGGCAAGAGAAAGAGCAAAGGAGAGAAAGTGTCACGATATCGTGACATGTCACATTTTCACGACTCAAAGGCAAGAGAAAGAGCAAAGGAGAGAAAGTGTCGCGATATCGTGACATGTCGCATTTTCATGACTAAAGGAGGAGAGAGAAAGTAAGAAGGTAGAAGTGTCACGATATCGTGACAAAAGTAAAGAGGAAGAGTACGGAGGTGAAAGTGTCACGATATCGTGACATGTGTTTTTCGTGGGTACAAGCAAGAAAAGAAGCAAGGAGGCGAAAGTGTCACGATATCGCGACATTGTTGTTTTTGCAGGTACAAGCAAACAAAAGAAGCAAGGAGGTGAAAGTGTCACGATATCATGACATGTGTTTTTGCGAGCTAAGAAGAGAACCCAGCCGAAATAAGATATGTGATAGTTAACTGAAGTTATACAGCAGTTACAAGGGCCGTTGCAGAAGAAAATCATGCAGCTAAAATAAGAAGAGTTAACTGAAGTCAGTACGATAGTTATAGGTGCGATTATGAGAGAAAAATCATGCAGCTAAAATAAGAACAGTGAGCTGAAGTCGAACGACGATTACGAGGCCGATTACGGAGTGAAATCATCGAGCGACAGTTAAACGAAAGTCATCAGTCGAAGACCAAACAAAGAGCCGTAACTATTAATAGGATGCATGAGAGAATACTGTGTGATAAAGGAGTTACATATAGAAGTTTCTATTAATAAGTTGCATGCAAAAATATGGAAGTTAAAAATAGAGTCAGAACTTTGTTATAAAAGGAGGTCTGCGTGGAGAATTAAGTGTTGCTGAAAAAGAGTGAAAGTGCTGCAAAAAGAGGGTTGGAAGAGTGTCGTAAGAGAGCGTTAAGCAGAGCCGTGAGAGCCGTAAAAGTATAAGTAAAGCGAGCCTTAAGTGTGTGTGGTGTTTTGGTGAATAGCGAGAGAGGTTGGGTTAGCAATAGACCGGTCGGGGGTCTTATATAAGCGAAGGCATTTTTATGTCAATCTTATAGTTTCAAAATTGTAGTCCAAGTTGGTGCTTGGAATTAGGGGTTGGTGCTCCTTTCTGTTGGTGCGGATAAATTAGGGGTTGGTGCTCCTTTCGTTGGGAGATAAAAGGGTGGTCCTTTGTTGGTGCGAGATAAATCAGGGGTTGGTGCTCCTTCCGGTGGGTCTTTGGTAAATTGATTGTAAAATTGGTATTTTGCAAAGGCTGGATTTGGACGGGAATCCAAGCGGTCATTTTTGAGGAGTAGCCAAATTGGTGAACCTCGTTACATCGTGTGTTGTGGAATGCTCTCTTGTTATACTTGCTTTATCTGATTTTAAGTTTTCATTGTTTTGGCGTTAAGAGTTGTAGATTTGAATTTAAATAGCTACACTGATTCACCCCCCTCTCGGTGTCATTGTGAGACTAACAATTGGTATCGAAGCCAAGTTCTCGAACAAGCTTAATCGGCTAAGGTGATCTTGGAAGTGAGACAATGGCGAGGTGGTGAAGGATTCTCATCAAACAAAGCACCATTGTTTGATGAAACTAATTACGCATTTTGGAGACTCGGGATGCAGACATATCTGTGTGCTTTGGGATACGACATTTGGGAGTCAGTAGACAGTGGATACACAATACCCACCACTCCTCCAACCGATGCTGCCGATAAGAAACTATTTGAGAATAACTCTAAAGCAAAGAATGCTATCATGTGCGGTTTAGTGGACAATGAAGCTGATAAATATTATGAGTTGTAAAATGACAAAAGACATGTGGGACAAACTAAGGAGCATTCATGAAGGAGACGACAAGATCAAGGAGGCCAAGTTACAAACGCATCGAGCTCAGTTCGAAGCATTAAAGATGAATGATGATGAGAACATAGAGGCATACATGTTGAGAGTTAATGGAATCATTAATGCGATTAGAGGACTCGGCGAGGAAATGGAAGATGTTGTCATCATGAAAAAGGTACTAAGATCTCTTCCCCAAAGATTTGATTCTAAAGTTTCAGCAATAGAAGAAGCTAAAGATCTAAATACTTTTAGTATGGATGAGATGCATGGTTCTTTGACTGCATATGAGATGAGAATAGGAAAAACTAAACCCACGAACAGAGAAGCTACTTTTAAAGCACATAAAAATATAAAAGCAAAACAAGAATCCGAGGAAGAAGAGACATCAGATGAAATGGAAGCAAACTTTGTTCGAAAACTAATAAGGGGAAAAGGAAAATACAGAGGAAAGCTACCATTTAAGTGTTTCAACTATGGAGGCATTGGGCACTTTGCGGCTAAATGTCCACTTAATGAGAAAAACAAAAGTGATGAAGGTTCACACCAAGAAAGAAGTGACTGGAAGAAGAAACCAAATTTTAGAAAAGGCAACTTCAAGAAGAAAAGTTTCATATCCAAGAATGTCGAGTCCTTCGAGAAGACGGCTCCGGTGAGGATTCCGAAGAAGAAACAGGTGAAGCTCTTTTCATGGCATTCGAAGAAGAAAAATAGAAAGGAAGAAGGAGAATAAGATGTGATAAAAAACTTGAGTTGAGGCTGAAGTAGATCTGGAAGGTGAGTTGGTCGCTGCACTTAAAGAGTTGAGTATAGAAAGGAAAAAGAATAAGAAAATTTCAAGAAAGCTTGAGGATGCCAATGAAATCATAACCGGCTTGAAAGTATAGATAGACGAATTTAAGAAAATATCTGAAGATATCGAAGTACAATTAACCATGAAAATAGATGAGTGCGACAAGCTAGAAGAAGAGATTGTTGGTTTAAGGATGCAGCTAGAAGAGATGAATCAAAAAATGAGTTGTTATCACAAACTTGAAGAAAGTTATGTGAAGCTGGATAAGATTATAAATAACCAAAGGACTACAGGCATCAAATTTGGTTTAGGCTTCGTCGAAGGAGAATCATCAAATGGATCAAAGGCCATAACTGTAGAACCCATAAAGAATGAAGATAAGATCGGGGTTGATCAAGAAAAAATGAATCATGCTAAAGAAAGCAATAATGCCAGGCACGAGAGGAGTATTGACAATGATGGATTCACCAATGTCACTCATCAAAGGAGAAGAAGATTTATGGCTCCCACTACAAAATGGCAAAGACCATCACCCGGGTTCACTCATTCCTTTTCAGGTTATTGTTTTAAATGCAATGGTTATGGACATAAGATTTCAGATTGCAAGTATAATGTAGGACAAAGGAACTTTACCGGTAGAAATGTTTTTTCACCGTTGATGGATTATGCGGTAGAATGTTATAACTGTCATAATTTTGGGCACATTGCAAGAAATTGTCGAAGTACATTTGCAGCAAATAAACATCGGGGAAGAAAATTTCAACCAAATGGTTTGAGACAAAATAGAAAATTTCTCGAAAAACATGCACAGAGCTACGACAAAGAAAAGTCAAAACAAGTGACCAAAACTGTAATCAAACCAGAGTGGAAAGAAAAGGAGCGACCCAATGAAGAAAAGGAATCCTTGATCGTACGAGACAACATTTAAAGCACAAAACAAATCTGCACCATGGATACTTGATAGTGGATGCTCCAGTCATATGACGAGGTGACAAACAAAAATTTGAGAAGTTACAGAAATATGAAGGTGGTTCTGTAAAATTTGGAAATAATGATGGAGCTAAGATAGTTGGCAAAGGATCAGTTAAGATCAGTGACGGAAAAATCAAGTCAAAAGAAGTCTTGTTTGTGATTGGTCTGAAGCATAACTTGTTAAGCGTAAGTCAGATTTGTGACAGAGGTCATGAAGTAATTTTCAAGAAACGAGGTTGTGAAGTTAGAACAGCAAACTATGGACAATTGATAGCAAGCTGGATCAAGGACATCTGGCAACTCTGTATACTCTCTCGAGAGACTTCAGAAGGAGCGTGCTTGATTGGACAGGAATAAGAAAATTGGTTGTGGCACAAGAGGCTCGGTCATATCGGTTTTGACAATCTAGTAAAAATCAGCTCAAAAAGGGCTGTGAAAGATATTCCCACCATTGGCAAACCATTAAATAGCATTTGTGCTTCATGCCAAAAGGGGAAGCAAACTAGAGCCACATTTAAAACAAAAGAGTACTTCACAAGCAAACCTTTAGAACTAATACATACTGATTTATGTGGACCCATGAGAACGCAAAGCATAAATGGTGACAAATACTTTATGTTGTGCATAGATGACTATTCCAGGATGACATGGGTACTATTTTTGAAGCTTAAATCGAGATGCCTTTGAGATGTTCAAGATTTTCAAAAAACAAGTTGAGAATCAAACAAGAAAAATAATTAAATGCTTAAGATCGGATAGAGGAGGAGAGTTCATTTCAGAGGAGTTTGCAGAGTACTATGAAAAATATGGGATTAGGAGACAGTTTTCAGCAGCAAGGACACCTCAGCAGAATGGTGTGGTAGAAAGAAAGAACAGGACAGTGCAGGAAATGGCATGGACTATGTTGACTGAGAGCAAAATAGCAGAAAGATTTTGGAAAGAGGCAGTCCATACTGCGGTATACATCCAAAATAGGTGCATGTTGAGGATGCATGAAAGCAAAACTCCGTATGAGCTGTGGTTCGGTAAAAAGGCAACAACAAGATACTTTAAAGTTTTTGGCAGCAAGTGTTACATCAAAAGAACTGAAGATAATCTTGGTAAGTTTGAAGATAGAGCTGATGAAGGTATTTTTCTTGGCTATTCGACAAAAAGCAAAGCCTACACATGCTACAACAAGAGGCTAAAGAAAATTGTGGAGAGTGCCGATGTTAAAGTTGATGAAGGTAGGGAACGAGAAATAAGCTATAAAGAAAACTACCCAATTTATGAAGAGGTTATTGAAGGAGATGAGGAAAAGGAAATGGAAAAGAAATAGAAAATTGACTCAGATGATTTAAGTAGTGATTCAGAAGAGGAAGAAAACAAGAAATTCAAAACAGGCAGCTGGCAGAAAAATCATCCTAGAGAGCAAATAATTGGAGACCCCACAGTTGGTGTTCAGACAAGAAGAAGAGTAGTAAGTAACTACTCTCTATTATCCAACATTGAGCCCAAAAATGTTGTTGAAGCAAGCAAAGATGAAAGTTGGATGACGGCAATAAATGAAGAATTAGATCAGATCGAGAAAAACAAAACATGGGAGTTAGTACCAAGACATGCAAATAAAAATATAATCGGTACTAAATGGATTTTTCGAAACAAATTGAATGAAGATGGACAGGTAGTCGGGGAATAAAGCAAGATTGGTCTGTAAAGGCTATGCACAAGTTGAAGGTATTGACTTTGAGGAAACCTTTGCACCAGTGGCTAGACTAGAGGCAATTAGAATGTTTACGGCTTTAGCGAGTTCACAAGAATTTCAAAGTTTATCAAATGGACGTGAAATCAGCATTTCTGAATGGAAAACTTGAAGAAGAGGTCTATATTGAGCAGCCGGATGGTTTCCAACTCGGTGATAATCCCAACTTCATCTGCAAGTTGAAGAAAGCATTGTATGGCTTGAAACAGGCACCCAGAGCATGGTATGCAAGGCTAGACAACTATCTTACTCAACAAGGGTTCAAAAAAGGTATGGTGGATAGCAATTTGTATGTCAAAATAGAGAATGGCCATCTCATTGTCCTTGTTGTATACGTAGATGATATCATTTTTGGCAGCAACAATGATGAGTCGTGTAAAGATTTAGCAAATAAGATGCGAGAAAGAATTTGAAATGTCAATGATTGGTGAACTTTCGTATTTCCTCGGATTGCAAGTTAATCAAAATGAGAAGGGCATATTTATTTCTCAAGTTAAATATGTGAAAGAGATGCTAAAAAAGTTCACAATGGAGGATTGTAAGCCTGTTAGCACTCCCATGATGACAGGTTGCAAGTTGAGCAAGGATGACAAATCTCCAGATGTTGATCAAACCATGTACGGATCTATGATTGGGAGCCTACTATATTTGACAGCTACCAGACCAGATATCTTGCAGGTAGTTTGCATGGTAGCACGATTTCAGGCTAGTCCCAAGGAGACTCATGTGACAGCAGTGAAGAGGATTCTTCGGTATCTAAAGGGTACTATGGAGTATGGGTTATGGTATCCGAAAGGTAAGGACTTCACCCTTATTGCGTATTCAGATGCAGATTGGGCAGGATGTGTCGATGACAGAAATAGTACCGGTGGAGGTGCATTCTATCTTGGAGACAGAGTTGGTCGCATGGCACGAGTAAGAAACAAGAGTCGGTCTCCTTATCCACAGTAGAGGCGAGAATATATTACGAGCAACTACGTGTTGTACGTAGGTCTTATGGATGAAACAAACCCTGAAAGATCTTGGCATTAACTTCGGTGAGCCAATTTTAGTTAAGTGTGATAACACCAGTGCCATTAACATCTCAAAGAATCCGGTTATGCATTCTCGCACAAAACATATTGCTATCCGATATCACTTTATGAAGGAGAAAGTTGCGAAAGGTGAGGTTAAGTTGGATTTTGTCCCAACTACAGAGCAAGTAGCGGATATCTTCACAAAACCGCTGCCCAAGGAAATTTTTGAGTACCTTCGCAATAAATTGGGAGTGGTCACGCTTCCCAAGAACTGACTAGCTATCGGGACCACATTCTCGGGGGGAGCATTTATATATTTGATTATCTTTTTGCTCATGTTTGTAATTTTTGCTAACTATAATAATTTGTGCCTGAGAATGTTGTGCATGGACTCAGGGGGAGTCTGCAGTAGCCCTTTGGTATTATTGTCAAAGGGGGAGAAGAATTACAGGAAATTGCACGTGTGTTGCCAACAATTCCAAAGGGGGAGATTGTTGAGCAAGGTGCAACAACAGTATTGTCATTGTTGTCAACACAGTCAGACAGATCGGTTGATGCAGTGGATAGGAGTTAAGAGGTTCTTCGAGTATGTACAGTGATTTTCCAAAAGATCGAAGTGGCCCATATGCTAAAAATCAAAAGAAAATCACAAGGAAGAAAATTGTCGCGATATCGCGACATGTTGAGCAAGAAGAAAAAACTATCGTGATATCGTGACATGTTGAGCAAGAAAGAAAAACTGTCACGATATCGCGACATGTTGGGAAGAAAGAAAAACTATCATGATATCGTGACATGTTCGAAGAGAAAGCGCAAGCAAAAAAACTATCGTGATTTCATGACATGTTCGAAGAGAAAGCAAGAAGAAAATCACGATTCGACAGAAGAAGAAAATATCACGATTTCGTGACATGTTCGAAGAGAAAGCCAAGAAGAAAACTATCACGATTTCGTGACATGTTCGAAGAGAAAGGCAAGAAGAAAGAGTCGACGATTTCGCGACATGTTCAGAGAGAAAGGCAAGAAGAAAAAGTGTCATGATTTTCGTGACATGTTGGAAGAGAGAAAGGCAAGTAGAAAAAGTGTCACGATTTCATGACATATTGCAAGAGAGATAGTACGAAAGAAAAAGTGTCACGATTTCGTGACATATTGGAAGAGAGAAAGGCAAGAGAAAAAGTGTCATGATTTCATGACATATTGCAAGAGAGATAGTACGAAAGAAAAAGTGTCACGATTTCGTGACATATTGGAAGAGAGAAAGGCAAGAGAAAGAAATTGTCACGATATCATGACATATTGCAAGAGAATGTACGGAAGAAAATGGCAAGAAAAAGAGCAAGGAGAAAAAGTGTCGCGATATCACGACATGTCACATTTTCATGACTAGAAGGCAAGAGAAAGAGCAAAGGAGAAAAAGTGTCACGATATCGTGACATGTCACGTTTTCGTGACCCGAAGGCAAGAGAAAGAGCAAAGGAGAAAAAGTGTCGCGATATCACGACATGTCGCATTTTCATGACTAAAGGAGGAGAGAGAAAGTAAGAAGGCAGAAGTGTCGCGATATCGTGACAAAAGTAAAGAGGAAGAGTACGGAGGCGAAAGTGTCATGATATCGTGACATGTTGTGTTTTCGTAGGTACAAGCCAAGAAAAGAAGCAAGGAGGCGAAAGTGTCATGATATCGTGACATGTGTTGTTTTCATGGGTACAAGCAAACAAAAGAAGCAAGGAGGCGAAAGTGTCACGATATCATGACATGTTGTGTTTTCATGAGCTAAGAAGAGAACCTAGCCGAAATAAGATATGTGACAGTTAACTAAAGTTATACAATAGTTACAAGGGCCATTGTAGAAGAAAATCATGCAACTAAAATAAGAAGAGTTAACTGAAGTCAGTACGATCGTTACAGGTGCAGTTACAGAGAAAAATCATGCAGCTAAAATAAGAACAGTGAACTGAAGTCGAACGACGATTACTGAGGCCGATTACGAAAAAAACATCAAAAAGGAAAAGTTACAAACTAAGTTGCATGCAAAAATATGGAAGTTAAAAATAGAGTTAGAACTTTGTTATAAAAGGAGGTCTGCGTGGAGAATTAAAGTGCTGCTGAAAAGAGGGAAAGTGCTGCAAAAAGAGGGTTGGAAGAGTGTCGTAAGAGAGCGTTAAGCAGAGCCGTGAGAGCCGTAAAAGTGTAGTAAGCAGAGCCTTAAGTGTGTGTGGTGTTTTGGTGAATAGCGAGAGAGGTTGGGTTAGCAATAGACCAGTCAGGGTCTTGTATAAGCGAAGGCATTTTTATGTCAATCTTATAGTTTCAAAATTGCAGTCCAAGTTGGTGCTTGGAATTAGGGGTTGGTGCTCCTTTCTGTTGGTGCAGATAAATTAGGGGTTGGTGCTCCTTTCTATTGGTGCAAAAGGGCCGGGAGATAAATCGGGGGTTGGTGCTCCTTCCGGTGGGTCTTTGGTAAATTGATTGTAAAATTGGTATTTTGCAAAGGCTGGATTTGGACGGGAATCCAAGCGGTCATTTTTGAGGAGTAGCCAAATTGGTGAACCTCGTTATATCGTGTGTTGTGGAATGCTCTCTTATGATACTTGCTTTTTCTGGTTTTAAGTTTTCATTGTTTCGGATTTAAGAGTTGTAGATTTGAATTTAAAATAGCTACACTGATTCACCCCCCCTCTTAGTGTCATTGTGAGACTAACATTGGATACTAATTTGGATATTCCACTCCATACCTATGATAGTTGTGAGGAGAAGAAATCACTCCCAAATGTATCTATAGTTTCCTAATATTGATTTGCTTAGATACATCATCATCAATTAAATTTTGCCTCCATATCCTAGGGAACAACAATGCTAAAATGTTTCTTGAAAATAATATACCCACATAACCTTGTCCTCATGAAATATTTGGCCAAAAAAATCTACTTGTACCACCCAAGGCACAAAAATTCTATATCTCACCATGAAGAAGGGTTTTGTTTGAGTTGTGTTGTAGATGAGCTTGACCCTTCCAAGCATGCTACTATCCAACCTAGTGGTGGATGTATTTATAGAGGATATAGATATCTAGGATATGATTCAAACTGACATTTGGGTAGTGAAATATCATGTATATCATATTATTATAGGTTGTAACCCCTATAGGTGAACAAAGAATTCTAGAAATAGCTTTCTTGGTGTTAGATTCAAATTCTACAATTGTTCCCCACTCCAACATTTTGAAAGTGAATTCAATATACTACCTTCTCATCCTACAAATAATTATACAATTAAAAGTTCCACATACAAATATAAGAATAGGACTATGATATTTGGCATGGTGTTAATAGGAGGGATAGATGCACTATTATTAGAAGTAGACTTGACAATTTGTTTAATGTTGCTTAGGTATCACGACCCTCCTTAGAAGTACTAGCTACTCAATTGGACTATGTATTAGTGAATTATGTTTAATGCTTAGCTTTGTTGTTTTTATGGATATATGCTTCTAATATTGTGTCCATTTTGTGTAATAATATGGTACTATTGATGCTTTGCTTGGGTGTGGTATCAGGTACTCTCATGGGTGGACAAGAGAATTGGCCATAAGGAATGAGAGACCGTATTGAACAGGAAAAGGTGATGATGACTCATTCATCAAATAGCTTAGGGTAACATGAATGAATACCCTTTCATGTAGATGCATTGTGATTTGCTTATGCTTATGTTCATACCATTGGACCAAGAAAGTTGCTTGCAATGAGTCTCCTTAACATGAGTCAGTGATAGCTTATGTCTATCTTAAATAAGGAGCCACTCATTTAGGGATAAAATTATGGTATGAAACATTAATAGAATGCAATTTTTTTTGCATATGGCATGATGGTTTTTTGCCTTCCATGTGCATGTGACTTAATGGTCTCTTTGGATAGACTAGATAGATTTAGTCTAAAATTTCTTATGTTTGGAATGAAAGATTATTTTGTTTGATTTGATTGAATGAGAAAATATTTAATCCTAAACTAATGTTATATTTAATATAAATAAAAAGGAATGATTAATGTTAGTTAATTTAATATTAGTATTAATCAATAGAATGATTATTATTATTCTTATGTTAGATTTAATATTAATCAAAAGAAAATATTAATGTTATTCTAATGTTAGTTCTTTTAATCTAAAGTATTGAATATTTTTTGCTTTAGAATTGGATTTATGTTATCTCCTTTATGGTTTTTGTTGCTTCTTGTGCATTGAGACATGTTAGGTCGCCTTAAACCTTGGTGGTGGTGGTGGAGCATTTAATGTTTTGATATGGCAAAGGTAGAGCCATTTTATTAATGTATGATGCTTTTTCCTCCACTCTATGTTGCATTAAAGGGAGCTTGAGTAAGATCTTTATGGATGTGGAGGAATCACCTTAATGTTACAAATCAACCCTATCTCATATAACGCCTTGTCTTCCTCTCTCCTAAACCTTTAAGAGGGAATGTTGGCTGCTAAAGAGAGGGAATGTTGGCTGCTAAAGAGAGGGAACATTGGGAAGGAAGGAAAAGAGGAGAAAGGAATAAAACTAGAGGTAAATAAGGATAGCAAGGTGTAGTACTATGAATACTAAGGCTCATAAATTACTAATATCATTGTTAGGTATGTTGAAAGGCTTGCTATCTTTCACTTTTGTTGTTTCTCCTTTTGCCCTATCTTCTTAGTGTTGGATTTTGCTTGTTGAGGTTTGGCTTTTTTATTATCTTTACTCTTCCTTGTACAAAATATGCTTTCTTTTATTAAGCTTGATATATTACCTTAGGTTTTTCCTCATGCTCAGTCTATTGGCTTGGGACCTATTCTCCATGTACGATGAGGTAAACTTTGGGCAATGCAATGATCGAGTTTCTTATGTTGGTATGATTCCTTTATTTTACCTGTGTGGTTGTAGTTCTACATTCTAGCTTGCTACAAGTTGTATAGAGTCTTAGGGTGTCATTGGGTATCCTCTAAAAATATGACACCATTGTTTCTCTTGCCTGAGTATTAGAGTTGATATTCCTGTGAGCTTTGTGTAGGTGCATGCAATCACCATATACAAGCCGAGCGAAGTGTTGTGTTGTTTGTCGAGTTTGTCAAGGGGCCACCATAAGAAATGGTACCTTATGTGCTTTGCATGAGCACACATAAATTATTGTGTGTAATCTTAGGTTGAGTGTCTGATGTAGGAGCATCTGAACAATACCTAAAGTATGAACAATCATATAATTGAAAATCCAACCGTTTGCCTCTTATGCAACTAGGACTATAAATTGTTTGTTTTTATCAAAGAGTGGGTTGATGGAGAGGAAAAGAGAGGTATCCAATTGGCTTTGTAATTTTGATAAATAAATAAAGCTTTTTCATCCATTTACTTTTGTGATATTTGTTGTTGTGAATTGAGTATTTGGAATTGCATGTGTTCTATTATTTCCATTGTGTAGGTTCTTGAGTATCATTAGGTATGTTGTATCTTGGTCAAGAAAAATCATGGAATTAACATTAGAATTCTAGTAGCTCTTCAAATGAGAGGAGGAGGAAACACATTAAGGATAGCAGATCCATCGAAATGTAGTCCCACAGGCAAGAACATTATTTGAAAAACAATGTGATTAAGGATTTGTGAACTTGCTTCCAAATGATAGTGCATGAGATTTTAATACATAAGGAGTTACTACTCATTTGGAACTAGTGCATGAATGGTTACCTAATTGTTGTACGTTTACCCAAACTGAATGGTTTTATCTACTATTGAATGACTGCTTAAATTATAAATTGAATGATTTGCTAGACTGAATTATTACCCATTGTTTGCATAATTGTCATCACTAGATTATTGAAGAAGAAAACATTATCTTGATTGTGTCTTCTTGGAGGTGTTGTATTTTTCTACTGCATCATTTGGTATCAGATCTAGAAAATCTCTGAGAAGCAGGGAGTGATACATGCCTAAGGAGATATGGCACAATGAGGAAGAGGGAGACCACAAGGACCTCAAGCCATAGATATGGTGGAGATGATGAGAGGAATCATTGCTCAATTGGATGCATTGGAAATTTCCCAAAGGAGGGGCATACAAGTTGAAGATGTAAGTGATAGTGAAGAAGAGGAAGTGGACCAAGTAGAAGTTCACAATGAAGAAAAAGGAGGGGATCCAAGGGAAATGTTACTCTAGGTAATTGCTAATCTGGGAAGGAAACCAAGGCTAGAAATATCATCATATGATGAAATTTTAAACCTTGAAGAACTTATCGATTGGATTGCATAGATAGAAAAGTATTTTGATTTTGAATCTATGGTGGACCCCAAGAGAGTGAAATTTGCTTGTACAAAGTTAAAAGGGCATGCATCCTTATGGTGGGACCATTTTCAAATCAAAAGAGAAAGAAATAGAAAAGAGAATATTAGGACATGGGAGAAAATGATCACCTGATTGAAGGTCAAACATCCTCCGTCAAATTACCAATTGGGCCTTTTTAGGAAGCTATAAAATTTAAGACATAAAGAAATGACTGTGAAGGATCACATACGAATTCTATAAGCTCACCATTCGAGCTGGCCATGTGGAAGACAATGAGGAGAAGGTTTTGAAGTATATCAATGGGCTATGGTTGTTCATTTAGGATAAAGTCAACATGATAAGGATGGGGACGATAGAGGAAGCTTACCAATATGCCTTGAATATTGAAGAGAATTTATTGCAAATAAAAAATAATAATAAAAGAGGGAGAGGATGGTCCTCACAAGGATGAGGACAAGAAAGTAGTGGAAGAGGACAACAAAAATATGAAGAAGAAGCTAGTACTTATTAGAATGACTTTAGTCAAAATGCTAGAGGAGGAGGAGAATTCTTAAGAGTAAGGGATAGCTTTGGTAGAGGATGAGATAGAGGATTATTTGGAAGGTGTTACAAATGTGGAGAGGATGGTCATCAAGCATTTGAATGTCCGAATGTACAACAAAGTAGTAGTAAGAGAAAGGATATTAGGAACCATATTGTAGTAGCATATGAGGAAAGTATTGCTTCCCTGAGACACATGAAGGAGTAAAAATAAGGAGAATCTCTGATGATGAAGAGAGTTCTTCTAAAACCAGAAAAGAAATAATGTGAACTTGCTCAAAGGAGTATTTTTAGAATGATATGCAAATCAAGGGGTAATTGTTGCAAGATTTTTGTAGATAGTGTAAGTATAGATAATTTTGTATATGATGAAATGGTGGAAAAACTAGGGTTGAGTCAAATAGAGCACCCCAACTCATATAAAGTCTCTTGGATTTAAAAGGGACAAAAAATTTTAGTCAGTGAATAGTGTCAAGCGAAATTGTAAATTGGCTCTTACATGGATGAGATCTTGTGTGATATTATGCCTATGGATGCTTGTCATGTGTTGTTGGAAAGGACTTGAAAAATTTATATAAAGGCTAGACATGATACTAAGGAAAATACATACATGATTATAAAGGCTGGTAAGAAGTATGTGTTGGACCCACTGAAGGACAAGGATGAAAGAAGGGACAGTGGTCTGAAGGTATGCTTAATTTTTGGAAAGTGATTTTTAAAATAAATAACAAGGAATAAAGTGTGTTTAGCATTTGATGAATATTTATTGAGCATATATTATCTGTAATATATTGTTTAATTTATATCTTTAAATCATGCATATAATGAATTTTAATGATTATTTTAGTTATTTATGTGAATTATAAGTTAAAATGATGAATGTGGATTAAATTGATTAATGTATGGATTTTACATCAAATATGTGCAAGATATGTATGATTGGATGGGAAAACATTGAAGTATGTTTCACAAGTGTATGATGCAGCAACACAAGGTTTAAACTAGACTCTAAAAAGGAGAAAATATAGACGTAAAGACAACGAATCGAGAAGGCTATAGATGCGGGTTACAGAACATAGTGGCTGAAATATGTTACAAAACATAGTTGTTGAAGTATGTTACTGAAGTTAGATGAAGACTGTTATCAAAGACATATACCACCAAGAGTTATGGAAATATTTGATCGAGTCAATTTACCAACACACTGTGTGCCACATCAGTGACAGCATGGCACCCTTACATGGCAACATATGTTACGAAATGATTCCAATCATCATAGTTGGTTGACTTGTCAAATATTATGCACGAGAAACTTATGATTATTGATTTTTTTGTAAAATTGTTTTATAAAATCATATAATTAGTATGTTGCTAGATTTTCTAGATTCAATGCAATATTGTTATGTCCTTCCCGTGAATAAAGGGATATATAATTGTATTGTTATATCTTGCAAAATATTTAAATTAGATGTATTTTGTTATGTTCGTTCATAAATTATCACTTGGACCACTTAGGCTATGATTAATTCCAAGTAGGATTAGGAAATTATGTCAGTTTAGATTATTTTTATTAGGTACATAGTTATCGCACTATCGAGCCAACAAAGCCACATGTAAAATACGTGGAAGAATTTTATTTAGAATTTTCCAAGTTATATTATATATTACAAGGAGAGACCTTTGAAAAGGTCTAATCATCTAATTAAAAATAATGTTGGAATGACTTTGTATAATTTCTAAAGAAACGTGCAACTATGTATACCTGAATTTACAGTAATAAAGCAACACTTTTATGGTAACTATATCATTTATTGTGTCAATTACTGTATGATTTCCCATATGTAATCATCATTGTATATTCCCTGAATTCATAAAATAGAATAATTTTAGTAGTAATTATGCATATTAGTTATTGTTGGGCACTGAATTGACATCAAGTTTTACTTGACATTACAACTGTCTATCTTCTAATTCTCTATCCAGGTTTACACCTGATAGTTACAACTCAGCACTCAACATTGTATGGACCAAAGATAGCTTCAGCCCAACCTATAGAGTAGGCTAGTTCCTTGTCAACTTAGTAAGGTGTTGACACTTTTAGAGCTCAATAAGGGTTTGAAGAAAACGGTTAGAAAAGGTTTAGGGTTAGAGATATTATGCAAAATAGTGTACGGATAGGCTAACATCATAGGCATCTACAAAAAAAAACCTCAAACAAACTATTTCTAGTGTCCCATCACTCAAGATTAGCAACACCCAAAACCATAAAATCTTCATACATTAAAGCATAAATAGAGATGTTCCAATATCCAATATATTGATAATCCAATTTAGCAGAATAGACCAATAATTAGATTTAGCAGAAATAAAATTCCTATTAACACATATCTAACTATGAACATATTTAAACTACCTTCACAACTAGAAATCCAATGAAAATGGAATGAACTAACTGTTACAAAATTGATAGAAATCCAATTCACAGCTTCGAACCTCTTAATAGAAATATAGCAAAGATAACACATCTTGAGCCAAAAATTAGAGTAATGCTACTTCCATTAGTTTGTAGAGATATTTACATAGTAGGGCAAGCAAATGCCCTAGAGTTGACCCTAAAAAATGAGGGTTCGACCTCTATTTATAGTTTACAAATGAAATAATTTAAGGAGATATTACAAATATTACAATTTTAACAGCTCAACAAAGAGATACACTGGCATAATCTCATTCACTCATGGAAACCAAGAAATCCACTAGAAGCAATCCACCATGGTAGCTCATCTTTGTGACTTGCTAGTCCAGTAATGGTATTTGGAGTTCATACCATTGGAAATTGCATATGATCCATTCAAAAAAAATTTAAACTTCGCTCCATTGCATATCTGCAATCGCTCTGGTTCTTGTTTCTTGGAAACCCATGGACGCTTCACCTTCCCACCTCAAACTGACTATTCTAAAAAAAATTGCTTTTGTATGCTTCGAATAATGTCAGCAAAATCTCAACCATCAATGCTCTCAGTGAATGGTGGCGATTAAAACTCAGAAAGGCTTTGTAAAGCAGTGAGGAGAAACAAAACACCATTCTACACTTTATAAATGCTAACATCATCTTTAGTGGCTTCAACTAGTGGAATCAAGTTCTAGTGAGAAATACATTGAGTTGCAAGTGGAATCGAGTCTTTCGTTCATAGAGCCTTTAAAATGACTAACTCCCCTTTTCCATATGTGACGTAAAGAAAAGCTTACAATCCATCAAAAATGATGTTGACATCATCTTTGACTCAGTTTGACTGCAGAATCACCAATCCACACCAAAAGTAATGTAAAATGACATTATCACCATTTCGCTACCTTTACTTCCTCTAAAGTGCTTTTCTATGGAGTCAAAAAAACTTATCTTCAAAAAATATGCTTCAAAGAAATATTTCTATATGATCACTAACCTCTAAAAACCTTCTGAATGCACCTAGAGGGTAATGGTTCATACCGAGTTCATGCTGGAAACACAAACTTCTCCACTACCTCCTCAAAACTGCACCAATGCTTAAAAAAAAACAAAATTATACTCTCTTTTAAAGCTTCTTCAAAAATGGTATAAGCGCTTTCACAAAATTCTCATTTTTTGCCTTCTAGCTTCATGATTTTATTACAGCATTTTGATATTGTTAGAGTAAAAACAAATCAAACAAAACAAAAAACTTTTGCATGACTACAAAAATATACAAACAAATATATTCTACTATTGTGTCTCTTCAGGGTCTACAGCAAATTTGTTTGGTTCTTCCTCCTCTTTTTGAATTTCTTCCTCAACATTATCCTCTTGTTCTCGTTCAGCCTCTTCTTCTTTAGGTGAACTTTACTCTTTATTTCCCTCTCCAACATTATTTACAAACAATTGTACTATTAGTTTCAAATTTTGTAGAGCCTATTTTCAAACTGCTTGAGAGGGGTTGAAAGTTTATTTTAGTTGCTTATGAATGTACTCTAACTCACCAATGTCATCATAATTTGCAGCAATACCTTTATTCACCAGGTCTTCCATCAGATCTCAAATCTTGGTTAAATCAATAATCATTTGTGAAACTTGATCCTGATCAACTAGTTCCTCCAAAGCATCAATTTTATATTCATATTGGAGGCTCTCAGCAACACTCTTCTTAATATCTTTTATTGATAGTAAAGAGTTATTTTCCATCCATAGCCCACCAAAGCCATTTTGCATAATTTATTTATTTATGTCCACTACATATCGAGTCACACTTTCCACCTTATCAAATAATAGCCAAGCCTTTTGCAACATTTTGTGCTTCTTCACTATGACTCTAGCAGCCAGTCTGGCAGTATTCCACTCTTTTTTAGGAATAGTCTTAGCAGTCTCACTGAGCCTGCTATCTTCCAGCTTATAAATCTATTCAGATGGAATCACCATAGGCTATAGCTCTCTAATGAAGCTATCAAGATTCTCTTGAATATTTTAAAGTAGGTGGTTGGCATCATCCATGTAATCAATGATAGGCTACAAATCTGAACATTTCTCCAAAACTTCAAATAACAATTCCTTCCTTACTTTATTTAACCCTACTTTAGAGAAACCTAAAGACTTAGCATTTTTAATCTGAATTTGTTGCTTCAAACTTTGTATTTCCTTGGATTGGTCCTCATTTTTCTTCTTTTAATTCTCTATATGCTCCTTGCGCTTATTGGCTTCTTGAAATTTTTCCTGCCAGTTCTTAGCTTCCTTTATGAGAGCTTTCTCCATTTGTTTTTTATTGGTGATTATTTTTTCAAGATTTTTAATTTTCCGCTCCATATTTTCCATTTTCTCTTTGTATATATCACCCTTGACATAGAAAGTGTCCAAGTGAGCCTTAGCTATCACCAAATCATCTTCAGCAGGTAGTTTCTCAATATCTTTTGTGTATTCTTCTAGACAGTAGTCTTGAGCAGTAATTTCAGTCTTAGGCTTGCTTACTAAAGGAATTATGGATCTGGATGTCCTCTACCTAGAAAATGGATCAAAAAACATGCTTCTCCTCTTTGTGGCCATCCTCTTGGAAGGTTTGGACAACTTATCTACCCAAAAATATTGAATTTTTTGTGATGTTTCCTTCTCCTTTTGCAAAAATTGTTGGCGTAGGGTAACTCACAGGAGGAGGAGGAGAAGAGGCTATAAGGTATGAGAGAGTGGAATCAATAGTTGACAATGGCTTGGTAGGAGTGACTATAGTGGAATATGTGACCACTGCTACTGTTGCAATTGGAAGACTCATAGAAAATAAAATAAAACTCACAGAAGGGTGAGTGGGTGTGCTTAAAACAGTTTGTTTCTTAGATAATGGAGGTGGTTGCAATGGCAAATATGGAATTATGGGAGATGATGAAGAAGGAATTTTAGATGATAAGAAAGGAATTTGAGGTGACTTTGGAGGATATGGGTTGGTTTATCCCTCGGTATTGGATGATGAAATAGGTGGTGAACTACAAGGGGGAGAAGGCACCTTTGTTACAATCTCTTGCTTAAAAGGGGAGGGATATTTCCTTATTATTTCTACCCTATTCAAAATGAGGCCTAGGTTTTTTCTTAAATTTATAGGATTTTTATCCATTCAAGGCTATATTCCTCTTATGTAATATATCATTTGGGTCATATCCCCATCTTTGGGGAATGTAAAACAGGCCCAGCCTATCAATATATTGGTTAATTTGTTCACCTTATCGCTTCGTGATCATGGTTATATCATCAAAATTATGGTAGGTCAACGAACACCTTCTCTTCCTTCCAGATCCATAGTTCATATTAATAAACTCTGCTTACCTCAAATATTCTAGGGTGAATAATTTGTCTATAACAAAATGAGGTAGCAGAAAAGGCTTACCAGTGAAGCCATACAGTCTAATGATTGTGCCCTCTATAAGGATGTACCAATATCCTTCTTCAACACCTATTCTTAACAATTTCTTGGCCAGTGGTGGTAGCCTAAGGCTTTCCCCATACATTATCTTCAGTGCTAGCCCTAAAAATTCCAAGTTAAATTTATAAAAGGACTCAGTTCTCCTTAGATGAGAAGTCCAATAGTAAACAAGAATGGGGTCTCACTGGTCATTCTTTTCCTTGACCAAAATCTAGGACATCATTTACCTCATAGTAGCAAAGAACATCCAAACCAGGCTTGAGCAATTTCGTAAAGAGGGTGCGTCAAAAATCCTCTTCATTCTCACTAACTGATCATGTATTCTTTGAGTAAGGAAAGCTATCCAGTCAAAATAGATAACCTTAACACCCTTCTTTTCTGCATATTCCTCATACATTCTCTCATTGGAAATGCAATATGCAGTGGCTATTTTCCAATCTGTCATAAGTTGATCAGAATTGAAACCCTCCATACAAGCTAACATGGAATAGAGCTCTAGGTGGACAAACCACTCAATGGAAATTGGGGTTTTACACAATCCTTTATTGGGTTTAATTTCTTTGAATTGATTATAGACCTATTTCCTAAAAGGCTCACCATCATGAGATTTCTCCTACAAAGAGTAATACCAGGTTTGATTGGTTATTTTGAACTCTTTTGGCCTTACGGGTGGTTCTATTCCTAGGGCGAAAAGCTTGTGATAGGCTTTGGTAGTGATACTAAATAGGGTTTTACCACTAGCAAATTTTACTGCTTTTGTTCTTGGGTCATAAAACTTGATGATGGTCGCTATCAACTCTGGACAAGTATGAACTGAATCACAGATATAAAAATATAAGGAGAGAATGACACATTTATATTGGGGTGACAAGGCTACTCCTTTCTTTAATATGTTTTTGATATTCTTTCTGAGCTTCGTTCTCTCTGTGAGGACCAACTCGATGTCAACCACAACTTTTGCTTTGTCGATGTAATGCCCCACTTCCTCTTTTACTAAGGTCTCAACTTCTTGAGTGTCTTTGAAGGCCATTTTCGCAAGCAATTTCCAAAATGTTTTCTCTGTAATTTGCAGATAATGCTTGGCTATTCTTCTGTTCTTTCTACTTGATAAAAGCTGCTCTTTGTTGAATGAATGCATTCTATTTTTTTAGAACTTTTAATTTCCCATGCATGCACACCCTCCTCCATTAATGTGGCCATTGAGTGAACTTCCTGTTGGCATGATTTTCAAATTAAACTCATTCCTTTTGGTGGCTTGGAGATGTTATGTTGATTTTTTATTGGTTGAAATTCAAACACCTTCCATGCACTCACGGTGTCTCTTATCTTTTTCTTTTCCTTTGAAGTGGCACGAGAATCAATTTTCACTCAAAAATAGTCGTGCACCCTAGTGGATTGGAAAATTTGTGGTTCTACTTTAGCTTAGTCTCTTTAAGCATGGAATAGAATGCATGCATAATTATGTTGGCACTTCAGTTCACTTGAGTGTATATTTGAACTCATTTGTCATTCCACTTCTTTCTTAGTACATTTGAGTGCAGAATGGAAACTTGCAACTTTTGTTTTGGCGACACTTAGCTTATTTCGCAACTTTTATTTTTTATATATATAAAATTTTATCAAAGCAAAACTTGATATAAAATATAGAAATAATATGATACAAAGTATGTACATATGTTACAATGATCTATATTTCAATCAAAATAGAGTTTAAGGTGAAAACCATTTACCAAAATCAATTGCACACTCCCCTCAATAACTTCAAACTGGAAAACATTGGTCTCTTTAACTTCTACTATCTTGAAAGGGCCATACCAGAAGGAGTTAAACTTCTGATGATGTCCTGGATTAGCTCTTTCAACATGCCACCTGAGTATAGAATCTCCAACCTGGAATTTCCTGATCCTTACCTTTTTGTCAAACCATACCTTTATGTCAACTGATTTTTTTTTAAATCTTCATATGCCTAAGTTCTTTTCTCTTCTAGCTGTAGCAAGTGTGTCAACCTTATTTCTATTAGATTTTTCTCAAATTCCTCTTCTGTATTTATTAGCTTAAGTGCTGGAATATCCAAATGAACTAGTAAAATTGCCTCTTTGCCATATACTAAGGCATAAGGGGAGGTCTTGATGGAATTTTTAATAGTGATTATATCTACCCACAAATATTGCTCCAACAATAGGTGCCAACTTCTCTTATTTGCCTCCAATGATCTCCTCAAAATCCTTAACAAGTTCTTGTTAGTAGACTCTACAAGTTCATTTCCTTAGGGGTAGTAATTTGAAGTGTTATTTATGGTAATGTCATAATTATTGGAAAAATTAATATATTTGGCTCCTATAAATTATGGTCCATTGTCACTCACCAAAGCTTACGAAACACCAAACCTTGAGATCAAGCTTTCTATGAAATTTATCACCACTTATTGGTCTGATTTATTTGTAGGAATAGCTTCCACCCATATGGTGAGGTGGCCTATAGCAGTCAGAACGTACTTATGCTCAGCTGAGAAATGTGGATTAATAACCCCTATAAATTCCAACCCCCATTTCTTAAAGGGCTCTTCCACTTGAATTGGATTAAGGTAAAATGATGCATTCCTTATTCTTCCCACATACCATTGGCATTTGTTACAGGCTCTAGTGATTTTGAAGATGTCAGTAAATATGGTAGGCCAATAATAGCCTGCTCTAATAATTTTTAATGTTGTAACTCTTCCTGAGGAGTGACCTCCTGATAGTCCTCCATGGAACTCCTCTATGACCTTTTATTGTTGATCATTTTTTAAGCACCTAAGGAGAACACCATCAAGGTTTCTTTTATACAGACCTTTTGGAAATAAGATATACTTCAAGGCCTAAAGTCTATATATCCTTCTCTATGATGCATTAATATCAAGAGGGAATACTCTAGTTTGAAAGTATTTAGTCATATGATCCACCCAGTCTGATTCACCTGATTGTAATTCTTCAGTTTGATCATCTGATGTTGACTGATAAGCTGTCACTTTTGCTGAAATTGTTGCTTCTGTTAGACCTTGGCATAGGGCTCTGCCTCTTACCATCTTGGTAGGATGGATTTCCATATCATATTCTTAGATTTTTGTAATCCAACAAGCTCTCTTATATCCTATTTCCCCTTGTAAAATGAAGCTTCTTACATCCGGATGAACCACATAAATTAAGGTCTTGCTCTAAACCAAGTATTGCCTAAATTTTTTCAATGATTTAATTATAGTAAATACTTATTTCTCAATGAAGTTATATTTAACCTGATATTCATGAAGATTCTAGCTCCAAAATAATATGGGGTGATCCTCTCCATCATTCTTCCAAGTGAGCACTGATGCATAGCTTTCCTCATCTCCATAAGCATAAAGAATGAAGTCTTTGTTGAAATCTGGATTGATTAGCACTGGAGCTGTAGTAATGGACTACTTGATGATTTCAAAGGCTTGCTTTCTTACCTCGGTCCATTTGAAATCTACATTCTTCTTCAGCATTTCAGATATAGGCCTCTCCTTCTGAGCAAAGTTAGAGATGAATTTCCTCACAAATTTCATCTAGCCAAAGAAATACTGTAAGGCTTTCTTGTTCATAGGCAATGGAAGAGCAAGAATGGATTTGATTCTATCTGGATCAATGGCCATACCTACTATTGAGACTATGTGACCTAGTAACTTTCCCTCATGAACTGCAAAAAATGACTTCTTAGGATTAAGGGAGATGTCAAATTCTCTGCACTTCTAGAAGACTTGTTCTATATGTGCTAAGTGGTCTTGCTTGTGAGAAAACACAGTCATGTCATCTAAATAAATTAGAATGACCTTGTTAATTAGTTCTCCAAAAGCATATTCCATGGCTCTATGGAAGGTGGCTCCTGCATTAGATATCCCAAAAGGTATTCTTTGATAGGTAAAATTACCCCATTTTATGGTGAATGTTGTTTCAAATTTATCTTCATTCTTCACCCAAATTTGGTTATATCCAGATAAGTCATCTAGTAATGAGAACCTTTATACCCCTAGCACAACCTGTAATATTTTATCAATCTGTAGGAGAGGGTAGTGATCCTTTAGTGATGCTTGATTAATATTTATAAAATCTACACACAGGCAAATGCCACTATTCTTCTTTCTTATAGGTACCAATTTGGATACCCAGGTTGAATGTTTAATTGGGTAAATTATCTTAGCCTTTAGCAACTTCAATTGCTCTTCTCTCATTATGGCTTTGATCCTAGGATTTACAGGCCTTTGCTTTTACCTGAAAGGTTTTGCATTAGTCTCTAGCTCAATGGTATGTTGGATAACCTTATTGTCATATACTTTTAGGTCCTCATGAGACCAAGATAGAATGTCTTGGTACTTATGACATAAAGCTTTGATATCCTCCTCTTCCTCTGGAGAACATTGGATTCCAACCTTGAGCTTATTTTCTTTTTCTATTTCAACTTCATTATAGATTTTCTCATTGAATTCCATGGATCTGATCTTTTTTTTGTCTTCATTGTCAAAAAATCTCTCTAGAGTATCCAAACCTCTAGGTATGTGATTGTTCTTAAGTTGAATGGCATCATGTTGATCAATCTCCTCTAGATTTTCCTCTTGAATAGTGGATAAACAGACTTCTCTCACCATAAAATCAATAATTTTTTCATCACTTCCAAAGACCTACCAAAAAATTATTTATTTGGCATTGGAGGCCTAAAAATCATTTTGATCCCTTTGTCCTTCTTAACTCCTATGTCTACAGAAGGGTTGAAGTTATCTCCCCTTACTGCTAAGGAATATAACAAAGTATTCTTTCCTTTGGGAATAAAATTAATGTTTGGGGCGTGAAATAATTCCATCAAATCCCATATCCTATTTCTGTATAATTTTAGGTAGTGGTGCTTACTACTGCACCTTTCTCTTACCTGATGGAAAATCAACTCAAAGTCACTATATATATTCAAAATATTAATGCCCATTATTTTAGCTTGCATTAGCCCAAGTTATAAAGTCTCATATTTTGTAGTATTATTAGTGCATGACCATGTTAACCTATATGAAAAAATATTTTTCCCCTCTGATTGGGACTATAATACAACACTAGCACCAACACCATTTCTACATATGGTACCATCAAAGTGCATGGTCCATACTTCTATTTCTCTCAGAGACTGATTGGATATAGCAGGAAATTTTTTCTCTGATTCTGCAAAAATATTGTATGTGCCCATACCTGTACCAAATTGGCTATAATCCTCCCTGAAAGGTAGTTCATATTCAATTTCCAGCCCTTCAAACTTATCCACAATTTCAAACTCTTCAATAGGGATGAGATTGCACATTTCTTCCTCGATTTTTTCAATTTGGTAAGACACAGGCTTCTCAGGTGTTATTCTTATCCTATTTCCTTTGAAAGGAATTATCATGCTAGAATAGTCCATGCACATGCATCCACCCAACTTTGAAGTTAATTCTCTTGAAAGGCATAATCCAAAATAGGGCTCTAGATTCACTACCACTATTTCTTGTACTGTAGTTACCTCCAGAGCTCTATGTAGCCTCATCAAGACATATTTTATCACTCCCACTGTCTTCATAGGTATTCCATACAATTGTAGTACTCCAGAGAAGGATCGAGTATACTCCATACCCATATCCTCATAAAATACTTTAGGTATAACTGTAGTATATGCCCCTGAGTCAATCATACAATTTTGAACAACCCATCATTTCATCCTTATATAGATATAAAAAGGAGAGGGTTTATTCTTTAAAACAGTAAGGGACATTTCTTTCTTTTTAGAGGGTATGTTGAGAATTATGGTGGCCTACTTTTCTTGCAGATATTTGTTCAATGATGCTTTTAGCAAGTCTATTTGGTTGGGAATGAAGAGAGTATCGTATAGACAAGATTTGGATGGTATCCTCTTAATTTCTTCCACAATATTGTACTCAAATGTGAGAAAGGTGGGTCTCTCAGGACTTCTCTTTGGCTCACCATATTTTCTCTTATATTGTTGAGTGGCCTCAATTCTTTACCTTTTCGTAATGGAAGGGAACCTAAGTCTTTCTTGGGCTTCATATCTGGACCGTATTCTATCTCCCTCAATTTCTTTCTCAACTCTTTTGGGAAAACTAATTGCCTTTTCTTGGCCCTTAGGATCCATGTCTCTTTTTTCATTGGCTTGGGGATAGGGAATGTATCACTGCTTTGGGAATGTGGATCCTTATTTTTTTGAAAAGGGACCTAAAATTAACCCAACTTTTGTGGATCAACCTGTAGTGTTTTCTTGCTTGACCTTGTCATCAAATAAATAGATCCATCCTCATCAAGATATTTTCCAACCATGATCTGGTCATGTTGCTAAAGCATATTCACTCTTCCTTTTTGATTTCTTTCTGCTTGATCCATAGCCTATTGAACATGGTGTTGGTACATAATACAAGATTGTGAATCATGAGTATCATTACACACCAAACACTAGACATTCACCAAAATTATCTTTAAATAACATTTAAACTCTTCATATGTTGCATTAACTCTGACCCCAGTACTATTACTAGAACCAGGTATTTGATATTTATTCACATATGGAAATCTCTTTTGCTGAGACCTCTCCATTTCTCTCTTCTCCATTGAATTTATTTTGTTGATAAGAGTTTTCAACGTATCCTGGATATCAAGGAGGATAGAAGACTCTTGGGGAATCTGGGAAGGAAGTGGAGGGAAAGTAACTACATTAGATGGTGCTTTTGGCTAAGGAATGGGAGTCATCTACGGGAAATGGGATGATAAGGGAGTAGGGTCCATATAAGATGGAGCTTTTGTTTGGGTTTTTACATTAGTTATTTCTAAATTGTAGGGCAACATAGCTTTGGGAGGTAATCTTCGCACCTTAATTAGGATATTTTTTGCATGAAAATCTGTATTATAAACCTATGGAAATGTTTCCACCCTAGATTGTTGGGTTTTTAGGCCTAGCTTTGATCCAAGAGCTCTAATATGATACATGTAAGCAAGGCTTGCAGTTGGTCAAGCTGCAGGGGGAATTCTCTTCCAGGTCCTGCTGAACCTTAAGTTAAAATCTGAGATAGTTTCTTGTTGATGTTTCTGCATAGATGTGCACTGATTAAGGAGGGAAAATGATCTATAGATTCATTAAATTCCTCCACAAAATGCTCATCCAATGTTTCCCATGAGGTGATGGTATTATCTTCAAGAGTCCTAAACCAATGTAAAATATTTCCTCTAAAGGACAAGGCTAAGATTATGATAATAACATCCTCATTTTTTATATTATGTATTATTGCCAGATTTAGAATATCTTGGCAGTGCTCATATGCAATTTGTCCAGATCCATCATATGTGGGAATGTCCTTAGACATAGCTTGAGGAATGTTATGCATATGGGCTAGTCTAAGGGGGGACAGCTGTGTTACAGATGGGGTATGTCTGTAAGGGTTGATTTGGAACTATATTTTGTGCCATGTTTCCAGTTGTATCTCCTACTAGAGGTGCTATTGGATTAATTGCAGGATTTTCCTTAGGAGGATTTTCTTCTGAATGAAAATCTTGGTTTAAATTCCTTATAACAGTAGACCCTCTATAAGGTAACTCAAAGTAAAAATAGGATTCTGGGTTATTCCTTTTGAATGACCTGGTATAAATGAAAATCTATGATTTACAAGGATAATTCTTTCTAGGTTTAAATACGAGGGAGTCACCAAGTGAATTTTCTATTCTTCGCTCAGCAAGGTTAAGACAATTCACCATATCTTTATTCCTTTAGGTAAAGATAAAACAATAAAGCATATGATGGGTTTTCATGTTTCTTGCAAATTGGTCCCACTGGGCATGCCAAAAAACTTTGGGCACTGAATTGACATCAAGTTTTACTTAACACTGCAACTGTCTATCTTCCAATTCTTTGTCTAGACTTGCACCCAATAGTCATAGCTCAACACTCAAAATTGGATGGACCAATGATAGCTTCAACCCAACCTCCAGATTAGGTTGGTTTCTTGTCAACTTAATAAGATGTTGACACAATTAGAGCTCAATAAGGGTTTGAAGAAAATGGTTAGAAAAGGTTTAGGGTTAGAGATATTATGCAAAATAGTGGTTGGATAAGGCTTCAAAAGCCTTTAGTGATGTGATTGGTTGTAATTATTGAGGAGCATGAACAAGATTATAATGTCATTGATATTTGTCATATTTATTAACATAGTTGCAAGTGTCGTTTTCCATTTATGGCCCAAAATAATACATTCTAAGGAGAATTATTGCTATAGATAACCCACTAAAATGTCAATTGCATGATCCATCATGAGATTCTTTAATGATTGTTTGCACTTCTTCTAAACCACTACATCTGAGGAGTATGCCTTAAAAGGAGTATTGACATAAAATATATCCTATGATGACATATTTACAATCTCATTGTCTGAAATTTTTATATCTTTCCAATTTAATCCTTTATAAAATGTATCATACTTTACAAATTTGAAGATGTCTTGATATCAAGTTTCTTGAGGTGAAGTATATTTAATGGTACAAACATTTAAATGTTTTCGGATTGATTTCAAATTTGCAAGTTCTTTTATTAATTGTATGACAATAGAAGCTTGTTTATCCTCTAGTTCTAGAGGTATAAGAGATATTGTTGTAGCCATGGCAACTGCATGGTGATTTCTAGATTATGGGATAGCTTCTATTGTAATATTATCAAAGTAAGCTATTATTTTGTCTACAATATCTTTGTATAGTTTTAACTTGTCATCCTTGGTCTGATAAAAAATATTAATTTGGTTAATCTCTAAGTAAGAATCATCAAAAAAAATTAATGTCTTGATCCTTAGATTTCATATGGTTTGAATCCCTAAAATAAGTGCTTCATATTTTGTCGTGTTATTGGTGCATGAAAAATAAAGTTTGAATGACAAGGGTATGAGTTATTATTGTAGGGTAACCAAAATGAGTTTGGCTCATGTCCCTTTCACACATTGAGCACCATCAAAGTTAAGGAGCCATGACTTAGGTTCTTGTGTACCTATGGCACAAATGACTTCATCAAGAAATTCAAAAATCAATGGGCACTTAGATTCTAAGGGTGTTATGGCTAGTTGATTTGCAATTACTTGTCCTTTTGATGATCTTTGGATGATAAATTCAAGATCAAATTCACTAAGAGAAATAACCTATTTGGCTATTCTTATAGAAATATATGGTTTTGATATTAAAAATCATAAAGGATATACTATGGCTATAATATGTGTCTTTTGAATAAGCATACAGTACCTTAGCTTTTACAAAGAGAAGACAATGACTAGTGTAGACAAAAAAAAACTGCACCATAGCAATTAAAACGAAAAGAAACACACACAATGATATTTATATTTATGCTTTATCGCTAGTTTTTTATTACAAGAAAACCCTCGTGGGGTTGTATAAATATGAATAATAGAGGGAATTGATCCCTTTTACAATACAAAATAGTTTGAATATGGTCTTATTCTGCTACAATATTTTATGGGTGGATTTTCTATGACCATTGCTTTTTATGCTAGATCTACGTTGAGGTGGGTTTTTTGTGACCACCATTGTTTGTGTTTAATCTTTATTGAGGTGGGTTTTCCATGATCACCATTGGATCTTCTAGATATATTGCTATTTCCTGTTGTCTTCCACCATTATCATCTAGTTGGTATGCATTTTCAACAATAGGGTATGGACATGAACTGGCCTTGTATGAATTTTTTTTATAGAGTGTAAGCCCAGGATAGGGATCGCTACGAATGACAACTTAAGTTGTATGATGAAATATAGTCTTGGGTTTTTGATAGCACTCGTGCATGTATACCATTCTCATGCTCAATGGAGGAAGAGGGGGTATATTTATAGAATTTATGGGGTAATGGATGTGAGTGGTAACTTGGATAATTAAGTTGCGGAGAGGGCCAATTAAGATAGGTGTAACTTGGAGTTTTCCCTTTGCATTGGTATTATAACAATGGATGTATGTCTGCAAAATAGGATATGTTTACCTTAGAGTTATCACCATATGTGCTCACCTTGGAATTATCACCAAGGGTGTACATACATATTTAAATGGATGTGGCACCTTGGAATCATCACCAGATATTTGTACATATTGAACTGGATGTGCACCTTGGAATCATCATCGGATATGTGTGCATATTGAACTGGATGTGCACCTTGGAATCATCACTAGGTATGTGTGCATTTGAACTATTAAAGGAGAGGTGACAATGGAGATGAGACTGAGATATGTGGAAAGTGAGGGTGAATTGGAACTGAAGTGGACTGGAGATGATGTGCACGTGGAATAGGAAAGGGAAATGCTCTCATAATGTACATGGGCTAGACATAGGAGGGTGTTTTTAGGGGGTTGACGTGGGTAGCCTAGGTGTAGTTAATTAATTAACACTTAGGTAGAGAAATACTAATTAATTAATTAATTAGTATTAAATGGATGTATACTAATTAATTTTAATTAATTAATTAGCATTAAATGTGCTTGTTTTTTGTATCTATAGATGCCCCTTTTGTATCGTGTTGTATGAAAACATGATGCAATTGAAAAATAAATAACACTTTCTACTGGATTAATGATGGATACTAATGATGGATGACGATGGTTGGAAGGTGATAAAAATGACTTTTAGCTTGAGAAGAGTGATGTAATATTATCTCAAATCAAGGACAACATAGGATACCCCAGTAATGGAAATAACAAATATCTTTGAACCTTGTTGATGAACTGATGAGCGCATTTGAAATAAGTATGCTAACAACTATACTAATGAGACATGGGATTTGAACCACTATTCTAATGTGACTAGAGTCATTGTGTGAATGTGATCGGAGTCACTGTGTGAAAACTATACTAATGAGATATGGGCTTTGAGCCACTATGCTAAGAACTATGCTAAAATGATATTATGTGAATGATAGTCTCAAACAAGGTTCTTGGACAAACGTTAAGTCCAAAATGGGTGTTTGGGTATTGATATTGTTTGAGATAAAATATTGTGGGTTTTTTCTACCCCCTCGAGCAGTGAGTAGGTGGAAGACAAAATGGATGATAGTGACAAGGAAATTGACTCCAGATGGACTGTGCCAAAATGATATAATTGGGTAGGTGTGGAACATTAATTTTTTATTTGATGATTATGATTTTTTTGTGATTTTGGATGATTTTGATTTTTTTATTTTTTTAAACAAGTGTCTATATGGGAATCTACCCATCCTACCAGATTATATGGATCACCAATCACTACAACTGCTAGTTTACTAGAGTAGATCACTAGATATGAGGTGCACTGAGGATCTAAGCTAGCGAATTGATGACAAGAAAGAAAATCTAATATATGAAAGCAGTAAATGACATGAAAGTAAATCTAATCTATGAAAGTAAATATAATCTAAAGTATAGGAAATAATATCTAATATAATGTAGAAAAATAAATTGTTTGTGAAATAAAAATCTATTTGAAAGACAATGCATAGGGTGTGAAAAGTAAATTGCTTTGAAATGAAATTTTATGCTAAGAAAGTAACTCTCCTGCCCAAAAAAAAATGGTTTCCTTTTCTAATTTAGCGGATAGAGATGAGATAATTAACTATAAATATAATTCATTTTTTTGAGAAAAGGGTGTCTATATAAGACCTTGGACTCCTAGTTTCAACCCCTTTATAGAAGAAGTTAATGGCTTCCTAGATTGGGTGAATATTTATGCTCTCCCTATGGATTTTTGGAGAGAGAGGAAATTCACCAAAAATGGTAATGCCATTGGTGCATTCTAATATATGGATACCCAAGTAGAAGAAAATTTATCCAGTAAAATTAATATTAGTAAAGCAATATTGGTTGTTTGGATGGATGTTTCAGTTCTTGGGTCTCAATTCATTACTATCTCCTTGAGCAAAGGAGAATGAATACAAAATATTGAGTATAAAAACTTCTCCCTAAGATGTTATGGTTGTCACCAATATGGCCACATGAAGAAGAGATGCTTGAATATTCTATCATGCTTTGATTCCTCCATCGTGGAGAAGTCCTTGCATGTGAATGATTCAAAATATTCAAACATCCTAGTTCAAAAGAAAGAAGCTCATCTTCTAGAGGCACCAATTATCTAGCAAGAATCAGGTGAGCAACAAAAGACTCAACTCCAAAAGGATAATTTGAAGCAGATCATTGATGAAAGCCAAACATCTACTAAAGACCATACAAGTGGTTCCATGGAAAATATTAGTACCTCAGATGGTATTCTTGAAGCTAATTATGAAATAATCGGTGATTATCAGTTTTCTAAAAATGAAGATTCTACAAAATATGTTACACAAGATATTACCTCAGGATATTGAAGTGCAAAAATGCATTCTTAGATCTTGCCACTCTACAAGAGGAAGAACCTATGCTATAGAAGAAAAATAGTTAAAATGGATGACTGAAGGAAACTAGCAATCCAAATTTGGTAAAGTGGACTATGATAGTGTGATGTTTTGGAAATATTACTCTACTAAGATGCAATGCATAGATAGTAGATGTGAAGTTTTGGTATTCATATAGAAAATTGAAAAGATCCAAAAAATGAAAATCAAGAATTCAAACATTTTATGTAAAATGATGTAGGTTTCTAGATATAGCATCTCAATTGAGATGAGAAGTGTATCTATTTGTAAAATCTCAAGTTCTAAATAAGAGATTTGTAATTTTTCAAGGGTGGGTACCCGAGTACAACCCCTTATTATCCAACAAAAACAATCATGCTAAGAACAATGCTCGGGGCATGAAAAGTAAAGTTGCTTTGAAATGAAATGTATTGCTAAGAACAATGCTTGGGGCATGAAAAGTAGATGGCTTTGAAATAAAATTTTATGCTAAGAAAAATGCTCAGGGCATGAAAAATAAATTTCTTTGAAATGAAATATTATGTGAAGAATAGCACTTAGGGCATGAAAAGTAAAGTGCTTTGAAATGAATGTATGCTCAGAACAATGCTCAAGGTGTGGGAAGAATCTATGCTAATGTAGGAAAGGAAATCTAATCTGAGGCAAAAAAGTAAGTCTAATCTAAGGTAGAAAAATAAATCTAAGCTATGAAAATAGGAAATTACATGAAAGAAAAGTTATTCTATTGTGATCACATGAGTGTCCTTATGAAAATCTACTCATCCTATCAAAATACGTGGATAACCAGTTGCTACAATTTCCAGGTGTCTAGATTAGATTATGGGATATGAGGCTCACTCAGGGATTGAATGTAGTTGATGTAGGATAAGGAAGTAAACCCTAAACTAAAGAAAATCTTAGATAGGAAAGTAAATTCTAATCTAGATCTAATCTAGACATGAAAGTAAACCCTAAGCTATTGCAGGAAAGAAAAACTATTCTAGATATTGACCAAAGGATTTTGGTGTCTTTGGAACCTTTTAAATAAAATAAAAAATGTTGACCAAATGGGTTTAGTGCCTTTGGAGATTTTGAACTAGAATTGGACTTTTGAGATGGCAAGGCAAAGCATGCCACCTTTAACAAAAGGATGCAACCTTTGAATCTAGTAGTTGATGTGGTGTTGAGATGTAAATGTGAGGTAAAGGGTGCAACCGTTTTGAAAAGGACACAACCTTTTGAACTTGGTAGTTGATGTTGTGTTGAGATTTGAATGTGAGGAAAAGGGTACAACATTTGATAAAATAATGCAACCTTTTGAACCTAGTAGTTGATGTGTTGATTGAATGATTGATAGCATCAATAAAACCATAGAAAAATCTAGATGGTGAGGCAAAGTGCTTGATTGATGGGGAAGGTGTGATACCTAAAATATTCCTAAGTTATTTTATGATTGATGTGAATGAGGAGAAAGGTGAGAGACCTTGAACATCCCTACTTTGTGTTGTGTTTGATTGATTTGATTGATTTTTTGGGAAGGTGTGATACCTTGAACATCCCCAAGTTTCATTGATTGAGCCTTGTGCTTGATTGAGTAATTGATTGATTTATGGGGAAGGTGTGATACCTTGAACATACCCAAGTTGCATTGATGATTTTTTGATTGATTTATCCTTGTGCTTGATTTATTGATTGAGTAATTTGATTGATTTTATGTGACTAATGGGAAAGGTGTGATACCGTGCACACTCTTAAGTTGGTTTATGATTGTTTGCTTGTGACTTATGGGAAAGGTGTGAGACCTTGAACATCCTTAAGTTAGTTGATGATTGTTTTATTTATTGATGGGGAATGTGTGATACCTTGAACACCCCTAATTTGGTTGATGATTATTTGATTTATTAATGGGAAATATTTGATACCTTGAACGCCCTTAAGTTGGTTATTTTTTTATTGATTGAGCCTTGTGCTTGATTGATTTAATTTATGTGAGTAATGGGAAATTTGCAATACCTTGAACACCCTCAAGTTGGTTTATTGCTTGATGTGACTTATAGAGAAGGTACGAGATCTTGAACACCCTTAATTTGGTTGATGATTGTTTGATTGATTTATGGGGAAGGTGTGATACCTTGAACACCCCCAAGTTGGTTTATTATTGTTTGATTTGTTAATGAGGAGGTGTGATACATGTAGAGGGGGAAAACTACCCTACCACGTATAATTCTCAAGGCTAGATCCGCAAAAGAGAGAGTCTTGGGGTGAACCGTGGGGGTATGTTTTTCTCTACACTTGGTTCTAGGGGGAAGGGTTCACCAGGAACAACTTTAAGGACTCATTGCAAGTCCTCAAGAATTTTAAGAATGTTTAATGTATTTGATTCAAGGTAATCACCTAGGTTTTGGCCTTTCTATATCTATGTTATGAAATATAAAGGAAAATGCATAAATACATAATGCAAGAATACAAGAGCTAACCCTAGTATGATTATTTTCTTTGAATGCTTTTCTAGCCCTAGAGTTTCGAGATAGAAAACATTTTAGCAAGGGCTCAAGAGAATATGTAAAAATAGTATTAACCCTAAGTGCACACTATTTGTTTATCCTTCAATGTCTATAAATTAATTAAATGTATTTCTATTAAATCAGATCTAGGGTTTACAACAAAAATAGAAGGCACTCAAAAAACAACCTATAGACTAAGTGGAACACTTATCCTATGATTTATCCTTGCTTTTATCCCTTATCCAATGATATCATCAATTCCTATTCTTGCAAGATAACTTGATAAACACTTGAAAAATATGATTAGCATTAGAGGTATTGCTTAGGCTGCTATAGAGCAATGCATGGAGGCGTAGTAGTCAAGCCCCCTAGGTCCTTTTAGCTGACCTTTGAAAACAGAAGCAAAAATTGACCTTTGGAAGAAAACAAACATATGAAAGCATAGCAGAATAATATGACAAAAACATAGAACATAATATGACACTATGCTCTACATGCAGCCTAGAATGCAAGTATGAAGTCTAGAACAACAATTTTCTCCCAGGTACAACTGGGGCGAAATTGCACCCCATAACATATGGCTGTGATATCGCATCGACCATTACTTCTAGGTTCTATTTTTTGTTTATTAATAAAATAGACAAAAATAAAAGAAAAAAACTAGTTAGTCTTAATCATATAGGGGACCATCTTAATATTTAAGCTTTAACATTTAATCAAAATCATATATAGTTGCATCTTAGGCTTTGTTTATTATCTCTTGTACCCTTACCTCTTAAAATAAAATTTGTCATTTCCTTTATCATAAAAATCAAAAGAGAATTTTAGTTGTTGGTCTTCTATGTTGCATTTTGTATGTGCATTAGGGCTATATTAAGGTTAAATTTAGACAAAGAAGTATCTTAAGAGAAACATGGTTTCTTTAGGAGAAACATGTGTATTCGTCAATCAATCCAACAAACTAGATTTTAGGATCACAATGACCCTAGTCTTGAAGTGAGAAGACGAAATAGAGTACATAATATCACAAGGAGGCCCTTTGTGATATCCCTTTTATCTTTTCCCCTATCTCATAGCATCGATGTGTTGATTTATTTAGGTAGCAAACATAAGTTAATTTTATAGGCAGTAAGATAGTGAAGTCCTTAGACTTGTATATCAATACTTCAAAATAAGATAAATTTGAAGTCTTAATTGCAAAAAATGGTACCACTCAATTTGTGGGTCAAATGGCTAAAGTTAACATCTAAATGGGGTATTATACTTGGTTGGGAAATCTCTTTTCCATGAACCTATATAATTCAAACATTATTTTAGGAGCACAATAGCTATCTTAGTTGGTGATGTTACTATCAACCTACAAAATATTTATGTCAAATAGATGAAGGGAAGAGTTATTTGTATCCAAGGAATCCAACCGCCTCCCTCCAATGTGGTTAGTTCATATAGCATGGAAATATACTAAACAAATATGGTTATGGATTCTTTTCCTAAGTCAATTGCATAGAGGTTTAGTCTATGGATATACTTCTTCTATATCTTCCTTTAGACTTATTGAACATTGTGGATCACTATGAGGATGTATTTAGTGAGCACATAGTTCTTCCTCCTAAATTTATGCATGTCATGTCATCCACCTTGTTCTATAAATTCAATCTCCTAATGTGCATACTTACTACTATCCCCAGCCCCAAAAGTTAAAAATTGAGAACTAGTTTAAAAAATATTGGAGAAAGGAATCATCAATATAATCATTAGTTCATACTACTCTTTAGTTGTGATGGTATAACACAAGGATAATTCATGGTACATGTGTCCTAATTTTCATCCTCTCAAAAATATTACTATCAAATATAAGCTTCCTATACCTATTATAGATGATTTGTTGGATAAATTACATGGTGCTAGATGATTTATAAAACTAGACTTGCATTCTAGATTTCAATTAATTAGGATTAGTGAAGAGGATATCCCTAATACTCATTTTTATACACATGAGGTTCATTATGAGTTTCTAGTCATGCCTTTTGGTCTCACTAATGCTCCTTCCACTTTTCAAAGTCACATGAACTTTGCATTTCATACTTTTCTTTGTAATTTTGCCCTAGTTTTCTTTGATCATATTTTATTTTATATAAAGTCCTATGAGGATCATCTAGTTCAAATTAACAAAGTTCTTCACCTATTAAAAATGGAAAAATATTTTTTCAAAAGTTCCAAGTGTTATTTTGGGGTCCAAGAGGTTGAATACTTGGGACATCTAGTAACTGAGGAAGGATTCAAAGTAGATACTAACAAGATCAAAGCTATACAATATTGGCCCTTACCAAATTATTTAAATAACTCCATGGATTTTTAGGACTCATAGCATACTACAATAAATTTATCCACAACTATGACAAGATTGCCACTCTTATCACTACTCTCACTAGAAAGGATGTCTTTGTTTATTTTAAAGTCACTTCCCAAGCCTTCCAATCCATTGAAGAAGCTATGTGTACCACTCCTATTTTTTCCACTCCAAAATTTAGCAAACCTTTTTTCATTTATCATGATGCTTTTGGAACACGTATTAGAGTTGTTTTTATGCAATATAGACACCCATTAGCCTTTGAAAGGAAGAAAATTTTGGGAAAGAATCTACAATGGCCCACTTACAACAAGGTAATATTAGTTTTTCTACATGCCATAGAGAAATAGAGGCATAGCCTTACTCATTTCTTAGGGTAGTGCTTCTAATGTCCTAAATAGAATAAATGCATAAACAAGCTCTTGGGTTATGATTTTGTCATTGAATACAAGAAAGGAAAGGAGAATGTGGTGTGTGATACATTTTCTCACAAATATGAGGATATTTTTTCTATCAATGCCATCTCTAAACCTCTTCTACAATGGTTTTCTCAACTTTAGTAAGATCTGATTTTTGGACCAAAGACTATGCAGATCATTCAAGAAAGGGAGGCAAGTTCATCATTGCATTATTGTTTCTCATATATTGATGAAGTGCTTCATAAAAATGATTGCATTTATCTTCCTCAGTCTTTGGCTATTAAGTAAAATGTTCTCCAAGAATTTCATGCATCTCCTTTGGTTAGACATTTAGGATTCTTGTTAGTAGGTGAAGAAATTTTTTTCTTGGAAAGGATTAAAAGTAGATGTCAAGACATTTATGGCTAAGTGTGAGGTGTGTGAGTATAACAAAGAAAAAATAATTAAATCTCCTGGATTGTTACAACCCTTGCCTATCCCTGATCATCAATGGGAGCACATATCCATAGATTTCATTGAGGGCCTTAATTTGAGGTCAAAATAGTGATCTTTGTGGTCATGGATTCCTTTCCAAGTATGCTCATTTTTGTGTATTATATAATTCATATTCAACAAGGTAGCCATGGTATTTCTTGATTATGTATTTAAATTATATGGTATTTCCAAAACCATTTTTAGTGACCATGATCTTATCCTCGCCAGTAACTTTTGGAAAGAAATATTTTATCGTAATGGTACCAAGTTGAGTATGTCCTTTTCCTATCACCCTTAGTCAGATGGCCAAATAAAGAATATTAATAAATGTTTGGGTACTTACCTCCATTTTTTCTCAAGTAATATCACTATTTTGATTGGCTCTCATTAGGTAAATTATGGCACAATAATCCTTATCATTCGCCCCTTAAGATGTCCTCATTTAAGTATTGTACAATCAAAAATTTCCATCAATGAGATACTATGTTCTAGGATCCTCCAAGGTTTTCCAAGTAGATGATTTGTTACAACAATGATACATTGTGCATTAGCTTCTTAAAAGATAATTTAACCTATTCCCAAAACCACATGAAAAAAATAGGATTCACACCATTTCAAATGAGAATTTACCATAGGAGACATGTCTTTTTCACCTACAACCCTACAAGTGATTGTCCTTGAAGACCAAGTCTAGCCAAATTTTGGCTTATCAATTTTATGGGCCCTACAAGGTGGTTCATTGCAATGGTAAAGTGGTATATCATTTGGATATTCCACCATATTCCTCTATCCATCTTGTCTTGCATGTATCTTGTCTCAAATAGGTTATTGGCTAGAAGGTGTAGTTCTAAATAAAGCTTTAGTACTCAATGAAGAAGGTCGATTCACTCTCCATCCTAAAGTAGTGTTGTAGTCTAGAGTTCATTATATTTGATGTCAACAAATTTAGAAGTTCCTCATCAAGTTCCAAGACCTTCTAGAAGATGATGATATGTGGGAGCCTGAGAGCATTTTCCAATCCTTTCTAGCTTTGAGGACAAAGATTTTAAGGGGGATCCATGTAATGGCTCTAATATAGCCATGTCAGCTATATTTATTTTTATTAGCTTGGGCCCTAGGTTTAGATAGTCAACCCTTGAGCATTAGGGTTAGGGTTAATGATTGATTTAATCTATAAATAGAAATATTTAGGTGGTAGTTGAGATCATCTTTCATATTTAAATCTTAATTGTTTTTATTGTGCATATGATACTTTGCCCTCTTTAAGTGGTTATGGGACTTTGCCCTCTCTAAGTGGTTAAGGGTTTGCATTGATTTGAATCTAGAATTTTATTATTGCATATTTGATTTTCCAGCAATTAGATCTGAATTATTATTATCATTTGTACAATATTATTTACGCATATTGGATTGCTACTACTATTGCTATAATTCTTGAAGTTGTTTTATAACATGGCACCTATGGTTGAGATGTACCTACAATATATTCCCATCATCTCACTTGGATATCCCTTGGTATATGTCATGGGGTAAGCCTAGGGTCCTATACATTACAAAATGCTCATAAAACCATCTCTCCAATAAGAAATTGGGGTTAATGGTATGTGTCTATCAATATTGAATATGGTAGAAGTTTTGTTAGAGCAGCATCAAAATTACCCTCCCTAAGTAAACCCCATCTAAGGTCTTGTATGGCCCTCATCCATGGCCAAGTACAATGGATAAATCAAAGATGTTAGGATCTTATTTATTCACTTATGAAAATACATAGGCAAATAGGACGATGCCCATGCATCACGTAAATGGGATGGTAGTAGTCAACTTGATCCTCTCTAGCATAATCATGCTCTACTAGTCTAGCCACATCTCCCCTATGGCCCACTCTACCATCTATAATCAAATATCCTCTATGGTCCCAAAATTGGTAATCTTGTAATAAAGTAAACATCCTCAAGGGTTATTTCCATATCAATCACCTTATATAGGGCTAGCCTCCATAGAAAAGTGTTCATCATCATGCTCCAAAATAACATAAACTCAGCATAGTGCTTTGTGGGGTTGGATGTAAGGCATCGCTACTACACAATCTAATGCAACCTTGTGTAGTATTGCCTAGGCCTAGGGAGTCATCCCCTATGCCATCCACTCTTATATCTAGAAGAGATCATGGTGTCTCCATAGGTAGTCAACAACCTACCTCTCATCTTTGACTATGACATTGGTGCTTGCCTTGGCATTGTGGTACCCTTGGCCTTGTCCCTAGCCTCCACCCTAGCCAAGATGTCTCAATCATTCAAAAAAAATTAAATTTAAGGTTTGAATACAATCATCAACTTTGACCACAGTTGTCGGTCAGGGTCATTATTGCCCCTAGCTTGCCAAGCTTGCAATTGCTCCTTTTTAGTGTGCATCCTAGTTGTTGTATTTTTCTATAATAATTGATTTTGACTATGATTTCCCCATTTTATCACAACCATTACTTTGCATAGTAATCATCATTTTACATGGTTTTCTAAGCTAACCCATTTGACCATGATTATTAGTTTTCCAAAAGTGGTTGTCTTAGTTTTCCTTACATTTTACACTTTTTAGGGTATTTGTATGACCATTTTTTGCTACCCCATGTGGGCCCCACCACCTGGATTATGTGGCCCTTTTCCACACTTTTCATGTAGTCCTAGCTACTTTCTAGCTATCCTAACTATGTGATTGTTCATTTTTTCATTGTCTTAATTGTTGTTCATTTTAGCCAAAAATTAATAAAATCTATAAAGGTGAAAAACCTACCTCTCACACGCTGCCACCATGTCACTTCGCCATAAATTATATCTATGCTACAATTGGATGTTGTGTGAATGCATAGTGCTCAAATTAGGGCCCAAAGTGCACATGCAAATGATGGTTTCTATCCCCCTATTTATATTTTTGAATATTTTATTGCATAAAATTAACATTTTGACAAATTGTATAGGGATAGCAAAAGGACAATGCTTGTAGGGGTTTTGGCATGCTTCAAACTCATCTATGTGTTCCATTTTAGCTCATTTTACACCCAACTAGCATTTTTAGTGCTTTGGGAATTTTTACAGGTAAATTCATTTCAAGTCATTAAGGGCAAGTCAAAACAAATTTCTTCTAGCTAAATTTTTTAGGGGCATGTATAGGTAAGTATCAGATATATTTTATTATACTCATACTTTTGGCTAAATTTTTACATGTTTGTTGCTATTTATTTTTTTTTAAATGTATTTTTATCAATGAGCTTACACAGGTTTTTATGAGGGATCTTGATCCCCTTTTATGGAGTGGGGTTTTAACCTTGGAACTTTCAAAGAGAGGCCAAAGCCCTTAACACTGTAGTAATCTTGCAACTTACATTTTTGCATAAATAGTAGAATCAATAAAATTATAAAATAATGGTTTTCATTCCATAGCATAGAATTTTTATATTTGTTGCTTCAACTATCACATGTTTCTCTTTTTATTTCTTGCTTTCCCTAAGGACTCATGAATGGTTATCCTTTGTGATGTCTCCCATGGTCCTTAGGGAGGGACAATATATATTTGTAAAATGAGCACTAAAAACTAACTTTGAAGTGGTGGAGAGTCTCATCCTTCTATATATGGAACAAGGATTGACTAACTTTGTTAGTCCTTGGGTAAGATGATAGCAAACCATGTTGGTTGATGGTTTTAGTTCACTTTCTCCACCCAATTGTCACTTTTCTATCATATTTTATGATGCTTTAACCTTCTAATTTTCCCAAAAAAAAAAAGGATAGAGACAAGAATGATGGATATTTTGACACGTGTCCCCCAAAACATGCATCCTAAAACTCAAAGGTACCAATATTACCACTTTAAATGAGGAGTTGGATTGTCCAATCAAATTTCAGTATTTTTTATCTAGGGTCATGATGTTAGCGTGTTTTTACACCTAGGGTTCGAACAACATGTTATCTGGACCAATGGTTATGATTTTATGACCCTAAAAAATAATATAATTAGTCTTTGGCTTCAAAGGGAAAGTTATCTGCTATAAATACCCTTTCCACCTTCTCATTATATCATCATACATTCACTAAATCATTATAAGACATCCTATACTCTTGCTAACTCTGATTTCATGCTATTTTCCTCTATTGTTTTTACATCTCACATCGTATTTTGCTCTTTTTCTCTCTTTGTCCTGCCTGTACAAGTATAACCAAAGCCATCAACTATTGGTTCACTACCTTCCATGGATATGGATGGAATGCTCTACTAGTATTCATAGCTAAAGGTCACTAATTATCATTTGAGGACTAGTTTCCAAGGTAGGTCAAACCCTCTATGAACATCCCATGTGTGATCTCTCCTTATTTACTATGGTGATGTTGTAAGTAGGATAGGGTAGGAAAAATTTGTTTATTTTGTTCATGTTTTGAATGATATGGTCCTTGATGCACTAAGTAGCAAGTAACTATGTTTACTACATTAGTATTAACCCTAGCTTGTTAACATTTTATGGATAATTTTAGTGTAGTTATTTTTGTATGCTTTAGATTTATTTATGGTATGATTAAGAAATTTTTTTGACATTTATTCTCAATTTATTGATTTTTTGTCTTAGTTCTCATATTTTGGTTTGTCTAGCATTAATTTGAATTGTATTAGATATCCTTTTTTTCTCATTAAAAAGTACAAAGTCTTCTAGGGTTTCCAATTCTATGATTTTTGTTATTGTTGTTTTATAGCATTGTTCTAATTTACCAAGGTTTTCATACCTCCATTTTTTTATTGTAAAATTATTGTTGGACTCGTTATGGAGTTGGATGGAGAAAGGAGGGTAGTTGTGATTGGAACTAGGATGAGTAATAATACATGGTAATGTGGAAGGATGAATGGAAGAGTTTGGTTGGGGATTAGGGATTGGTGAAAAGTTAGGAATGAAATTTGGTAGAGATGTGTTCTAGAAAAAAATTGGCTACATAGATCATAATTGGACTAAGGGGTGTATTCCATATTCTAATGAGAACATCCTGTACTCTAGCCACTTCTCTTAATTATTCATCTAGTGTATGATGATTAGCATTGCAAACCATTAAAGTTAAATCAAATTGTAAAATTTTGATGCAATACAATAGTGCTTATTCTTCATTTGGTCAAACAATTTATGGAATTAAGTTTAGAGTCCTCAATAATCTAGTATTAAATCATGGATGTTTTCTTGAGGGTGTCTTTGCATTGAATTTAGTTAAAATAAAATTGAGAAAGCACTTATCATGCTATCAAATATTTGCATAAATAGTTCTACTATTGACGCCCAAATTGTAACCAAACTATCTGGTAAACCCCTATACCATAAAGCAACTTTGCCATGAAGGGAATAGATCAATAAGCATACCATTATATTTTGGATACAATGAATTGATTTAGGTGTCAACAATTTGTTGAGGTGATCCACTGTCATCTTGTTCACATTCCCATCTAAGGTAGATTATGCTTTCATAACTATTGGGAAAATAGGATAATAGAGTGGTCCTTGGTAGGTCTAATTAAGAAGTTGGTTTTATGGATTAGGAGGTGCTTCTAGATTGTTCTATTAGAGAGGAGGTTGATCATACTATTGTTAAGAAGGGTTACATTGCATAGTCGTAATGCAGATATGAATAATATGGAGGTTAATAGAACAAAGGATATTGAGATGCTTGATTATGGTAAGCCCATTGCTAGTTAGGAGATGGTTGGATATTTTGTTGTGGAATGGGATAGTTTAGCCCTATCTATGAAATTTGTTGGTTTTGAGGAGGTGGAACTTGTTGTACTTCACTAGTTGGAGGTGGTATTAATCCATCAGGTTTCTATGGGACACCTATGACCCCATTTTCCTAGTCAACATTTGTGTATTCTGAGTGAAGTTCGTATTTAAGCCTAACAACCCTATGGGAATTGAAGATTGACCTAGAGAGATGTTGGAAATATTTGATGAATAATATCCAAGTGAACTTTGGACCTAAGGAGAACTTATAGGATGGATATATTGTATATCAAAGACCAATGGTAAGTTGAAGAATTGACTCACAAAGAGTGGGTTATTTGTAAGGTTGTTGATGTCAATTGGTATCCCATACAAAGGATTAGTGAGTTAAAGTAGGGATTGAATTAGACCAAGTCTGATTTACTAGAGTTGATGAACAACTCATTTATTGACTTAAGTAATCGATTTGTGATAGTGTGTTTAACTAATTAGTCATTCATGGGGTTTTTTCCCTTGGACATGATAGGAATGGATACCAAAATCTTTTTAAACTCATCCTTTTGATGCACCTACATAGTGGTTTGATCTTTTCTCTTTTCTTTAGTGTTTCTTTGGTGGTACACAACGATGTTTGTCATCTCATGATATTTTTCCCTTTTTTATGCCTTTGATCATGTATTTATAAATTTACACATATAGACCTACATAAACAGAGTTTTAAGGCCAAAATTACAAAAATCCAAAAATTTACCTATTGAGCAATTCACTTGCAAAATCAAAGTGATTTGCTCACAATTTTGGGGTAATTCGCTATTTGGAAGAAATTTTACAAAATGCTAAACAAAGTGTTTCACATTAAAAACATAGGCAATTTTCTTGCTGCTTTTTAGCAATTCACTTGCAAACTTAGAAAAAATTAGTAGGAAAAAGTGGATCCAACAAACTGCTTAGAATGAATCATTTTTAAGATCAGAGGAAATCACCTTCCAATAAGGAAGAGAAGAAGATACTTGTCTTTCCTACCAAATCACTTTTCAATCTTGAAGTGAATTATTCATAGAATCTTAGGTAAAGCTTACCATATTAGAGCGAATCACTCACTTTTTTTGTTGGCAAAATTGACTTAAAATCTACCTTAAGCAATAATCAATTAGAGCGAATTAATTATTGCTTTATTCTTTGGTAAAATTGGCTTAAAATCTACCTTAAGTGCTTTCTGCCAATGGGAAATGCTCGAGGTCAAATTCAAGTTTTAGTGTTGCTCAAATGTTGTTGAAGTCATATTTGCAAAAAAAATTAGAATTCTAGAGTTCGTATCAGAGTCACCATTTGCAAAGTACCTACAAAATTTGAGCACAAATAACAAATTTTCAATCAATTTGAGATTGAAAGTAAAAAATTCAATCCTTGACCTCAACGAATCACTCTAGATTCAATTTATGAAATTTTAAAATTTCTAGAGCGAATCACACACTAAGTTAAGACAAATTGCTTGAAAATTCCAAGTGAATCGCTTGCTTTGAATGACTTAAGAATTTGTATAGTTTTTTCTTAAAATGAAGCAAATCGCTATGAATTTTGGAGCAAATCATTTGCTAACCTTGACTTTGCAAAACAAAATCTATTTTTTATCCAATCACTCAGCCTATGATGGATGTGTTTTTGGCATAGAAATTAAGAATTTAATGCAAATCTAAGAAAAAAATGAGGTCTTGTGTCCCGCCATGCATGCCAAATACTATGTTGAACCAAGGAATTGTCTTCACTTATAATTAAAGTTGTGTGCCTCCTATCCGAGTTTCAACAAGGTTAGATGAGTTGTCAATGGATTCTCCCAACCTCTGGGTTTAGGCCAACTTCCCATTGTCCTTGAATAACTTCATCAAAGTAAAGTGTGAAAAAGAGAAAATGTATGAAAAATTAAATACAAAAATAAAATTGTTTTACAGTTTAGAGTGTGAGGAATTATAAGCAAGAATGGCTTATACATTGTATCAAGGAGAGTGTGTGATCAATCACTGCATGAGAAGTTGAATAACATCAATGTCCACCCATTCATTTGATTATGAAATTGATAAGCAAATGACAAGATGGGCTAGAAGGGCCATGCCACAATTGTGGCACCAGGAGGGTGGTGCCAATGATGGAATGCCTAAGGACTTGCCAATTTTTTACAACCTCAGGATTACAAAGCATAATGTAGATTTTATAGACTATAGCTTTGAATTCTCATGGCCAAAAAATAAATACAATGAGGGCCTAGGCCCCTATTTATAGTTAAAATTTACCCTTGAGTTACCTAGGGTGAGAAATAATTACTCCTAGTAAAAGTAAATATTTGGGAATAACCTTAGCAAAATGTTGCACCTCCAAATTTTACGTACCTCCAATTAAGCCTCTAATAGGTTCATAAGGCTTTCAAAATGAGTTAGTGCACCACTACATGCCAAAATATCACTTTCTAAAATATTTACCTTGATATCTACTCCTTTAATCTATCTTTGTGACTATTCAATCATTTTGCTTGGACTTGAAAAGTAAACCACTTGCTTTTACAAGTAGATCAACTCCTTTTGTTGAGTGAATCACTTCCTCAAGCAAATCGATCATGTTAAATAAGTGAATTAGTTCTTAGAGCCAATCAGCTAGTTTTTACAAGCAGATCGATCCTCGTTTACAATTACTCAAATCTTGAGAATTTTGGGATGTTTCTTGCCATTTGATTGTTATTACTGTGTTCTTCAAAACTGAAAAAACTTGCAAAGGTAGTGTTGAGGTACTACACTACCTAAGAAATAGTCCCATAGAACCCCTTTCTTCTTAGACTTGCATTCTTTATACTTTAAAAGATACACATGCACACAAAAGTGATAGTATATGTTATGCAACTCTTATTATGTAATATGCTTCACAACCCCTTGTTTAAGAAAATATGCTTTTAAACTCTATTATTTTTGGGTAACTCCACCAAAATATTTGTTATATCCTAAATAAACCCTTCATAGCAATTTTTATGACAAAATTCTTTGTAACTCCTCTGGAAATATCATTACACTAAAAATGGATTTAATTTAATGATTAAATATGCTTAGCAACTCCTTGTTTATGAAAAAAAACTTTTTAAATATTTCATTAATCTATGTAACTTCCATCAAAATATCCTTTATAAATCATTTTTAATAATATCTATGTTTATGGAAGGGGTGTAAACCCTAGGTGCAGTCAAGAGATGGAACAAAGTGACAAATTTGGCTATAGTCTTTACGAAATGGATGCAAACTGTAGGTGCATTCAAGCGTTGAAGGAAGAGGGTTGTTCATAGACGATCTCTTTGATCTACGAGAAAGCCTCTTCAGTCAAAATAATTTGGGTTCATGGGTGGATGAACCTCTACCCTCTATCACGATTGCAAAGGATGAATTTGGGTTGGATCTGATTAATCATGAAGCCCAAACAATTATCTGCAAACTCAAGGGCAAAGACCAGGCCTGGAGGAGCTCAAAGGATACATTAAATATTGGTGGACCAATACAAAATTCTAAGTAACTCTCCTACCCAAAATTTTCTTTTATGTTTCCTTTTCTAATTTAGCAGATAGAGATAGGGTAATGGATTATAGATATAATTGGTTTTTCGGACAAAGGGGTGTCTATATAAGACCTTGGACTTCTTGTTTTAATCTCTTTATAGAATAAGTTAATGGCTCCCCAGTTTGGGTGAATATTTATGCTCTCCCTGTGGAGTTTTGGGGAGAGAAGATATTCACCAAAGTCAACAATGTCATTGGTGCATTCTACTATATGGATGCCCAAATAGAGAAAATTTGTCTAGTAAAATTAATATGATTAAAGCAAGATTGATTGTTTGGATGGATGTTTTAGTTCCTAGGCCTCAATCCAATACTATATCCTCAAGCAAATGGGAATGAATTCAAAATATTGAATATGAAAACTTCTCTCTAAGATGGTATGTTTGTTAGCAATATGGTCACCTGAAGAAGAGATGCTCGATCATCCGATCATGCTCTTATTCCTCCTTAGTGGAGGAGAAGGGCCTACATGCAAATGATTTGAAACCTTCAATTGTCCCATTTCAAAAGAAAGAATCTCATCCTCTAGATGCACCAATTGTCTATCAAGAATCATGCGAGCAACAAAAGACTCGACCCAAAAGGAGAATTTGAATCAGATCATTGATAAAATGGTTACTAAAGACCATCCAAATAGTTCCATGGAAAACATTAGCACCTCAGATGGTATTCTTGAAGCTAAATATGAAATAATCGGTGACAGTCACTTTTCTAAAAAAGATCCTACAAAATGTGTTACAACTAGATATTACATCAGGAGCTTGAAGTGTAAAAATGAATTCTCAAACCTTGCCACTCTAAAGGAGGAAGAACCTATGCTATAGAAGAAAAATAATCGAACTAATTTCCTCTTTGATGGATGATTGTTATGTTTGTTTTCCTTCTATTTGTTGGAGTTATGTGTCATGTAAGGGTTGTTCTTGTTGTTAGTTTCTTCAAAAAAAAAAAATTGATTGTGGAAACCAGTTTGAGGAAGATGGAGAATATCTTTGATAAAAATGCAAAGATGGGTATGCTTTAATTAACTTGTTAGAAATGTAATGAGAGCAATGTAATGTTTTGTTTTTGTAATGGAAGTGGCCCCCAATAGAAGCCACACATAGCTTATTAAAAACCAAATGTCTATGTTTATGACAAAATCTTTAAAACTCCTATAAAAATGTCATTACACCTAAAATGGATTCAACTTATGACTAAATATGCTCTCTCATACAAATAATTAACATGCCAATAATTAAAAAAATTATTTTGTAATAAACTTCCTCTTCAAAAATTGTTCCTAAAGCTCGAAGAACCAATGATAACTACCATATTTGTTCTTCGTACATCTCATATCATATCCAAATGTGATAAGTCAAATTTTATGTTGGTATGCTTTTATTGTGGTGTTGCTTTTAGACTGAATTAACTATATTGCAAACATTCTCATAAACTAGGTTGTATTATGTATGTCATTTGAATGTGAAATTCCTTCTTATAAGAATACTACTTTTTGTGCATATGGAATATGCATGTTGTTTAACATTTTCATGACAGTCGCTTGACAAGTTTGGGCTAAACTTTTATATATCAAGAAGTTTTATACTATAAACCAATGTTCCAATCCCATAGGCAAGCATCTTGTAGAGCCATGAGGATACTTGGTGGTAGGAGCCAAATTAATGACAATAAAAGGATTTCAAGTTAAGTGGTCAATTCCTTATGATCCAAGCCCATCCTCATGTTTTTAATAAGTCTTACCCCAATGTTAACCCTAGCATTAGCCCATATAATTTTAGGCAAGGAGTGGGAGCAAGGAGTTACACACGAGAAAATAAGGATCCAATCCCCATGGGTGAACCCTAGCATTCTAGGCCATGGGTTTAGGGCAAGTTATGGTGAGCAAAGAAATTCATACCATAAGCATGGTTCTAATGTTATGAATAAACTTTAACATTTTGGTCCAAAGGATTGGCACAAGCAATGGGGGGTGAGAAGTTTCACATCAAAAGTCATGGTTCCAATCAAATAGATGAGCCTTTACACTTAGCTCAAGGGGATTTTAAAAAGCATTGAAGAACAAGGAATTTTACTCCATAACCCAAAGTTCCAATCCCATGGATAAACATTTAATATTTTTTTGTCCATTAGATTTGGAGCAAACTATAGAGAACGAGGAGTTTCACACCATAAGACATGGGTGAACCTTAACATTTAGCCCAACATATTTCACACAAAATACAAGCCACACAATAAGCAAAAATTCTAATCTCATGGCTATGCACCTTGCAGAGGCATAAAGAGACCTAAAAGTAGAGGTTGGGAACATATTACAAAACAAGCCCACCCTAATATTATTATTTATAAACTATCCAAATGTTAACATTTAACAAGATGTCTCAAGTTCAATTTTTTTAATACCCCATAAACCAAAAATAGTTTTGTTCTAGCCATTGTGAAGTAATGATAAATGACATAATTGTTTGAGTGAAATTTGCTTTCAAATATTTGCATTGTAATGGAGACTCTTGTGGTAATGCAAACTATAATCATAGGATCATTGCAATACCACAATAATATAGTTTTGTGTAATGATATAATATGAATATAACCTTGTCAAGCCCATATATATTCATTATGGTTATAGTCTTGTATTTGAGCTTCTATTTATGCACTTTATGTTGCCTTCATGTGCCTCCTTATGCACCAATGTCCCTTGTTTTTGTTTTTGATAAAGCTGCTTATCCCACATCATCTATAGTTATTTCTCATCTTGATAGGAATTATATCTTGTTTCACATCTTGATTGGAATCTCCCATACACTTGTAGTGCCCTTCCTTTTTTGGATCTTCACCAACAATTTCATGGGTAAAATTATTCTCATCCTAATTCATGCACCCTCAACTAGTACTATAAGCTCCAACAACCATCTCTTGAAATCCGCTTCATACAATTCAATGCACCTTCACCAACAATTTCATGGGCAAAATTATTCTCATCCTTATTCGTACACCCTCAACTAGTACTTCAAGCTCCAACAACCATCTCTTGAAATCTGCTTCATAAAATTCAACATACAAAGTTAGAGGTATTCAAGTTCTTTAAAAGTCTTCTTTATAAGTTTTCTATAAGACTTTAGCATTGATATTGAGTGATAAGGACTATTACAATTCTTTCTAATAAGACCTAGATAAAGATCTAGGTCAACTTTGATTTTTTTTTATAAGTTTCTCATAGAGCCCAGATATTAATCAACGAGGTTTAGTAGGTGTTCCTCCTCTCTAGTAGAGTTTCATATAGTTTTGCATTGTTAGAGCTTTTCTCCGCAAGGCCCAAAAAAATTCCCATACCATTTTGTTTCATAATTGAGATGTAAAATTTAATTTGTTATATTTCAAGTTCAAAACACACAATCTCATCTGATTTTTAAAACTCTAAACAAAATATTTTTAATACTGCATAACAAAACATATTGAATTGTTGGCTGTTTAAAATATTAAAAAAATAAACTGAAAAATAAAATACAACTTTATTTTCCTATCACAACATTTTCAAATAATACATGAAAGAAAGACATACACCTGACGAGGTAAGAATGCCATCTCAGATCCGTGGCCATATTCTGAGGTCTCCAATATGGCCATTGCACTAGCAAAATCAATTAGCCTCTCAGACTAATTGGAAAACACAATCTCTTAAAAGGCACCTTACATGAAAGAAAGACATACACCTGACGAGGTAAGAATGCCATCTCAGATCCGTGGCCATATTCTGAGGTCTCCAATATGGCCATTGCACTAGCAAAATCAATTAGCCTCTCAGACTAATTGGAAAACACAATCTCTTAAAAGGCACCTTTCTCTCAAACTTTATAGGTAGGAGAAAATAGATGTTTTTGTAATTTATTATATATATTTTAGGTTTAAGGGTTTGGTTTAATAGTAGAAATGTTTTTAGAACCGCGGAGATCATGGTTTCAATCCCTCGGATCCCATAGTACCGGTGGGTGTGTCGCATCAACGTAACCTACCACATAAAAGGTTTACACGATGCAATTGAAGGTTATAGTGGTGACAAAGAGCGAGATTCGAAACCACAAAGAAAATAGAAAATTGTAACGAATTACTGATTCCTCTAGTATCCTCAAAAAAATTATTATATATGAAAAGATGCTTGTAAAGTTAAGATCATGCATAAAAATTTGACCTCTACATTAATAAAAATAAATTTTATCAATTAATATTAGTTCAATCAGTTAAATTTTAATTAAATTCCTCAATTTTCAAAGAAGAAACCCAAATTCAAATCTTATATGTATTGTCAAGTTATAATACTACTATGTGGTCATGATAAAGGCTTATTTCAATCCTATATAACCCATTTAAAAATTAAAAATTGTTAAGTTGTAATACTACTATATGATCATACTATGATAAAGGCTTATTTCAATCCTATATAACCCATTTAAAAATTAAAAATTAAAAATTATGTAAATATATGATCATACTATGATAAAGGCTTATTTCAATCCTATATAACCCATTTAAAAATTAAAAATTAAAAATTATGTAAATATGAATAAGACCTATTTACATGTGTAAATATTATGTATTTGTTAGGCGTATCATTATAGTTAGAACGTCTTTCATTATTAGGTTAATGTTGTTTGATTAGGTTAATGTTAGCACTATTATTTGTATTATTTATTGTTCATTTGTTTAATGAAATGTTAACGAGTTTTCTCTACATAACCAACATTTAAAAATTTAAAAAAAAAATCTAAAAAAATAATTTAACATGGGAAAAAATAAAAAATAAAAAATTACATAACAGCCATTTAATGTATTGGATTGAGTTCCGTAGCTAGAAGGTATCACAAGCTTAAAAATGCACTACTCGGAGAAAAAGTCTGAAATTTCAACCTTTACATACGCATTTTTTAATTTTTTAATTTTTTAAAGTATGAATTGTTTTATCTAATCCAATCCACATTTGGAATATGGCTGAAATTAAGGCTACTGAAGGTTGCAATCGACGTATATACTGTAACATGTATGAACAAGTAGGACATGTTTTTTTCATTCTTTTCACCAGAAAGATGTCATTAGAATTGTGTTAAGGGAAATTTATTTCAATACAACGACAGTATGTTTCTCTCCATATAGGATGTAAAACTTTCTTCCATTGACTTCAACCTGCTTCAGAGATGACACTTCCAAAACGGTCTTTCCCAGATAGAAAAATGCAAATGTTACTCCAGACATCCTCGTAGGTCTTGTAATTCTTCAATAGAACAAATTGAACATATTGTACGTACCTTGAGAAAATCAAGGTTGAGTGAGTTAAAATGAACATACATTTACTATAGCATGCTATGCAACTTCTATTCACACTAGCAAAACATCATCAGATCACCAATGTCATAATATGCATTAATTTTGGATAAAGCACTACATTCAATAAGGTCTTATGATGCTTTCCTCATTTTGAAGACACCCTTCCAATGTTCCATATAAATTTGCCATCTTAACAAATGTGTATCCACAGATTAGATACAATAAAATATATATTACATACAAAGATGATCTTGAAATAAATGTCTCCCTCAAAAGATCTAATAGGATCCCAGTATCCACACTAAACTGGCCTGCCGAGAGAAATTCCAATGCCAGTTATGTGATGCCTTGAACAGAACCCCAATATCACACCTTTCTCAGAGAGCCCTTAGAACAACTCTGCCTGTTTTAATCACTCCCTTTGTTGCTGCCTTTATAATATGACGCTGGGTATATAAGCTGCCAAAAATAAAAAATTAAAAAATTAAAAAACTGTATCAGAAATTTACTCTTTAAAATCTCATCAGTCCCCAGATAAGATTGAAAAGCTCCATTTGAGAAAGGGAATATGCTAAGTGCTCACCCATATAAAGCAAGACCATATGATGCGATAGTATACATAACCTTGCCAGCAGACAACAATTTGTGTATGATGTTTGTTTGCTTCATGTTATCAAAAACACTAGAAATGCCTGCAAAATATGATGTCCACATGTTACTAGAGAACATAATTGTATTCTTCAATGCTGGTTTCAACATCTTTGCCCGCCTTACAGATCCTAAGCTGGGAGAAGAAATGGAAAATTTGAAAACTGCTAGTTACACTCACTTGATTGCAGCTGCTCTGGTGTCAAGTTCTGTAAAGAAGGCATACTTTTGAAGTCAGGAATAGGGTCATACAGAAGGATTCTTATTGTCCATAATTTCATTAGAGATTGCAGATAAGGAAGAAAAGAATTAAGACCATGAAACTCAAGGAAAAAAATCTATAAAATTTGGACTTTGTATGAAGGCTCAAAAAGTAAATGGAAACCTTTGACTGTGGATTTGTTGCAACTACTCTAGCCATAAACAGTGCAATCCCCTCCACTACATCATCATCAGTAACAATGAGGTAGTTTTCACCATCCAGGCTACACTTTTCTTCTCTCTTGGTTGGAGGAACATCTTCCATAACCCAAAGCCACCGACTTGTATCATCAAGGTCACAATTCACCAAAATGTCCCCTGGTCACATTATTGCCAAGATTAAAGCATTCTATACACCACAATCCATTTCTCAATATTGCAAGAGCACATAAAATAGATCAGCATAAACATGTTATCCCTATATATATGATTTATCAATCTAATCAACTCCTATCAGGCCTACGCCATAGATATACAACTTCCTATAAGCTCACAGGATAAGAAATCTACAAACCTTCAACCTCCATGGTTGCAGGATCATCCACTTTTAGATTTTGTTGAATAACTTGTAACTTTTCTAAAAAGGCTGGAGACTCCACAGTCTTCATCAATTGCTCATAAAGCTGAAGTGAGAATTCAACAAAGTCAATGTGCTAGCAGTTTCCTTAACAAAAAATGTGACAGTCCCTACAGATACAATATTAGATCCCGAAGCCATCAATTATATTATCAAAATCACAGAACAGAGTGCCAACACAAGCTCCAGACAGAACATCTTTTAAAACAGTTTCAACTCCTCCAGATAGACAACAAGATTGAGAACGTTTTTTGTAAATAAAATCTGCTTAGGAAGGGTAGGTACTAAAGTAGCCAAGAAAGAGGTACCGCAAGGAAAAGCCTAGAGAAGTGCAACGCCTAGAGCATAAACATGATCAAGATTTGACAATCTGAGATTTCTAGGACCTAGACCATCAAAGGTACCTAGAACAGCTCCAAGGCAGGAAGGAGTATACTAAGTATTAGCAACCACATATCTCACTTTTTCATTGGTTTACCTTTACAAGCAAAAGAACTTGAGGTACAACAATTTATATAAACATTACTGGAAGGAGAGCTTGATAGGCAGATCGGATGCTCAGCTCAAAATGCTCAAACTGTTTAGTATGGATAAACGTGTTTGCTTACATTCCAAAGGTCAGTAATATTTGCCTTTATGAACAATGTGAAAGGACTACACCCACATTTTGTTGAAAAATGCCATCCATTTTTCAGTGGCAGATTTTAGTGAAGTGAACTATTTCATCACAAATAAATAAAAAATCATCTATGTTAGGAAGTGAAGTCAATATCCAGATCTCCGATGCTGAATCATCTATGTTAGGAAGTGAAGTCAATTTCCAGATCTCCGATGTTCTTCAGCAGAGTGGAACATGGTGGTGCAGCTTATAGTAACCCAAATTCACGTGCTGTTCGTTTGCGCCGTGCGCACCGAGGGGGTCGCAGGGGGAACCGGCCAGGTTCCCCCCTGCCTGGGGTTCGGGGACGGCACCCCCGACTTGAAAATTTACGTCCGTACATCCATATGAGGCGGGACCCATGCGCTTACATAAACACAGTAAAGCGCGTTTGTTATAAAACGCAGTAAAGCACATTTGTCATAAAACGCAATTAATAATGAGTGTTTTTAATAAAGCGCTTTTATCTGGAATGTACCATGGTTTTTTTTTGGAATCTTCCTTTGTATTTATAAAGAAGGGGAATGCCCCTTGCATTTGTATAGTGTGAATGTATGGAGGCTTGCAGAGAATAATAAAAGAGAAAAGCTGCATTTGCCTCATGGTTTTACCTGCACACTGCATGGTTTCCACGTAAAATATCGTGTATTGTTTATTGTTGTTTTAGCTTGCTTGCTTTTAATTTACTAACAATCTAGACACAACATGACAAGGACTTTTTCTGAGCTCTGTTATCAGGCCTGCTTCAACCTTTTTTTTGGCAGTAAAAGCTTTATTAGTGAGAATTTTAAGATGTTTTTTAATGATGATGTTGGAAGCAATTGCATCACTCTAAGAAATATAAAAAATATCCGACCTTGGTGGCAAATCAAAATCATCGAACAGAGTGTCAACACAAGCTCCAGACAGAACCTCCTTTAATAAGGTTTCAACTCCTCCAGATAGAGAACATGATTGAGAATAATTTTTGTAAATAAAGTCTGCCTAGGAAGGGTAGGTAATAAAGTAGCCAAGAGAATAATTTTTGTAAATAAAGTCTGCCTAGGAAGGGTAGGTAATAAAGTAGCCAAGAAAGAGTTACCGCAATGAAATGCTTAGAGAAGTGCAACTGCCTGGGGCATAAACATGAACAAGATTTGAGGATTTCTACGATCTAGACTATCATAGGTACCTAGAACAGCACCAAGGCAGTAAACAGTATACTAAATATGAGCAACAACATATCTCACTTTTTCATTGGTTCACCTTTACAAGCAAAAGCAACTTGAGGTGCAACAATTTGTAAAGGCGATACTGGAAGGAGCGCTTGATAGGCAGACTGGATGCTCATCTCAAGATGCTGAAAATGTTTAGCATGGATAAACGTGTGTGCTTACTCCAAAGGTTCGTAACATTTGCCTTACGAACAATGTGAAAAGACTATACCCACAACTTGTTGAAAAATGCCACCTCAAGGATGTTGTAGATGCAAATAGTATGCATCATTTCCTTCCATTTTTCAGTGGCAGAATTTAGTGAAGTGAATTATCTCATCACAAATAAATAAATAAATCATCTAGACACAATGTGATAAGGACTTTTTCTGAGCACTGCTATGAGGCCTGCTTCCACCTTTTTTTTTTTTTTGGCAGCAAAAGCTTTAATGAATTGTATGAAATTTTAACTGTGATGGACAGTAAAAGAACTTGAGGTCTCATGACTTCGTAAGTGTTCTCAGGCTTCAGCGTCTATTAGTGAGAATTTTAAGATGTTTTCTACTGATGATGTTGGAAGCAAATGCGTCACTCTAAGAATTATCAAAGATATCCAACCTTGGTGGCAAATCAAGAAATGGAATGATTGAGGGGCTAACATCTCCCAATTAATATTTTTTTTTTCAACTTTTCTCAAAAACGTTTGTCATGTGACAAGGATGCTTTACCTTGATTTTATAAAGCATCACAATCTTTTTTGAGAATTCAACAACCTTTGTGCGTATAATTTAAAATCTGGTGAAAAGTGAATCAGAATTCTAAATTTTCACCAATCTTTAAATTTGAGAATATTGAAATAATAAAGATATTTTCCAAACTTTAAAAACTGTATGGTTTCTTAAAATTCTTCCTAAAAGGAACTCTTCTCGAAGGGTACCTCGAGGGAAAAGCTTCCAAACAGCCCCACAAGAGACATTTCAATGATGACATCAGTTATTTATGAAACAACAAGAAAATAAGTATAAGAACAAGAAGTATATTGTTTCTTTATTAGAAATGTTTGGTAATCTAACCATGTTGTATGATTGTTCTGTCTGAGTCTACGCTTTGCAGGTATGGGGAGATTCCCACTGCAATTTGAGGCAACACTTGGGTCACCTGGATCATCTGGCTTAAATGGCTAGTGTCCACCCCTTTCGGGGAAGAACTTCTCCGAAACCAACCCTTGAACTTGGGTATCCTAATAAGCCCCGATTAGCACTGAAGCCCTGACCCTAACCATCTCAAAAAAATAATAATTATCTGATATTTACATCCATAAAAATGTCCAAGGAATTCGCCCATGGGGTTAGGGGCAAGCGTGATGTTTGCCATCATAGACCAAGGTCCCAATCTCATGATTAACTTAACATTTTTATCAAATGACAGAAACTCAACTAGTTAAAAACATCAACTTTCAAGACAGTCTTGGTAGAATATATCGGCATAAATGTTTTGTCAACTTTCTAGAAGACAAAAACTTAAGGTTAAATTTTGGCAGGTGATATTCTATAATATTGAACCCGTTTCAATCCATATACTCGATTTGAAAAAAAAAAACATCCAACGCATTCGTAGGGCATTCTCTTTGTTTTCCAATGTTAACAAAATATTGCAAATGACAAGTTGTGTTCCAAGATGACTTCTGGATAGCCTTAACGGTCAATTAGGCCAGAAAATGACTAAGGGCTTGGAGGTGGCCTTTCTGACCAATTGGTTCTCCACAGATGATGTTAAGACAATGAACAAGGGACTGCCGGTAGCCTTCTGACCAATTGGGTTTCCACTAATAGGGCTTATGGGTAGCCTTTCTGATCAATTGTGTTTCAGAAATAAGGCTTCTGGATAGAATTCTGACCACTTCGGTCTCCAGATATAGGCTTTGTGGGTAGCCCTTCTGACCAATTGTGCGTCCAGAGATAGATGGGCTTTATAACATGGATACGGGCTGGCGGGTACCCTTTTTGCCCAGATGGATCTCCAGAGATCGAGCTCATAAAATGAGTAAGAGGTCACAAGTTCCAATTCCATAAAACCCCCAACGAGACTAGCCCTAATGCATGGCCTATGGACCATTCGAAATTATTTTCAATCATTTACATAGAAAATAAAAAGAAAGGGATTCGAACTCACATCTGAAGGGCAAGTCTGTGAATTCGGCATTTGGGGAGAATTATCTGCGGAAAAAGCCTGAATATCATTGACAATTTTTTCATACTCTTCCAGGGCGGTCCGCAGTCGTTGGTTTTCCAAGCGTTGGCAATCCAAAGCTCCCTGTAATTGCAGGCAACGCTGTTGCTCGTCGGCAATTGCAGAAAACGATTCCTTTTGGCGGTGACGATATTCGAATGCGTCCCATGCCAGATCTGCAACCTCCACTGCCGTCCCTAGTATATGATGATGAGCCATCTTAAAACACTATTCTCTTCTCACGGTTCAGCCGAATAATGATTGAAACAGAAAGCGCAATTGAGCCCAATTCATTCCGGTCTGCTCTGCGCTTCCCTTCTCTTCCGTCGCTTCACGCAAATTGCCCCGTGTCTTCCAGAGACCGTGGTATGTGTCAAATTCTTTTAAAAAACATATATTTTTACGTGATGCTTGTGACTATTATGGTTCTTTAAAATAAATTTTAATTTTAATAATATTTTTTAATTTTTTAATATTAACTTTTTTTTTTTTTTGTTTGATTTAGTTAGGGTGAGAAATCCTTACGACCAATGCATAGGGCTTGGCATCTCAACCATGACCCCTTCTAAAGCCAAGAGCTATGCTTATCAATAGATAATTTATCACACAGCCACCACCTCACACACTCGCCCACCCCACTCTTTGAACTATAGACCTCTCGAAGAAGAGCCAAAGCCCAAAACGTTGCACTGTCCCCTGTGACTAAAACCTTATGTTAAGGAAACCGTTCCCAGGCTCCTCCAACCATGACCCAAACCTTATGTTAAGGAAACTGTTCCCAGGCTCCTCCAACCATGACCCCCCGTGACTAAAACCTTATGACCTTATGTTAAGGAAACCGTTCCCCAGGCTCCCCCAAAACCTTATGACCTTATGTTAAGGAAACCGTTCCCCAGGCTCCCCCAACCATGATCCCTCCTAAAGTTGAGAGCTATGCTTATCAGTAGGGAATTTAACACACACCCACCCCTTCACATACTCGCCTATGCCACGGTTTGAACCTTGTATCTCCCGAAGAAGAGTCAAAGCCCGAACGTTGCGCTGCCCTCTAAGACTAAAACCTTATGTTAAGGAAAAACCTTATGTTAAGGAAATCGTTCTCCGCATCCCATGAGGTCCAGGCCTTTCGGTTCCACGGAAATTAAATTAATTTAATTTATTATTTTGTTTTCACAAATGCAATAGTATGGATGAATAGAGTAGCGGGAAATTTTTCTTTAAAAAAATAATCATCTTTCAAAAGTTGTATTTTTGCATAGATTTTTTTGATTCAAATAATTCTTTTACTATTTTGTGTTAAGCTTGAAAAGTTTTGAAATGAGTGGTCATTTGAAAGAATCCAAGTAGCATTGAAGGAGATATGACTATGTGAAGACATCCATTCGAAATTAGGACAACTTTAGAATAAATTTTTCTTGAAAAAATGTTTTATTTTTTAGGAGTCATTTTTCTATAAAGGGTTGTCTGATTCATATGGTTCTTGGATCAATTTGTGCGAAATTTAAACAACTTTAAAACGAGTGGTCATATTGAAGAATTTGAGAGGTATTGAGGGAGATATGACCCTATGAAGTCAGTCATCCAAAACAAGGGCAATGATGATTTTTCAAGTCACGAAAAATGAAATTGCAAATATTTGTCAGCTAGGGTTTAGATGATGGGAGGAACAACAAAGAGCTAGGGTTCAAATGATGGGAGGAACAACAAAGGGCTAGGGCATCAATGAGATAGGACATTTTTTCTGGGCATAGAATTTTTCAACTAAGTTTCTTTTCCCCTTCATTATCTTAGAAGTTTTCTATGCAAATTATTATACGTTTATTTTAACTAATCACTATAGGATATACTCGTAAATTTTAGTAGATTTTGAGTTATTGTTCCCTTCCCATAGACCGATTTATAGCTAAGTCCTTAGTATCATCCCTAGTAGTAGAGGTTAGAGAGGACCTTAGAGAAGCAATCCTTGTTGCTCAAAGATAGGGTAGTTTTTGGTAAATTTAATGAGTCTTGGCTAGGGACTTTGGCCTTGAGAAATGAATTGATAAGAGTTGGAAGTCTACGAGAGTGAGTCTATCATTTTTTCCCAACCATTTTTTTTTTTAGGAGGAAAGAGATAGACTCCTAAAAAAGGGTCATTGGTTTGTGGGAAGAGCAGGACTCTTCCTTACCCACTAGTATGAAGGCTTTCCACTTGAAAACGTAAATTTATCCCTAGTACCAGTCTAGGTTAGGATGTATGAGTTGCCCATTAAATTTTGGGAAAGGGTTACCTTCAAGCTAATAGGCAACACTCTCAAAGAATTCCTTTAAATTTCAAAAACTACAAGAGATGGATTCTTAGGTATTTATGCTCGGATATTGGTCATGATTGATATAAGTGAACCTTTACTATAATCAAACATTCTTCAGTATAGGGGCAAGTTGTGGACCCAAATCATAGATTATGGAAACATATATTTTAGATGTAGAAGATGTCATGAGGTGGGGCATATTGAGAGATCATGCCCTAAGAAGTGTCCAACAGAAACATATGTAGAAAACTGCAAGAGAAACTTACAAATGGATATGGATGAAGATGGTTTTCAACTTCCAAAAAATAGGTCCAGAAAAATGAAAGTAAATAAACAGTGGAGACCAATAAGGAAGGATATTGGAAGAAATATCAATTCTTTTGAGGCTTTAGCCTATGAATAAAAAATAGATCAGAGCTTAGAGGACACGGTACTACTACTAGATCAAAATATTAACGAGGAACCATCTATTCAGTATGATCTTGATTTAGCAATGAACATTTCCATTGAACCTAAGGAATGTGCCTCATCAAATTTTGAAGACTCTCTTGAAGTACCATGCACCATTAAGGAGAAGAAAAGTAGTAGATAAAATGTAGTGTTAAATGTTAACACCTCTACCATTAATAAGGAAATACTAGAAAATGAGCAAGACAAGTCAAAAGCTTCCATAACAGAGCCAGGAAATGATAAATCTAATAAAAAGGAAAGTTATGAAATAATATTGAGAAATAGAATAATAAAACCTACTTCTAATACAAGCAAGACAAAAAAGAGGAAAATCCTCAAATTATCAAGCAAGAGCTAGGGAAGCAAGAGTAAACATAGAGAAAGGAATGCAATCTCAGTTGGTTGAACTTCTCTTTACCAATCAAAAAAATGATATTGGTAATTTGTAGGCAGGCTAGTAGCTCCTAATGAGACATGATTACCATCTCATGGAATATAAGGGATGATGATGCCCCCTCAAAGTAGAGGTGTATCAGGGACATCTGTTTAACTAATAAGCTTGATATTCTTTGTATCCAAGAAACTAACTATGAAAGCAATATGGGTAAGATGTGAGTGGGATGCTGTGGATTTTAAAGGAGTGACGGGGAGAATTCTAACATGTTGGAATCCTGTTAGAACCTCTTGTGCAACCATTCATAAAAGTAGGCATTGGATAGACTCATTAGTCACATGGTACTTTGCAGATATTCATTTCATCCTTATCAATATCTATGTACCTATAACTCAGTCAAGAAAATTAGAAGTATGAAGTAGGATTAAAGCCTTTATGAGAAGTAAAGACCAAGAAATATTATTCATGATAAATAGGAGATTTTAATGCCATAACCAAGCTAGATAAAAAAATTGAGGAAATTAGGAAAATAACCAAAAGTATGAGAGATTTATTAGCTTTTATTCAAAACAATAATATATGGGAGGTTGAGTTTGAAGAGGATAACTATACATGGGCCAACAATAGGAGAAGAAAAAACCTAATAGCAGAAAATAGCAGAAAAAATAGACATTGTCATACGCTCATATCATTGGCTACATAAAGGGACTTGTGCTAAGATGAATACCTTGTCAAGGATTGGTTCAGATCACTACCCAATAAGAGTTTAAATGGTGTTAAGTGAATTTAAAAAATGATCATATTTTAAATATAATATGATAGTGCAAATGTGGAATTCATTAAGAAATGGTGGGTTGTATACACTTCTAAAACAAATTAAATCAATGATATCTAGATTAAAAGAATGGAACAATAACACTTTTGGAAATATTTTTGAGAAGAAAGAAGAACTAAAAGAGAAACTTTTAAAATAAAAAAATGTGGGCAGAATAATCCAAGCTCGAAGGAAAGGGAGTTTCTTAGTGAATATCATAGTATTTTGAGTAAGGAAGAGAATTTTTGGATATTAAAATCAAGAAAAACATGGTTAAAAGGAGATAAAAACACAGTTTTTCATAGGATGGCAACAGTACAAAGATCATCATCTAGAATTAGTAGAATTAAATCACTTGAAAGGGTGTAGATTGAAGACCATAGTGAAATTAGAAAGAAGACAAGGTTTTTTTTACCATAATATTTTAGGATTGGAGGAGTTTGAAGTTCTTAATGATAAACTACTACAAGAAGTACCTTTAGTTATAACAAATGAAGACAATAGGAAATTGATGGAGTCTATTACTCTAGAAGAAGTTCATTTAGCTCTTTTTTATTTTGATAAGGATAAATCCCTAGGTTTGGGTGGGCTCTAAAAAATATTTTATCAACATGACTAGGATATAGTGAAGGATTTTTTATTGGTGGCAATGGAACAGTCTAGGATTAAACAATACATATCTTATAAAAGAAATGCAACATATGTTACCCTAATTCCAAAAGATAAGGATGTAGAATTATTTGTTTCATTTAGGCCCATAAGCCTATGTAATATGGCATATAAGATAATCTCCAAAGTGATGGTAAATCCATTAAGACCATTGTTAGACAAAATTATTTTAGAAGAGCAAGGAGGATTTGTGAAAGAGAAATATATTTTAGACGGTATCATAGTAGTTCATGAAGTTATGCATTTAGCAACTTCAAGAAAAGAGAGCAATTATCTTAAAACTTGATATGAGTAAAGCCTATGATAGGGTTAAATGGGATTTTCTTTTTGCAGTATTAGAAAAATTTGGATTTGGAAAGAAATGGGTCAGATGGATTAAATTCTATGTCTCTACAATATCATATTTAGTGTTGGTCAATGGGTTCGAACATAATCATTAAAAACCAAGAGATATCTTAGATAGGGAGATCGTCTATCACCATATCTATTCATTATTAGTGCAGAGGTATTAGTTAGGAACTTGAAGAAGCCTAACAAACATGGGCTAATAAGTGGACTTAAGGCTAGTAATAACATCAACAATGTCATCCATCAACATTTTGTAGATGATACAACCCTTTTTGGGAGGGCAAGAATAAATGAGGTCAACTTTAAATAACTTATTGAAGGAATATAAAAGAGATTCATGGAAAAAAGTTAATAGGACAAAATCCAAAATTTACTTCCAAAACACTCCAACTAGAATCAAAGTAGATATATGCGGATGAAATTTTACTAGAAACTTCTCTATGGATGCCCTTATTTGAGGGGAGAATGAGGATAGAATTGTGGAATCCAATTATAAGGAAAGTTTAGAATAAACTACCGATATGGAAAGGTAGATGGTTATAATTAGCAGGAAGAGTGCAACTAATTAAATCAATCTTATAGGCCATTTCAATATATTATATGTCCTTGTATACTATGCCAAAATCGATAGAAAAAAAATTACTCTATATTATGTAGTCATTTTTGTGGTCATTACATGATCAAAGAAAATTTCCTTTGGTGAAATGGAGCAATGCGTGTGATGGAAAAACTAAGGAAGATCTTGGTTTAATAGTTCTTACAGATGCAAATTTAGCTATTAGGAAAAAAATAATTTGGAGATTATACAAAGAGAATTAAAGAAAATGGGTATGAATTATTTCAAGTACATTGATCCCAATGATCCAAGCTTAATATTTACTGCATTCTCACTTCCATATGGTTTTGCATTGTGGAACAATTTTAAAAAATAATTAATCTAGTGATTAAAGGTCTAATATGGGTGGTGGGAACTAGAGAAAAACTTCTATTTGGATGGATACTTTGTGTGATAGATAAACCACTCCATCTAGATCCAATTTTGAAACCATGGATGAGATCACTTCAACACAAATATGGTGTTAGGGTTTCAAACATTATGTATAAGCATTAGGAAGGAAGATACAAATGGAACAAAGATTGTTTTACAACTATACAAGACATTGATGTTAGGAGAAAGTTGACCAAAAATATAACAACAATGATTATTCCAAGGGGAGCCGAGGATAAGCTGATTTGGGAGTTGAATAGCTTAGGAGAATACACAGCAAGAAGTAGATATAATGTAAAGCACCAACAAAATATGAATATCGTAAGAATATAGAGAGATATTTGCAGTAGCTCGAGCATTCCTAAAGTCAAAATGTTTGCTTGACTAGTAGGTCATAAAAGAATTTTATCTTGGGATAATCTTATGAAAAGGGATTTTCATATCTACTCATAATGTGTTCTATATAAAAAGGAGGAAGAGAGTACAAACCATCTCTTGGGACATTGTTCAATAATTTGGAAACTATGGCAATGGATTCTTAATATGTGTGGTAAATGCATGATGATGAATGACATAATTGAAGAATGGTTAAAGCAATGGTAGAGAACTTTTAAAAGTGAGGTTTTATAGGTAATCTAAGATATATTAAAATATACAATACTTTGGACTGGATGGATGGAAAGAAACATAAGAATATTTATAGGAAAGGAAAGTAGTTTAGAGGTAATGAAAAGAAAGAATTGTTTAGACATATAGGAGTCTAAACCAACCATATCAACTCACCCAATCCCTAATATTGAAGCAAAGATCCTTGATAGATGGAATAAAGTCATCAAATGGAATTATTATGTTGGGTACATGAGAAACAAAAAGAAGGCAAAGAATATAAAGTGGAAACCACCAAAAGTGGAGTTGGTCAAATTGAATTTTGATAGAGAATCTAAAGGAAATCTAGGACCAACAAGAGAAGGAATAATTAGAAATAGTAAGGGATTTTATCTCATTATGCTTTCAATGGTGGATTTAAGACAAATAATAAAGCTATAGATTGGGTGGCTTTGGAAGGATTAAAAATATGTAGACAAATGAAATGGAATAGACTCTAGAGTATGGATGGAAGGCGATTCACTAATAGTAATAAATAAAATTTTGAGGAAAGTAAAGGCTTCATGGAACATACAAGAGACAATTGTGGGAATACAAGACCTCACTACATAGGTTTAAGAAATTAGGTTTATACATACATTAAGAGAAGGAAACTAATATGTATATAGGCTATCCAATAGAGGGGTTTAATTGAGGATTGTAAAGTTAAATTCTCTTTTCCATGGTTATAGGAAGAAGTAAGTTTAATTGAAGCTAACAAGAAAATGTTGACTGCCTGAATCAAATAATGATTAAGATTCACTTTAATATTTTCTATTGGTAATATTTGCTTTATTTAATTACATTAATGTGTTTTTATATAAACTATTTATTATAATTCTTATGGTTGCACTTATGCTTTAGGAAGGAAACTAACAATCCAAATTTGGTAAAGTGGACTATGATAGCACAAATTTTTAAAAATATTACTCTACTAAGATGTAATGCATAGAAAATAGAGGTGGAGTTTTGGTATTGTGAAGGTTGTTGTAGGAAAATGTCAAGAAGAAGGATGCTGAATTTTGAAATATTTGTATTCACACAAAAAATTAAAGAAGATCCAAAAAATGAATATCAAGAATTCAGATATTTTATGAAAATGATGTAGGTATCTACCTCTAGAAACTCAATTGAGATGGGAATTGAAACAATTTGTAAATTCTCAAGCTCTAAATGAGAGAGTTGTGATATGTCAAAGGTGGGGGACCCGAGTACAACCACTTATTCTTCACAAAAAAAAATGTTTTCACAAATAGGTTTTAATTGAGATGGGATGGAACATCCATACATGCATACAAAACTAATTGACCAGCCACTAATTCTTGTCTTACAAACATTTTATATTTACAACCAACTGACCTAGACATGCCAACTAAATAAATTATGGTATGTGCTTTGTAGACTTCTAGGCATTAGTTTCTAAGATAGCTTTTATGTAGGTTTAAAGCTATGGGACTTCTATATTTAGTGATATTATTTAAGAGGACCTTCCATGAGGTTATTATTGGCAAGAAGGATACAAGAGGGTCATTGTATTAAACCTATTTTTCTACTTTTTATTCTTTATTTTTATTTTCCTTGGGTATTATTTTTTGTATACCAGATTATAATTTATATAAAATTATGTGGTTTATTATATATTTTATTTAATTAACAAGATTTTGGTTATTGAATGTGGTGTACAACCCTATTCCCTTTGGGATTTAAATCTTAGACCCTTTATTTCAAGTTCCAAAAACTTTACTATTAAAGCCCATTCAAGTTACATATTGAAAAATACATTTGAAAAATAATGGTGAAAGAGTAGCAAGTTCATATGGAGTGCATCAATGCTTCAAACCCGTATCATGAATGCGTAGAATATTGTTTTTGGAAAATCATCAAAGCTAAAGAACATCGAGAGAAAGAATAGATAGGAACAGGAGGATCAGGAAAGGTGATAGCGAGGGTTCTATTGCGATAGAATCCCCTATGAATGTGGATAGGAGAGATTCTAACTCTTTGGATCTAAGAGCAATAAATCCAAATTTGGTAGCAGCCAAAAGGTCAAAGGGAGGTGCTTCTTGGGTGAAAGTTTTAATTGAGTTCCACATTGCTACAGATGACACTCAGTGGATAGGAGTTGCCAACTCCTATAGTTTTTGGGGTTCACCTTGCTAAACCTACTCATTTAGAAGGACGTCCAATGTGGTCCCCCCACATTTCATATACCCTCTCCGATATAAGATCTTATTGTTAGAGTATATTACATTATTGGGTACATATCAATGTACCACCTTTCGTACATTACTAGAGTAGGAGTTTTTACTTCAGAGTAAAGTTAAGTAGTTACTTCAAGCAATGTAATTAAATGCACAAGTGTTAGAATGTGCAATAATGTAAATGTGCATGTATTCCACATGTACATGAGTCATAGGATAGAGTCAAAGGTAGAGTGAGGGCTAAAGAACTTATATTCCTATATATAGGCCTTATAGTGAGTGAAATCAGGGGAGTAGAGAATATAGGGAGTGCATAATATAGATTGGTAGAGTACAATGTAGTATTTTAAAATAATTTATGGAGTGTTCATGTCCTCCATTATACTGCATTGTACTATTTTCATGAGCTTTCATTAATGGTATATTTTTGAGTTATTGCAAAAGTTTATCTCTTTATTTTCTTGCATATTATAGTGCCATTATAATATAGTCATATTATATTGCTTATCTTACATCTTGTAGTTGTATTTCCTATATCATATACTCATCAAAAGCTAATAGTAGTATCAGATAATATGGTAGATCGATAATAAATAGGGAGATCCACAAGTGAGATTGAGAGGAATCCAAAAATCTCATTTTTAAAATTTTTGATATTGTATTTGGCTAGAGTCTTTCCACAGGGTTGCTAAAAAACTTGTGAAGACTAGGAATCAACATTAATTTCACTAGATTGACAAATCAATTAGTGAATATTGATTATCTCTAGATTTAGAGTTTCTTCCATTATAGACCTACTACTTTATTGTAGAGAAAAAGAGATCCAAAGAAAGTTGGTAAGCTCCCTACAAAAGAGCGAGGAAGAACATATTCTTTAGAATCAATCCAACACTAGAAGCAACAAATGAAAGAGCAAATATTTGGAGGCCTGAAGAAAAGGTCCCATTTCTGGAGATTGCAGACCTATAGATTGTAGAAGTGAAGAAAAGACCATAGGAGTATTATTGTATATTCGAGGAAGGAGAGTCCTGATGAAGATAGGAGATTAGTGATATCCACTGAAGATTGAAGACTTCACCCTAAAGAAGTTGAAGAGACCCACATAAGGTCCCATTGAAGAACTTCCAGTTTTGAAAGAGATAGAGAAGGACTAGAAAAAGTCTTATTCCTAAAGCAACAAATTTTAGATATCCAAGAGGGAGATCTCATTGCTAAACTTCCACAGTAGAAGGTTGAAGAAAATGTCTCATTAGGAGGACCAGATAAGCTACGAGAGTGAAGACCCTATAGAAGAGGTCTCAAGAAGAAAGAAGGAGGAGGCTAGGAAAGCTTCATTGCAAATTTCAAAGAAGGCTTGGAGAGCCTCATTGAAGGAGATTTCGAAGAAGGCCATTGAAGGAGTTCCTAGGAGAACTCATTAGAGACATTTACCACCAAGGAGAAGTTCCTAATAAAGGAAGATTTTGGGACAATTGTTGCCATCCAAAAACAAGACCAAGGGAGAAGAATTTGGCAAGAAGCTTACAAAATTCTGAAGGATATTAGTGAAGATCTCAAGACTTTCAGATTCTTAAGAAGAAGATATAGATTGAAGTCATATTTTGATAATGAGAAAGGAGCCAAACATTACTACCAAACTTGAGAGGTTTGAATATTACCTTTGAAGGCTAGAAGGCTCATTCAGAGAAAGGAGATTTGTTGGTTTCTACAACAGAAAATTGAAGGGTTCTTGAAGGAAAATCTCAACTACGATTTGGAGGAGTTCCCTACCAAATTTTTGAGATTCAAGGAAAAAATTTCAATGGAGAGATTGAATGCTTTGCAATCTGAAATTTTCATATTTGAGGATAACAAGAAAGCAAAAATTTGGGTAGCATCAATAGTTGCTAAGTTTTAGATTTCTAGGATATATCTTGAAGGAGAGTTGAAGCCACCAAACTACAGTATCAGGAAACAAGTTAGAGGAGGTACAAAGTTGCAAATTGGTGTTTTGAGAAGTTTTTTTGGGCAGTAAAGAAGAGTTGCAAGTTCATACAATAAAAGATAGCAATAAGGTGAATTTAATCACCTTGCAATCCTTCATTAAGGTAAGCAACCTTGGTGCAAAAAGAATCATATTAGAGTTTAAAAGTTGCAAGAAGAAGGTTGCGTATTAAAGTCTTCAAGGGAGTGCAAAAGATAGTTTCTTATAAGGTTAATACATGCACATTAAAATAGGAGTTAGATATATTTCAAAAGAAAGAAAAATATCATCTTCCTATTGTCCAATTGAAGCATTGAAGATTACATTCTAAAGCATAGATTTTAGTGCAATATTTAAGTTAATTTTAAGAGTTCTTTAGGAGATATTATTGCACTATACTAGTTATTAAAAGTGCACTAAGGATTTTTGTTAAAGTGAAAATTAGTGAAAATTTAAACCTTTCAAAAGGCATATCAGTTGCATGATTAAGAGCTTGGATTTATTGTTATTAAGTTAACCAAGCAAAGGAGAGAGTTATCTAGTAAGGAAGACAACATCAAATCATTGCTTAACGTTAAGGAGTAGTGCAAAGTAGCCATCATATCTAAGAAGCAAGGAAAAGCTTCAAAAAGGAATACTTAAGGAGACGTAAAACTTTGGTGCAAATCAAGGTGCTTTATCCTATCTATTGCAAAGGTATTCACATTACATTGGCACCAATCTTGTCCTTTCATATACAATAAAAGAGGATAAAGAGAGTGTCTTAAAGACACTACAATAGCCAACAAACACGTCTACTAAGCAGCCATCTTAGCAGAGTAAAGGAGCAAATTTTGTGCAGGGAAGAGAGCCAATGAAAGGCTCACATTAGCCAAGGATCAAGGTGTCTAAATACACCAATGTTTATTATCGAATCTAGTACCTACAACAACATCAACCTACAACATAAAAGGGGTCTATGTAATGTGAATATCATCCATTGCACTCGATGTAAAAACATAGCGCTAAGGACAACACATTGCAAGTATAGAGAAGTGAGGTGTAATGTGAAAACAAGGTGCATTACCAGGGCTCCAACTTGGACAAACTACCAACCAAGAAATGCACTGAAAGCCACCATTGGAAAGCACCATGGAACCTCCATTGTAACACTTGAGAACCACCATAGTTGGACCTAACCTCATAACATCACCATTCAAAAGTGTTGAAGACAAGATACAAGAAGGCATTCACTAGCAAGAAATAGACATGGAATAAGAGATGTTGAGGAAGCCTTACATGCATGATATTGGAGCACCACTTGCAATTTACAACCAAGGCATCTTGTTCCACTTGGCACATTCAAACAAGGTGCTATACATTCTTTCTAACAGATGTGTAGGAGCACTCAAATAGGAGTAGTTGAAGATATATTTCAAAGGGTATAAGGTATATTCATCATTGCATGCCATTCAAGGAGGAATTGAGTGTTAGAGGCATCTAAATATTGCTCATCAAGATTATAATCGCCACTGGCTACCTGAGTAATGTATACACCACTTGTCCATAACATCAAGAAGGGAAAAATGACCTATTAAAGTGGCCAAGCTGAAGATAGGTGTAGAGAGAGAGAATTCAAGACATGATTGAGAGAGAATTCAAGGCACGATTGAGTGAGAATTCAAGGCATGTAGTCAAGAATTATAAGAGGATTCAAAGGCGCATTAAATATTGATATAAGAGACATCTAGCAAACTCGGTACCATCACTATCATACGTCCATCATCGAGGAATTACAACACCCACAATAAAGGAGATACAACCATTCAACCTTATAAAGGTAAAGTCTCACTTAAATTAAATTTGCTTTCATTAAGGAGTGATAAGGTGCATAACATAAGGTTGAGTCCATTTATTTTTATGTTGAAGATACAAGCAAAATCAACCTTAGTAAATTTGAAAGCAAATTAAAAGGATTTTATATCCTTAAATAGTATTTCAAAACACATTAGTTGAAATACAATATTTGTAATTAATATCATAGGAGATATAAAGGTTTCTACTTGGTAAACCAAATTATTATTATTGCAAATATCATCAATTTCTACAATTTCAAATTAGGGAAATATAAGGAGTGCTACATCAAATTTTGGTTTATTGTAATTTAGAAAATTGAACCATTGGAAATTTAAGGATAGAGAAGCAAAATTATTGCTTGCTTTAAAAGGGAATTTATTGCTTATACTTGTCTCATATTCACATTAAAGGGACAAAAGGAATCCAACCATAGAGTCTTGAAGTTAGAGAACTTAATCTAATTAAAAGTGCATATATCAATAGGGAGAAATAAGGTGAAACATAGTAGTTGAACTTTAGGGATTTAAAGGAAGATAAGCACTTTATCAAGACTATAGAATAATTAAAATGCTTGGGAGATAAAAGGTATTTTACCTAGAGATTGGAAAATTAAATTTCTATCAAAATTAGTGATTGAACATTAAGATTCTCAAGACATTCTACAAATTTGAGAATTAAAGAACATTAAATTTGATATCAACATCCTAAGGAGTCGTAAGGAAGTCAACCTAAAAGGATTAGAACCTTCAAAGCTAAAGAAATTATGGATATAGAAACAAGTAAACATATAACAGGAAATCCAAAATGGTTTGATTGCCTTGAAGTCACAAATATTTTTTATTTGAAAGGGCTAATTACAAACCTCATTTTAGTAACCAAACTAATTGAAAGTAGAGATATGGTAGAATTCAAGTATGAAATAGAAGCTACATGACCTATTAATAATGGTACATATGCTCTAGATTCTTTTTTTTTTTTTTAATTTGTGGAAAACATCCCAAAAGGGATGCCACTTTCGAGTAAGACCCAAGGAGGCAGGGGTATCCGCTCTAGATTCATTTGGGTTCACACAAGATATTATTGTTCAAGACAACATTAATGGATTTTTTGAGAAACAAATTACAAGGAATGGAAAAGGAAAATGGATCAATTGTGATCTAAATTTACCTTCCATATTCATACACAAGAATCAAAGAATGAAAATGATGAAGCAAAAGTTTCTAGACAAAAAAATAAAGGATAATATGATTCTAGGAATAAAGGAAAAAGAAAAATTCTTATACAAGAATTTGATGGCAAAAAGATTAAAATATACTAACCATTCATTTGATCAAGTATATAGGAAGGTAGTAGATTGGAGAAAGCAAAAAAGACACATGAGCTCCAAGAATAAATTGAAGACTGAACCAGATCAAATTGAAGAACATCAAAAAGATGAAGATCCATATTGAAGACTAAAGTCTTCAATACCCAAATAATGTAATGCAGGGGGATGTTAGAGTATATTATACTATTGGGTACATATCAATGTACTACCTTTGATACAATACTAGAGTAGAAGTTTAATTTAGAGTAAACTTAAGTAGTTACTTCAAGCAATGTAATAAATGCATAAGTGTTAAGATGTGTAATGATGTAAATGTGCATGTAGTCCACATGTATAGGATTATGTTGGCAATTTGAGTTATTTTATGTTGTCATTGATGTCACATGGATCACATTGAGTTTTTGTGGCCAAAGCATTTCATAAATAAGCATTTATGATATTTTGGAGAGCATGGATATATACAGGGTTTTTGTGAAAACCAAGGTAGGAAAAATAAAAGGTTTTATTTAAAACCATGGATGGCATATTTGAAATGGGTTTTTCTTAAAACCCATATTGACTTTTCGTTTCGTCAAAAAAGGTGTCCCGGTGATGGAGATATTTATTTTTTAAATATTTAGTTTAAATTTTAAATTATTTTAAATTTAAATTTTAATTTTAAAATTAAATATATTAATTTTAGTGCTGACCAAAGAAAGGAGGAAAGTATATATTAATTTATAGCACCGACGTCTAAAGAAAGAGGAAAGGCATATATATGCCAACAAAATCTTAGACTTCATGACCCCTAGCGCTTATTTTTTGAATGCCTTCTATTGGGGAATGAATTGCAAAAAGAGAGGGAAGTGCAACTTTGGTATATTGAAAAATCATTCATGGAGTTTAATAAGACGCATAGGCATATTTGGCCTAGCGGTTCGTGCACTGTGTGTTACGTAGGACATCCTACGATCGAGTCCCACCATGGTTATTTGCTTTGTTGAAGCGCTCGAAACGTTGTTAAGTTTTTTGAAGGGCGCAAAAGTTTATGATATAAGTTTTTGTTCGTGTCCCTTTGAACACATGAGGGCATGTGACCCAACGACATGCTGGTTGTGGTTAAAGAGCTAAGCAAGGAGACGTCACGAGATCGAATCCTGTCAGGGACAAAGGCAAGTTAATAATTTTTTTTAATATATTTTATTTTTCTAAAGTTGCCCTAGGAGGAATAAGGGTTGTGATGGATGTTTAGAAAAAGAGAGATTTCTGGTGTTTCTCCTTTTGAAAGTATATTGATGAGCATTAGAAATGCTCATATTATGTATACATTTTCTTGATTATTATGCGGTTGTATAATAAGGATTGCATATGTTTATGAATGATTATATAATTATTTGATGAAATTATGCGTGTTATCTAATTCGTGTGTTTTCAGTGTGTTTTTGTGGAATTTTAGTTGATTTAGTCGGATTTGGATCAGTCGAGGTCTTTTCATGGACCTGGCACTTTGTTTCTTTCATAATCAACGCAGAGAAGGTAGGCGCCTTCCTCTTCCAGGAAGGCGCCAAGCGTAAGTAGGCGCCTTCCTCTTCCAGGAAGGCGCCAAGTGTAAGTAGGTGCTTTCCTCTTCCAGGAAGGTGCCAAGGAAAGACAAGCGCCTTCCTCTCCTAGGAAGGCACCAATAGAAGGCTAGTGCCTTCCTCTTCCAAGAAGGCGCCAAAGGAAAATAAGCGCCTTCCTCTCATAAGGAAGGCACCGACAGGAAGGCGCCACTAGAAGGCAAGCGCCTTCCTCTCATAAGGAAGGCACCAAAAGAAGGCACCACTAGAAGGCAAGCGCCTTCCTCTCACAAGAAGGTACCAATAGAAGATAAGTGCCTTCCTCTTCTAGGAAGGCACCAATGGCAGTAAGGTGCCTTTCACATAGAGAAGGTGCTCGACATACTTAGGCACCTTCCTCATAGGGAAGGCACCCCTATTCTTCGCTCGTTGACCAGACAAGCATGACATGGACAAAAGAGACTGGTGTAGTTCCAACTCTACGTCATGTAGAGTTAAATTGGGGATTGCATCGATGTATGAGAACGTCCTACCAATGCCAGGTGAAGCACAAACCAATCAGTGAACATGCCACCGTTAGAAATGAATGCCAGTTTTAGCAGATGTCGATCACATTTACCAGATTGTCTTAGTTTAGTCTGGAATGAATCGACTGTTATAAATTCTTTGTAACAGAAGATCTATGGGTGTGCTATATAAACACACGTAGACCTCTCTGAGGATATATAGAATATTTATAGTAAATGTAGAGAGATATATAGAAGAAGCATTGTAATACTTTGATAATTATAATACAGTTCTAAGAGTTTCTAAGTGCGTGTTCAGCTGGGAGGAAGCTACTGGAGCCTGGGCCCACTCCAAGCCAATATTTCTTCCCCTATTTTTCTTGTGTTTTCTAGATTAGTTTACCGCTTTTATAAGATTGTTTACCGCATTGTTATTTCTCGTATTTTAATAGGTTTATTTCCAAGAATGCATGAATATTTCCTTTCTAGAGATTTAATTGTTTTTACGTAAATTATTGAGGAGTGTATGAATTATTGACTACCGTTGAAACACCCCCCAATAGTAGAACTAGCGGACTCATCTCAAGTGGTATTGTAAGCAATCTTGTTCAAGACCCTTTGCAAGTTTACGAAGCTCCCTGGGTTGATAAATTAAATGCACGGGCATGTGACAAAAGTAGGAAAGAAGTTAACCTTGTTTGGCCCGCAATATTTTGGCATCGTTGTCGGGGAAGCGTCTTAAGTAAATTATTTACAATACCTGGAAACCTTCCATCTGAGACTTGTATGAGTTCTTCGAGAAGAAGAGGACCTGACGGTCGGTTTATAAAAACCAATCCACTAGAACCTGAGTCAGCCGAACATTCTGAATTTGAATTAGACTCACCCGACCCACCACCAACAATCCATTGGAGTGAGGATCCACACTTTATGCAAAGTGCCTCCTCATCCCATCAACTTGGGGAAGAACGAATCATCATAAATCCCTTGTTTAATAGGACACCCTTAGAGGAAGCCCTATTGTGGAAAGCTATAGAAGATCGAACGATAACACTAGACAACCTTAGAGACTTGACTCAAAGTCTTAAACGATCGTAAAGCCATAAATACTACATTAGAGACCATATTTCCTAAAAAAATGGCTAAAAATGAAGAAGTCTCATCTGGATTTAGTTTCTCGATTGATGAAGGAGTAGGAGATACCAAAATGAAAAACATATCCCCTGCTCACCTTCCGACCTTTAGAGGATACCCAACTGAGGACCTTGACCTATTTTTATTTAAGTTTGATGTCTTATGCAAGTCTGTGGACTACAAATCTAATACACAGAAGCTGAAACTCTTTCCTTCCACATTGGACGATGCAACTCTATTGTGGTTCATCGGTCTGGGAGACAAACACATTGCCACTTGGGATCAAATGAAGAAGCTATTTTTAGAGCAATACCAAGATTTTGGGAGAGCAAGAGACTCCAAAGAAGAGGTCCTGAGCATGACGCAGAAAGAAGATGAGTCTCTCAAGGAATACTGGGAGAGATTCAACTTCAATCTTCAACGATCTCCTCACACGAAACTATCTGATAAGTCCCTCAAAAGCATCTTTTTGAGAGGACTTACCAATGAATCACTAGAGGCTCTTAACATGATTTTTGGAGGTGATGTCTACCAGCACGCTATGGAAGACATCCGACAACTATGCTGGAACTACTCAAGAAGGAGAGGCAAGACCACTTCTAGAACCATGAAAGCGACTACTTTAGTCACGAAGACAAAAATAGGTAACATGCTGGAAGATTTAAAGAGTGAAATGCTCTCATCTCTAGCATTGCAGATGGATACGCTGTTGTTAGAGAAAAAGAAGCAAGAAAATGAAGCAGCATTGGCTTATTTCTATCCAAAATGCAGAGGGAAGCATGCAAAGAATGCATGCCCGGAGAACAAAGTTAGAGTATGCACAGTTTGCAGGCTGAACCATAAAACTCGATTGTGCCCACAACTGCCCAGTAATTAGGAGGATGCTAAAAGCGTGGATGCCTATTTCATAGGCAATCAGAAGAGTTGGCCACAACCCCTTATGGAGAATATGCCAACTGAAATGCCATCATATGGGGGAGGACCATACATGCCCCAAGGCCCGCCTCAACCACCTAACATGGGGTGGTGGGGGCCATCACCCTGGTCCAACGCACCCCCAACAACATTCCCGAACCAACAGCCATGGATGCCATATCCATATCCTAGGCAACAGTGGAGAGGCCACACTGCATGGAATCAGGCTCCACATAATGTAGCACGAGCTCACCCTCAACAAAATTAATCGACGTTGCCATTAGTGAGACTTGCATAGCTACCCGCACAACCGATGACAAATCCTAATAACAGGGTGAACCAACCAACATACAATGTGGAGGGTGAGATGTATTCGATGTACCATATTCAACTTAGGTCTAGTAGATAGCTAGGAGTAGGAACGCCTCCACTAGTAGAAGAGGAGGAAGAGGTAGGAGAAACACCTCTTGTAGAAGAGGTGATAGAAGAAACGCCTGAGAGAGCAAAGGCTCCATTTCCCAACCGGCTGCAAGAACAGAGGAAAGTAACGCAATCGAAGTTCGATATCTTGTCTAGCTTGAAGAACCTCATCATGACAATTCCATTATTTCAAGCCATCCGAGATGTTTCGATATATACCAAGGTGATAAGAGAGATGTGTCTAAGGAAGCCAAGATGAAGAGCAACCTAGACTATCAATGTCATGGGTAAACTAGCAGATTTGATGATGGGCAAAACGTGCCATCCTAAGTATGCAGACCGGGCAACCCAGTGCTGACTGTAAAAATTGAGGGACATTCCCTGTCCAATATGTTGGTCGATCTCGGAGTAGCCATCAATGTAATGCCTCAGGAGACCATGTAGATGCTATAGCTCATGAACCTAAAACCCACTATGACAATGCTGCAGCTAGCCGATCGATCGACCATGGCACTGGAAGGAATGTTGGAAGACGTAATAGTGACAGTCAACGCATGGGAATACCCAACCGAATTTTTAGTCTTGCAATCTAAAACTAGGCTAGGAGGTTACCCGCTCATCTTGGGAAGGCCATGGCTGGCAATAGACGATGCTTACATCAACTATCGGGATGGGATGATGACCATATTCGATGGATGAAACGTTAAAAGGTTGACTATTTCACCCCCAACATAGTCCGTCGACTCATTAGGAGAACCCATGTTGATCGAGCATGAAAATCCTGAGCTATCCATGATCCAGCCAGTGATGACGTTGGATGAGTTGACAAAAGAAGATGAAGATGGTGCTATTATGGAGTTCCTCCATGGGGAGTCCTCCATCTTCACACCTGGATCGCCATTGGCTGGTGCCCAAGATCACCACATTCAGCAGATACACGTCGGGCCAGGAAGAACATTGAATGTCAGTAGTGGGTTGACTCCCACATAATTGACGAAAGTAGAAGAGCTCCTGGTTAGACACCAACATGCATTTGCATGGGATTACTTAGATATGAAGGGTATCAGCCCAAAGATCTGTACCCATCGTATATACCTAGATGATCAAACAACTCCAAGCAGGCAACCATAGAGAAGAATTAATATGGCAATGAAAGACATTGTCAAGGAAGAATTACAAAAACTCTTGACTACCGGATTCATCTATCCAATTTCTGACAGTGAGTGGGTATCATCGTTAGTGGTAGTCCCTAAAAAGAATGAGAAATGGAAAATCTGTGTGGACTACAAAGCGTTAAACAAAGCGACCAAGAAGGACCACTTCCCGCTCCCGTTCATTGATCAAGTCTTGGATACACTCTTCGAGAGGAAGTATTTCTCCTTCCTAGATGGATTCAGTGGATACAACTAGATCCAGATAGGAGAAGAGGATCAGGATAAGACAATGTTCACCTGCCCATGGGGAACATTTGCCTATCGGGTATTACCTTTCGAATTATGCAATGCACCTGCCACCTTTCAAAGGGTAGTGCTTAGCATATTTTTAGACATGATGGGAGACACGGTCGAAGTATACATGGATGACTTCACCATCTATGGAGAAACCTTTGACGAAGCAATGACGAACTTGGAAAGAGTGCTCGAAAGAAGCAAGGAAAACAATTTTTCCCTAAGCAACGAGAAATGCTTTATGATGATGCAAGAAGGCATCATACTGGGACACCACCTCTCCGTAGAAGGAATAAAGGTTGATAAAAGAAAAATTGAGGTCATCAGAGACCTACCCAACCCTAGAATGCAGAGAGAGGTGAGGAGTTTTCTTGGATCAGCTAGGTACTATCGATGATTTATCGTCGAATTCAGCAAAATTGCAAAACCATTGCACACTCTATTATCTAAGGATGTGGAGTTCAATTGGACGAAAGACTATGAAGAAGCATTTTAGTTGCTTAAAGAGAAATTGATATCCGCACCAGTTTTAAGAGGACAAAATTGGGCCATACCATTCCATATCTACTGTGATGCATCCAACAATGCGATTGGAGCAGATCCTCGGATAGAAGGATGGCAAAGAATTTTATGCCATCTACTATGTCAGCAAAAACTTGGTAGGAGCCGAGCTCAACTACACGATGACAAGAAGGAGTTCCTTGCAGTTGTGCACACCATAAAAAAATTTCACCATTATATCATCGGGTATAAGGTATTTGTCCACATGGACCACGCGGCTATCAGATACTTGATTATAAAGCCGGCCATTGGCGAAAGAATTATCAAGTGGCTCTTGTTACTGTAGGAATTCGACATCACAATAGTCGACAAACCAGGCAAAGACAACATCGTAGCATATTTTCTATCCAGATTGATATCGACAGACCATACAGTAGTGGAAGACCAATTTTTGGATGAACATTTGTTCACCATTAGTGAGCAAATCCCGTGGTACGCAGATATAGCCAATTACTTGGCCATCGAAAGAACCTCACCTGCTCTCTCTTTTCGAGAAAAGCAGGCGGTCATAGAGAAAAGCACATCGTTCCTATGGATTGATGGCCTCCTATTCAAAATAGGACGTGACCAGATTATAAGGAGATGCATAGTAGAACATGAGTTCTTAGAAGTACTCAAAGCGTGTCACGATGAACCATGCGAAGGACACTTTGTAGGGAAATAAACTGCCTACAAAATCCTATAGGCTAGGTACTTTTGGCCCACTCTATTCAAGGATGCGGTTGCGTACGCCAACAAGTGCGATGAATGCCAAAGAATGGGTAGACCAACCCATCGAGATGAAATGCCCCTCCAGCCTCAAGTACACCTGGAACCCTTCGATAAGTGGGGCATGGACTTCATGGGACCAATTAATCCACCTTCAATAGGGAGGAGGTTTATTTTGGTCTGTACAGATTACATCACCAAATGGGTTGAAGTTCAAGCGTTGAGAGATTCAAAAGAAAGAACAGTCGTCGATTTCTTATTTGCCCATATTTTTACATGATTTGGGGTCCCTAGAGAGATAACAATAGACCAAGGGCCTCAATTTACCTCCAAGTTGATCAAGGAGTTGATGGAGCAATATAGAGTTTGACACAATAAAACTACACCCTACCATCTCAGGAAAATGGGCAAGTGGAAGTGACGAACAGAGAAATAGAGAACATCCTAATGAAGACCATGTAGCAACACAAAAAATATTGGGCTACACGGTTGTTGGAGGCAGTCTGGGCATATAATACCACGTGGAAATCCACCACAAGCTTCACACCCTTCCAACTGGTCTATGGGAAGAGTGCAATGATGCCCATTGAATTTGAAATCAAGACATTGAGGACAGCTTCAGAATTGAACTTGAGCTTGGATGATGCTAAAAAAGAAAGGATTCGGTAGCTAGATCAGCTAGACAAAATCTGAATGGACGCTTTGTAGAGAATGGAAATCATACAAAAGCAAAGAAAGTGGTGGCATGATCGCCACATTAAACTGAAGTAGTTCCAAGAAGGAGAATGGGTGTTGTTGTACGATTCTCAATTCTAGGAAAGAAAAGGTAAATTAATGCAAATATGGATGGGACCATATGAGGTGGTAGAGCTCATCAAGAATGGGGTAGTGCGCATTAGAACAATTGACGACAACAACACCGTGTTAACGGTCAATGGCCACCGACTGCACCCCTATAACACATCCGAAACCTTACAGGTGGAATCCAGAATAGATGTGGGGGAGACCCCATCTTGTTAGATCCGGACCAAACTCTTAATAGGCGAAACAATGGGCATGGAGGTGCTCACCAAAATCAGTTAATTTAGTTTTTTTCTTACAGTGTGTTTTGTAGGGATGACGCCCGCATGCAAGCTGTAGGCATCCTAATCCAGGGCCTAACAGGCATGAAATGCGTCTAACTGCCTTTATTTTTCTTTCTTTTCATTTGATTTTTGCAGGTGGAGGACCTAACAGCACGAGGAATAGGTATCTGGGAAACCAGGCCTGATTCGGCTCAGCATTCCAACATCGACACTCGTAGGTAGAAGCTGAGGCAACGTGAAGCGAGACTGAGAAGGCTTGATCACCCTTTCCCAGTCAATCGCAACATGATTGCCAAGAATAAAGCACCTTCCACATCGAGAAGGCACAGAAGAAGGCGCCTTCCTTATAAAGAAGGTGCCCAGCCAGAAGAAGACGCCTTCCTTATAAATAAGGTGCCCCGCTAGAAGAAGGCACCTTCCTTATAAAGAAGGCACCCAGCCAGAAGAAGGTGCCTTCCTTATAAAGAAGGCACCCAACCAAAAGAAGGTGCCTTTCGTATGAAGAAGGCGCCCCAGAATAAGGCACCTTCCTTATAAAGAAGGCGCCCAGCCAGAAGAAGGCGCCTTCCTTATGAAGAAGGCGCCCACTAGAAGAAGGTGCCTTCCTTATGAAGAAGGCACCCCGCTAGAAGAAGGCGCCTTCCTTATAAAGAAGGCACACAAAAAAAAAAAAAAGAGAAAAAAATAGGCGCCTTCCACATCGGGAAGGCGCCACACAAAAAAAAAAAAGAGCCCGAGGCACCTTCCACATCAGGAAGGCGCATACAGACCGAGGCGCCTTCCACCCCAGGAAGGCGCAGGTATACAGCGGTGCCTTCCACCCCAGGAAGGCGCAGGTATTCAGCAACGCCTTCCACATCAGGAAGGCACACCCATTCAGAAGCACCTTCCATAGCAGGAAGGCACCATCATCAAAAGGGTGCCTTCCACCACCGAAAGGCACATCCAATCAAAGATGCCTTCCACCATCGAAAGGCGCATCCATTCAAAGACCACTGACAACATTAGGAAGGCACCATATAAGCGCCTTCCACATCGGGAAGGCACCATATAAGTGCCTTCCACTTCGAGAAGGTACCAAAGAGCGCCTTTCACATACATCCAACACTTAAGTCTCATGGATGCCTCGATCGAAACGAAATCACCACACGAACGAGCGGCATCAGATTACCATACCCCTCCCCCATGTCACAAATCAACGAATCAACGCTCTTCACGATGCATGAAACACCAAATAAGGTACGCGCATACTAACTCAAATATTTATATAATTATTCATAAATTATGCAGTACCAAAAAAAATATTGTCGTCATAAAAATCATATACCCCCATGGTCGAAACCACGTGCCAATGATATGGCTCAAAAGGTGTACCCTAGAATTAAATGCTAAGGTTAGGCACCTTCCCTATAAGAAGGCGCCTTCCTGAAGAAGTAAGGACAAAAAAAAGAAGAAGCGCAATAGTAAGGGAAGGTGCCATGGGAGGAAGGTCGAAGAATCATGCGGTGAAAAATAATGAGCCAAGTGATACGGAAGGAATCAGGGGGACGGTAAAAACATAGTTCGAGGCCAAGGGATGGTTCAAATACTATACCCTAGTCAGTCAGGGCCAGGATATGGAGGTAGCTAAGGAATTCGTTGCCTCCTTGAGGGGCGACGTAGCTCAGGTGTGAGGGGTAGAAATTTTGGTCACCCCCAAATACATCTCGCAGGTGACTGGATTGCCCCTCATAGGTGAATGCATATACAAAGGTGGACTACTGAAGCCATACGCCGAAGTGCTGCTGCCAGGAGAAAATGTGCAGATAGATAAGGAAGGGCTACCCAAAAGCAGCCTTCCCATGAATCTATGAAAGATATTCAAGTAGGTTGCTTGATTCTTTACATGCACCGAGAAGTATACCCATTTGCACACTAACCATGTGCAGTTTCTGAATCACTTGGTGCATGGAAGGAAGTTGAACATGCCCTTCTACCTAGAAAATGCCCTGAAGGAAGAAGCGGCTAGGTACTAGAAGGGAGCACCATCCGCCTTGGCCCACCATGGGCTGATATCAACACTGGTCTGCCATGTAGAAGCATAGAGGTAGAACCCCGACGCAGAGGGAGATGGCAGCCAAGAAAGGCAATAGGATGCTATTGCCAAAATAGGGCAAGAAGAGGGAAGCCCTGTAGAGGAGATGGCAAGTATCGGGCAATTGGCATTGCCCAATTTCATGAAAGAAAGAGGGCATTCACTAGTGCTCGAATGCACAGAGGAAAGAGGGCATTCCCCAGTGCCCGAGTATGAAGAGGAAGGAGCACCACTTATTAGCAAGAGGCCGAGTTCCGGCTGCCAAAACTAGTCCCTAGGAGGAAATGCCTGCGGTGACTCCTCCTCTCGGTAGAAGAAGAAGAGAACGACCCGAAAGTCAACGTGGCAGCCCAAACCCTCCAAGAATTGACAAACCGGAGCCCACAAGATGTAGGGACTTTCGAGAGCAATGATCAGGTCGACGTAGCCTTGGAGGAAGCACTGGAGTGGTAGACCAATTGCTGGATGGCCCAACAAATTTTGGAGGATTACCAGAATGAGCATAGAGGGGAATTGGAAGAATGAGAAAGATGAATCACCCAGCTCGAGCAGTTGGTCCAATAGTTGCGGGAGGAGAACCAGCAACTCTAGGACAAGGGAACAGAAAGAAGGGACGCATCGACCCAAACTAACTGGGCAAGAGAGGTCCCGATGAATTCTCCCACATCTACAGAATGAGTATTCTCTTTGGGAGAATTTTGATCGAATGCCCGACAGAGCAGCCTAGAGGCAAGGGAGAATTCCTCTATTTTCGAGAGTGAAAGGGAAAGAAGTCCCACAACACCCCTTTTCATCGACCTGAGTGATACAGAGCAAGACGAGGGCCAACAACAGCAGACAAGACCGGGGGATAAGGAAGAACTCCATAAACCTAAAGAAGATAGAGAAGAACTTGAGGGGTCGACACAGGACATACAGGGGGGTGAAGAAGCACCCCCAAAGATGGCAGCACAGGTTCCCTAGAGTGAAGAGAACGCTCCAGGGACCGCATAGCAGGCCCCTCGGAGCGAGAAGACATCCGCTAGGGAGAAAGGGAAAACCCCTATTCGAGCCACCGCATTTTCTACAGAGGCCAAAGGAAAAGGGCCCAGGACGGCTCGAAAGAAGGCGAAGGTGACCTTTGTCGAGCCAGAAGAAGATGAGTGGGATATGCAACCGTTCGCAGAGAGGCAAAAATAGTTCGAACGACTACTCAAAGAGATGACAACAGCTAAGGAGACCAAGAAGGCAACCTCGAGGATGCAGGGGGACACTGGTATCTGCATCAATCCGATAGAGGATAGCTAGTTCTAGGAGATTTACGGGTCATCCTGGGGATGACCCTCCAAGATAAGAAGGTATTTTGAACGATGGGGGGTATATGGCCCCGAATTGGAAGCCGCTATCATTGCCAAGGAGAATGTGGGGCTTACTCCTAAAGCAACCCGATTGTACAAAGCCCAAGTAGTTCATCTCAAGAGGGATAATTCAGATATCCCTCTTGCAGTCAGTCAGACCTCTAGACGTTGACCTATGGCAAGCTACAGAAGCTGCATTTTAGGCAGCAAAGATGACGCTGGCTAGATCACCTCCAATAGTGGCCAAGACGAGGAAAGCAAAGTCGACAATAGCACCCGCAGCCCCATGTAGAAAAAGAGGAGCCACACCTCCAGGTGCCAATGCACAGAAGAGGCAGACACGGGCCGTAGGTACAGCCGGATCCACCAAGAAATGACAACGATGAGGGGTCAACATGGCTACCTACAGTTTAGGGCATGGCATATGTTAGGCATGGGGGGATGATGAGCATCAGAAATGCTCATATTTTGTATACATTTTCTTGATTATTATGTGGTTGTATAATAAGGATTGCATATGTTTATGAATGATTATATAATTATTTGATGAAATTATGCATGTTATCTAATTCATGTGTTTTTAGTGTGTTTTTGTGGAATTGTAGTTGATTTAGTTAGATTTGGATTAGTCGAGGTCTTTTCATGGACCTAGCACTTTGTTTCTTTTGAAATCAATGCAGAGAAGGTAGGCACCTTCCTCTTCTAGGAAGGCGCCAAGCGTAAGTAGGCGCCTTCCTCTTCCAAGAAGGTGCCAAGGAAAGACAAGCACCTTCTTCTCCCAGGAAGGCGCCAATAGAAGGCCAGCGCCTTCCTCTTCTAGGAAGGTGCCAAAGGAAAATAAGTGCCTTCCTCTCATAAGGAAGGCACCGACAAGAAGGCGCCACTAGAAGGCAAGCGCCTTCCTCTCATAAGGAAGGTGCCAACAAGAAGGCGCCACTAGAAGGCAAGCGCCTTCCTCTCACAGGAAGGTGCCAACAGAAGATAAGTGCCTTCCTCTTCTAGGAAGGCGCCAACGGCAGTAAGGCACCTTTCACATAGAGAAGGCACCCGACATACTTAGGCACCTTCCTCATAGGGAAGGCGCCCCTGTTCTTCACTCGTTGACCAGACAAGCATGACGTGGACAACAGAGACTGGTGTAGTTCCAACTCTACATCATGTAGAGTTAAATTGGGGATCACACCAACGTATGAGAACATCCTACCAATGCCAGGCAAAGCACAAACCAATCAGTGAACATGCCACCATTAGAAACGAATGCCAGTTTTAGCAAACGTCAATCACATTTACCAGACTATCTTAGTTTAGTCTGGAATGAATCGACTGTTATAACTTATTTGTAATAGAAGATCTATGGGTGTGCTATATAAACACACGCAGACCTCTATGAGGATATATAGAATATTTTAGTAAATGTAGAGAGATATACAGAAGAAGCATTGTAATACTTTGATAATTATAATACAATTCTAAGAGTTTCTAAGTGCGTGTTCAGCTGGGAGGAAGCTACTAGAGCTTGGGCCCACTCCAAGCCAGTATTTCTTCCCCTATTTTTCCTGTGTTTTCTAGATTAGTTTACCGCTTTTATAAGATTGTTTATCGCATTTTTATTTCTCGTATTGCAATAGGTTTATTTCCAGGAATACGTGAATATTTCCTTTTTGTAGATTTAATTATTTTTATGTAAATTATTTAGGAGTGTATGAATGATTGACGACCATTGAAACACCCCCCCAATAGTAGAACTAGTGGACTCATCTCAAGTGGTATTGTAAGCAATCTTGTTCAAGACCCTTCGCAAGTTTATGAAGCTCCCTGGGTTGATAAATTAAATGCACGGGCATGTGACAAAAGTAGGAAAGAAGTTAACCTTGTTTGGCCCGCAGCATATATCATATTATATATCGTTGGAAATATTATTTCGAGGGCTATTTTATTAACTTGCTTAGAGGGATAAATAAGGTGTATGTAAAGAGATATTTCTATTTTTGTAAAAGGGTTCAAAAGTGAAGGTTGTTTTGTTCTTTTCAAAGGTGATTAATTATTTCATGAGGGGACATGTATTTTATTGAGTAGGAGTGATAAGGTGTTATTTGGATATTATTGTTGTGATATTAATAACGATCTCTAACCCTTTTTGAAAGTTGAAAAAGAAGTTTGTTGAGTGTTGCAGATTTAGTGGACAACCAATAAGGCATCAAAAGGTATGAGCAATACTCTCCATCGACTTTGTTTATGGTGGTTGATTTCTAAAATATCATTAGAGAGAAAAGCATTGATTGTGGTTTCCTTTTCGAAAGTGGTTGGTTTAATGCTTCAAGGTTTTATGGTTTGATAGTTGCCTTTAAACCATGTTTTATAAGCATAGTTGTTGAAGCCCAGTGGTTATGCAAAGAACTTGAGTTAGAAAAGAACATGAGTATCATTATTATGTGAGATTTGTGGTTGAGCATTGTTGGAAACATTTGAGTTGGTTGATACATGCTTGAACTAGGGTTTTGTGAGAAAGAGTTGTCCCTTGTGGTGATTGGTTGAGTTGAGTTTATTGAGCCTAGTCAAGTGATTGAGTGATGTGATTGTTCAAGTTCCATGAAACAAACTATTCTATAATTCTGATTTGAGTTGAGTTAAGATTGACTTGAGTTGAGTTGAGATTGATTTGAGTTAAGATCGTTGTAGATCATTGTTGTCATCCATTGTAGAGTGCATTCCCATTCATTTTTGAATTCATCATTGATCATTGCCTTCATATATTTGTGGATGAGATTTGAGTTCTACTTGAGCATGATTGGTTGAGCCTTTGAGAAGGCTTTTGGGACATATTTGTGGCAGTTTTTGTGTATGATTGATTGAGCCTTTGAGAAGGCTTTTGGGACAGATTTGTGGATAGATTTGGGACAACATTTGAGCAAGTTCTTGGTGAGCTTGTTGAGCAAATTTTTGAGCAAGTTCTTAGTGAGCTTGTTAAGCAGATTTTGAGCAAGTTCTTAGTGAGCTTGTTGAGCAAATTTGAGCAAGTTCTTGGTGAGCTTGTTGAGTAGATTTTGAGCAAGTTCTTGGTGAGCTTGTTGAGAAGATTTTGAGAAAGTTCTTAGTGAGATTGTTGAGAAGATTTGAGCAAGTTCTTGGTGAGCTTGCTGAAGCAAATTTTGGGCAAGTTCTTAGTGAGCTTGCTAGAGCAGATTTTGGGCAAGTTCTTGGTGAGCTTGCTGAAGCTTTTTGAGCAAGTTCTTGGTGAATTTTCTAGAGTAGATTTTGGGCAAGTTATTGGTGAGCTTGCTAGAGCAAATTTGGGCAAGTTCTTGGTGAGCTTGCTGAATCAGATCAGTATATTGCCTACCTGAGTAGATTAGTGTATTGCCTAGCTTTGAGCAGATCAAAGTAATCATTTGTATTGGGATAAAGATCCTTATTTTTGTGTGAAATATTATAAGGAGATTATCTTGTGGAGTACCCCACATTGGGAGAACCACGTTAAATCTTGTGTCTCAATTGTGTGTAGTGATTTGTGCACTTGTTTACTATTGTTATCTATGTCATTAATGCACACTACTATATTTGGTTATTGCAATTAAGGACAATAATTGATATTGGTTTGGAAAGAAAGTAAAAAGTGGGTGCTATATTGTTCATCCCCCCTCTTGATATAAGCTTGTGTTCTTCAAAGTCATAGGATAGAGTCAAAGGTAGAGTGAGATCCAAGGAACTTATCTTCCTATATATAGGCCTTATAGTGAGTGAAATCAAGGGAGTAGAGAATATAGGGAGTGCATAATATAGATTGGTAGAGTACAATGTAGTATTTTAAAATAGTTTATGGAGTGTTCATGTCCTCCATTATACTACATTGTAATATTCATTAATGGTATATTTTTGAGTTATTGCAAAATTTTATCTCTTTATTTTCCTGTATATTATAGTGTCATTATCATACAATCATCTTAGATTGTGTATCTTGCATATTTTGGTTACATTTCCTATATCATATACTCATAAAAATATAACACTTATGACCATGGCATAGGCATTATCCTTTAATGCCTCTAATACTTAAAGGGGGATGCCTATTCCCTAACCTTACTCAAAGCCCATATGGGTAGGTTAATCTGGCGTAGATACTTGGTGCTTAGTTACCACACCTCCATGGGTTAAAAAATATCATTTCCACTTTGATGAAAACTAACATGATCTCACTCTTAGTTACCACACCTTCATGGACTAACTAAGAGAATCACCACTATTGTATTGTGAATGATTGTATCTTGCATGTTCAAGGTACAATGATTTACAAGATCCTTGGCTATTGTATTCACACAACTCCTTCTAGGGTTCATGTATTCCTAGCTATTACATTATTGAAATTTCTTCTAAGACTCATTTCTACCTGGTTATTGCATCCACACAACTCCTCCTAGGATTGAGATTTATGGTACCAATAAGAAATCTACCCATCCCAAGGGATAAACACCTTTGAAACAAAACACCTTTAAGTAAGCAAAACTCTTTACAACATGAATATGCAAAACATAATCCATTCAACATGAGATGCTAAAAAAACATAAGCAATGATTCCTTGTAACAGTAACCCAAATCATGCATACTAAAACTATAAATTAAGATGCAATCAATCCTCAATGATGCTTCCTATATAAAATCCACATTTTGCATATCTTCAATACTTAATTAAAAACTTCAAGGACACATTATTTTAAAAGCAATTACATAATAGAATAACATATTCAACATAGACTACATTTCTATAATTCAAATTAGATTTAGAAATAAAATAATTTTCCAAGCACTTCATTGTTCAAAACACAAGGAACAATAAAATATTTCAATTGGTACAACAACCAAACTTTACAAATTTTTTTAGGAAAATACATCTCCCCTGAAACCATCCGCAAAGATCCTCCAAGACATCCATAAATCTACATGCCTCTTTATGATGGAGAACCACCCATGCACTCGGATAATACTTAGGGATCAGGACAACTCTAAAAATGCAATGTAAGCTAAACATGTTATTTTCTATTTATGCCAATCACAATGCATGAAGCATAATGAATACAATCCAAATTGAAGAGAATCCCATACTTCTCTTTTAATAACCTCTTAATTCACATGAATATTAGAGATTAACTATATAAATTCTTTTTCAAAACCATCAAGTAATACTCTTCTAATTTTCTCAAATCTTCAAGAGATAAAAACATTCATTTTATTTTAGTTTATTTCTCCAAAACATTAATAAAAGAGAATACCATACTTCTCTTTGTAATGATATCCTAACTCACAAGATTCTCGAAAATCATTACTATAATTTCTTTTCCATAACCAAGCATTCAAAACTTTACAAACACAATCTTCTTTAATGAGAAAAATGCATCCCTATGCAATATGACTAAAAATAGATTTACAAATCCATTATAACCATACACTACTCTACAAATCTAACTAACTTATTTCCATCCAAGTAAGCTACCAAAGCTAAAGATGCTCTCTTACAAACCAATTCTTTCTTTACACAAAGACTTGATTAATTAAAGAACCCTTTCCAACATCAACTAAAACTAACATCTTAATACTATTTCAAAAAGCATAAAAAAAGGAACTTGTTCTAAGGCCATAGCCCAAATAAACAACTATAGAGAGTAACATACAACAACTAAAAGAAAACCAAGCAAAGAAGAAGCTTTAGATCAAAATACAAACTTGAAATAATATGGAGGAAAAATCAAAGCAACTCCCAAACGACCTACCCAAAATACAAAGGTTACCTTCCCAACAAAGATAATAGACCTACCCAACTCTAAAATTGAGGTATTACACGCAGACACACAATGGTTGAATTTCATAGCATAGGAGTAAAAATTCATGGTTTTAGACAATAAGCCACCATGAAACAAAAATATCAAGCACCTAAAGGCTTCACAACAAAGAAAACCACTAGATTTTAAAAGTGAGATAAGGATAACAAAGCACATCATAAAGGTATCAAATTTATGCAGATCAACACCACAAATGACTCATCGATTGAAGCAATACATAACAAGGAGAAAAGGTTTAAATAAAAGCAAGCAACAACTAGCTAAAACAAATCTTAGGACATAAACCAAAACAAGGAACCACCTGGTTCAAGCCCCTTCTATATCTTTGGTGTTCTACCAACATGCTACCTCCAAATTTTTCCTTCCCAAGTAATCTTGTTCCAACCTAGCTTTTCTTTCTCACTCCTCCTTCACCCTTATGCATCAAATTTAGAGCCAAGTGTGAGTTTTATACCTTGCAAGTACAGTATTTGGGGTACGTCATATCAGCAAAAGGGATTATTGTGGAGCCAAAGAAAATTGAAGCTATATTAAATTGGTCTCTACCAATGAATGTGATAGAGGTCAAGAGTTTAATGGGACTCACTGGCTATTATAGATATTTTGGGAAAGATTACTCTATGGTTACCTATTCGATCACCAATATTCAGAAAAAGGAAAAATAATTCAAATGGATAGATAAGTGTGAGGTTGCATTTGAGGCTTTGAAGAAAGTTTAACAACACCACAAATTTTTAAGATACCAAATCCTCTTGTGTATCGATGCTTCCCAAGAAGGTTTGGGTGGATTTTTGTCATAGGAAGAGGCTAAAATAGCATATGAGTCCAAAAAATTCAAGAAGCATAAAGTAGACTATGCTATGCATGATTTATAATCGGCAGCAGTAGTGCATTCCCTAAAGGTTTGGAGACATTATTTGTTGGGTAGACCAAATGAGCTAAGGACAGACCATCAAAGTTTGAAGTATATCTTCACCCAAACTATGCTGAATGTAAGGTAGAGAAGTGTAGACACCAAATCACAGCCACTAATCCTCCATCCTAACCATCCCACCACCCACTTGTCCACCATACACCTTTCCCACCTTCAAAAGGCCCACTTTAGCCCTTTCTCGCCATTTCCTAACCCAATTGGGCTTATTTTAATATTATTTTATATTTAATATAATATTTTATATTATATTATAATATATTTATTATAAAATATGTATTTATAAACCCAATTAACCACAACCATCCGATCCAATCTAATCTCCGTCATCCATCTTCATTAATCCATGCCACACTTAAAGTATAATCTCAGCCCTAGGATGTGATTTAATCTTAGCCACACGATCTAAAGTGTTGAGCTAAAACCCTAAGAAACCCTAAGGTTGGATTATAAGTAAGGGCATTTGCAAATGCCCAAACCCTGGAACCCTGATATTGTAACGTGCATCCTGGAGAAGTCATTGGCGAAGCCCTAGTGAAGAAGAAAAAGATAGAGTGTTGAAGATCCAAAGCCCTAGCTAGCCAATAGGATTTCTACTATTCCAGCCATCCTCCATATCCATCCCCTCATCATTTTATATCACCCCCATCATTTCCCATCCGTCGCATTTGTCGCAACCCTCATGATCTACTTCTGCATATTTTATCCTCACCGTAGGTGCCCTCCCGAGCTTGCGAAGCTCATTATAGAGCTTGCCAAGTGCATGCCTACACTTGTTATATTGTAGGCTCACTCTAGAGCCTATGAGGCTCACATTTGAGCCTACTATTATCACTGAAGCATAAATTAGATCCTGTTGCATCACACCATATGCTGTCAGAACTGCAATAATGAAACAAAATATCATCACAAGCAAGGTATATCATTATTGTGTTATTCTGTTACATGATCTATAGATTTCATATGCCAGTTGATCCATTATTAGTTAGGGTTTACTGATATCTAAGGGTCTCACACTATGGAGCCCTCACAGGTGTTATTAATATCTTTCTCTATTTGTGTGTATGTAGATTTCAATAGGTTCTATCTATTGTTGAATGACTACTAAAGTTGGAGTGGTCCAAAATCGGATATCTAAAGCCCACTCATTTCATTGGAAGCGAGGACACACCAGTTGAAGACACTTCATTATTGTAGCTAGGGTTTTAGAGAACCCTAGCATCTTGTATATCTTTGTATCAAATACTCATTGAGTACAGATTGTATCAAAAGGAGTTTATTAGCTCCCCCCATTTATTGAATAAATTTATCTATTTGAGCAATCTTGTGTTTCTTTGGGTTATTTGATTTCTTTATTGTTTAAGTGTCATGTTTTCATCTTCACAAATGGTGATCACGGTGGGACCCCACAAGGGTTTCATTATTTAAATTGATCTACCTTGCTAACTTGATTTTATTTCTATTTGTTATAGGATTTTTAGAAGCGCAGAAGTCGTCGATCTCATCGCTAGGGTTTTTGAAGCATTCTGCAACACTTTCAGAGATTACATAGGCGTTTGACGATGACTGTAGACAACCACAAGTGCTCTGCTATGCCTACATAGGCACCCTACTACACCTACGCAGGTGCCCAACCATGCTTGGAAGTGATTTGAAGTAGAGCTAAGGCTTCCAAGTAAGTCCCATAACCCTAGTTGGTCATTTCATAGTTTACGTATTCTGTATTTTTTTATAGATTTTCATTATTTTTGGGTTATAAAAAGAACTTAACACTAAGTAATCTGGGAAATAATCCTTAGAAAAATTACATTTAGGGTTTGTGTGCATTTAATTACACAAAATTCATTTCTTGTTCTAAAGTTGTAGATCTAGGTGATTGTTTGCATTTTGAGTGCATATGAAATAGAAAAGCATCCTAGATTTCACATTTTAGGGTTAAATATCACTTCAATTTTGCATATCTAAATAGGAACAACATCTTGATGCATAAAGTAATCCTGCCCTAGGCTGGCCCCTTTGGCAGAGAGGTGGACGAACCCTCCGGTTGCTCTTGTGATTTTAATCACTTGTAGGTAGGGGATTTTAAGGGTGTACTCTGCACTCTTTAGGTGAAATTTGCATCTTTATGTTGGCTTCTGATTTAGATTAGTAAATTTAGTAATATTTAATATTGTTTGCACACCATAGAGAATAAGAGATCTAATAAAATTAATCACACACACTTGCACGATTCACTTTTTAATAGTAGTGGCTGGATTTCATCACCAACCATTGCTTGAGATTTGGTGACGGTGGCAGTGATTTCCATCCACCAATATCTGCCCTAGAAACCATAGGACTACCCTCGAGCAAACTTGTTGGAGGTCATTACCAACAAGAATCTCGTTGCCTCAACCAGCCATAGCTTTTTACCTTTGTTTTCTTTAAGCAAGATTAAGTTACATCAAAACACACAAGCCAACAATTCTAAAAATAATCTCACATTAACGAGAGAAAATAATTAATGAACGAGGTAAGCCACACACGGTGAAACCTAGGATTGATTGTTTTCTTTACTTTAAATTCTGAAAAAGTTTTTAGTCTATGTGATTTTGATAAACTTTAAATCTTTGGTTTAAATACTTTATGGTGCTAACGAGACAACAAAAGAAAGTAATAAATCAAAGTGGTTTAATGGAAAACACTTCCCATCCTCCCGCTACTTCGGTAGCCAACCTATCCAGCCTAGTTCAGACTACTTCATCTGGATCGTCATATCCATCCCTACCCCAAGTAGGATCCCTTCCACACAATGTGGAAACAACCACCACCCACATAGACATGGACAAAGTGAGGGCCATCTACAAGTCTTCCAACTATGTCTTAGAGCCCCTAAACCAAGGGGGGTTAGAAAAACCCAAAAGGGTATACCACCCACCTTACCCAAGGATATCATAATTCAGGTTACGAATATGGTATGCCTTCTTCCACGAGCCAACCACAACAACATCTAAGTGTTCCAGACACTTACCCCACATCCATCTATTCCAACCCATTATATGAGGAGTATGTTAATGCTGCCTCACAAGTTGTCACATCAAATGCAACTTGCTCCATGCCCATGTCCTCTCATCCATCATCATCCATCCCTCCATCATCTCACCTAGCCACAATGCCCATGCCCTCTCATCCATCATCATCCACCCTTCCATCATCTCATCTAGCCACAACCACATCCTTTGACACATGGTCAAATCAGGAACTCACGGATACATTAGGGCTCATAAATAAGTTGCTTTCACAATGAACAAGAGGAAAATAGCCAATCCACATAGACCCTATGATCCAAGCAGTTCCAAATCAACCTCCACCCACCAATCAAAATCCAGCATGGGTTCCCCAATCTTCCATAGTCTCCATTCCTAATCCACCACAAATCCACACATCAACCACGCCAATTACCATTGCCACCAACCAACCACACAATCCATTCTTCCATCAACCTCCTCACCAATCATCCCCATATTTTAACCATCAATATTCACCACATACCCAACCCAACTCATTTCACAATACCATGTTGGTCACACCCCAACATCTTCCATCCAGCCCATCAACCAACCACCACATAATCCAAGGTCCTCACATTCCAGTAGAAGATCTTTGATTCCAGGCAATACAAAAGCAAATTGATCAATTGATGCAAAACTCACTAGGAATAACGAGCCAAAAGCTAACCTTAAGCCAACTAATCCATCAACCAATCCACCCTTTGGTACCATCACCGCCATATCCGAAAGATTTCATGGTACCAAAATTTGACAAGTTTAGGGGAACTAAGGATCCCAAGGAGCATGTGAGTTCATTTGTTCATGCATGTTTTCGGATTAGCGATGATAATGCTCTTATGCTCCGAACATTTCCTCAAACATTAGGGGGAGATGCCATTGAATGGTACAATCAATTGCCTACACATAGTATTTATACTTTTGATCAATTGATGGACTTATTCTTTGAGCGTTTCGCCCTCAATATTAGAAAGAAGGTATCATTATCGGACATATATTATTTGAAACAATGGGATGATGAACCTATCTATGATTTTGGAAACCGTTGGAGGGCAGTCATAACAAAGTTGCCATTCTCCCTACCAATGGAAGAAATTATAAAAATTTTCACCAAGAGTTGCTTAAAACCCATCTCTTGGATGCTACAGCTAAATACCTATAGAACATTTGAAGAAGCTTTAGCACAAGCTAGTGTCATTGAGGAGATAAAAATCCAAGAAGGTGTCATTAAGCCTAAGAAAAAGGAATGGCAAAATAAGGGCCAATACCAAAATAATCAATCTGGCCAAACTAAATCCACACAAGCCTCAATGGCTAACACAACTAATCAAGTCAATCAAGTGGTCATGAGCCAGCCCGTAATGGCTCAAAAACTAGTGCAACAACAAATTACCTATCATGCGGTCCCATCAGTAACCCAAGCACCAATGGTACAAAACACAGTGCCAACTATGGAACAACCTACCCACCGCCAATTCAATCGACCCCAACGTCAATACACTCCCTTAGCGGAGTCATATTCATCCATATTTCAAAGGTTGTATGAGACTAATAAATTAGCCTTGCCAAAAATTAGGCCCGATGACCCCACTAAAAGGCCTAAAAGTTATAGAGAGCACTTGTTTTGCCCATACCATAGGCAAAATGGGCATGATATTAACTCTTGCCATGTTTTCAAAAACATAGTGCAAGACCTCATAGACCTAGGGGCCATTAACGTGGATAACCCCTTAGCTCCACAAAACCAAAATTTGGGCATATATCGGACACCTCTACCTAACCATGGGGAGGTCCAACATAATGTAGGAGGTAACAATCAACGAGAACCTCCTAACCAAGTAAATCATGTCCAACAGTATCAAAACTTTGTAGGAGCAGTCCATGTGGTCACTAGAGGGCAACGAAAAAATCAACAAAATACTCAACAACCTTCAAATCCACCCCCCATCCAAACCTCACAAAATCCATCTCCACAAATCAATCTATCCAATCCATCCAATCAGCCCATCCTTCATCCAATAAGGCCAACGATAACCTTAACCAATCGGTTAACCACTAGTTTGAAAATGGCATCAACCAAACTTTCTGTGTATGAGCTTATCCAACAATCCCCTAGGCATAGAGAAGCTTTAATGGAAATACTCAAGTCAATTGAGTTAGAATCCCAAGACTCTAATGCCTTCAAAAACTTTGTAGGGAGTGTTAGGACGTGCATGGAGCCAACAATCACCTTCTATGACTTTGAGATAAAGTCAATGAATTTCGAATCAGTAGACCCTCCATTGCACATAATGGCCTTAATAGACAGAAAGCCATTCAAAAGAGTACTAATTGATATCGGCTCGTCCATCAATATCATTACTACCACTACCCTTAGTCACCTCAAATTACCTCCATCCCACATTTCCAAATCATCATTCACCCTCAAAGCATTTAACGATGCTTTGTGTACCATAGTTGGCACTGTTGTTTTACCCATAGAAGTAGGGGCCAGAATGTTGCACATAATGTTTCACATCTTGGAAGGAGCCATGGCGTATAATATACTCCTTGGTAGACCTTGGATGAGGGAAATGAAATGTGTTCCTTCAATTCTCCACCAATGCTTGAAATATGTTCATGATGGACAAGTCCATTGCATCCCTGTGGATGTCGAACCTTTTAAGTATTGTAATTTCATTTCAAATCCTTATGAATCCATGTTACCTTCCACCCATTTATTCTTGGTACCATCATCGAATCCATCCACATCATCTCTTAATCCATCTTCTTCTAATCCATCTGCATCCTCTTCTAAGGCTCCCATCCTAGAAGAGCTACCCATCACATCACCTCTTCAAACATCCACTTCTTCTTGTACATGTGGTCACAATCAGTCTACTATTAACACATCGTACATCACATCTACCCCTTCTTCTACAACCACTTCTTCTATTTCATCATTACCCCATCTACCACCATCTAATCCCACACCTCCATCCAACCCCACTCCGTCAATCGATGTTTCACAAGTCAAACTTTTAGACTATGAAATATTTAATTCACCACCATCCACAGCCAACCCAGAACCCTCTGGGTGCCCATCATCAACCACATCAGCCCAAGTCAAAGTCCACATCACCAATCCTGGTATAGGTGAGTACGTGGTCCAAGACGTCACCATCACACCCTTAGCCATTCCCATAGCCAAGGATTTTGGATGTCCCCGAGACCGTTCCTTATCCATAGGTGTTGTTTATGACATGAGCGCAACTCCAAATAGCATTAACTTTGTTTATGGAGGGTTGGATTGTTCAACTGGAGCAAACCCACCCGAAGAACCAAAAGAGCCTAGACGTGCCATCATACCTAATATGGAAGAGTTTCCAGCTCGCTACTTTAACATGTTCAATTGGCAGGGTCAAGGTCTAGGTTCCCATGAGCAAGGGATGCATGATATCTTAGAGGTCCCATATAGAGGTGCCCATGATCATTCCGGTTTAGGCTATACCCCATTGTCTTCCATCGCTTCTCTTGAGAAAGCCTTTAAAAAGCTTAGCCTCAATGATGAAGACCACCCCATCCATCCATTACCCACAACATCCTCTCTTGAACAAGCCCTTCAAGAACTTTGCATCGACGAAGTAGACGAGGATGACCCCATCAACTTCTCCTATCCTATCTTTGATTTCGACGATGAAAGTTACGAAGAGTTTGAAGTTATGTCAAATGCTTCTGACGATTCCGAAGAGGAGTCACAACCCATTGTCCCCATCACCCAACAGGAAGAGTTTTACCTCCGAATGTTCCCCCTCCATCATCCCATATTCCACCTACTTCTTCCACAAGAACAAGCGGACCCACCTGGTAATCCACCTTGAGCCACACACATCAGCCAAGAACTGTAACATATGTACATAATTAAAAAAAAAAATGTTGCTCTGATGTTTTCACATTCATTATTATAGGGATACCACGCCTCGACATCAGTTCCATCATTCCATCTACCCATTCATCCAGACCATCCTACCTTTCGCTAGGTCAATATGAATCCTATTGACTTATTTACCCCACTCCGCAATCCATACGATTTGGCTAGGCCAATTCCAATTGACATTAGCCTTATTGACTTGGACCGGATTTCCTCCCCACCCTCCTTTTTGGAGTTTGCCCTATCCGAGGAATTGCTAAAGGCTTCGGCCCACTACATTCCTCCTTCACCGCCACCTTCACCCCCATCACTTTCCACCAATGATCCCGAGGTCTTTCAGGAAGAGTTAGACAATGATAAGCAAGAAAAGTTGGATGACATCTTAGATGACATAAATCTGATCCCAACACCACACCAACTTGAGGAAGGCTCACATATGTCCATTGAAGATACCATCGATGTGAACCTTAGTTCAGATCTCGACAACCCCCAAGTTGTCAAGCTTGGCAAAAGCTTAACACCCGAAGAACAAGAGCAATTCATTGCTCTCCTCAAAAAAAAATGAAGGAAGTGTTTGCATGGTCCTACAAGGATATGCCTGGCCTTGATCCTGACCTTGTGGTCCATAACCTCACCTTGCATCCTGACGCCAAGCCGGTCAAACAAAAACTTAGGAGAATGCATCCTACCGTAGCCCTCATAGTTAAAGAGGAAATACAAAAGCTATTAGACGTACATTTTATTGTTCCTATTGACTATCCTGAGTGGTTGTCAAACATGGTACCCGTTCGTAAGCCTAACGGGGTGATACGCATTTGTAATGAATTTCGAGATCTAAATAAAGTGTGTCCTAAAGATGACTTCCCTCTTCCAAACATTGATACTCTTGTCGACACCTGCGTAGGCCACGAAATGCTTTCCCTCATGGATGGTTTTTTAGGATACAACCAAATTCGAATAAATCCTGATGACCAGCACAAAACAACATTCACAACACCTTGGGGAACATTTTGTTTTAGGGTTATGCCCTTTGGTCTCAAAAATGTAGGAGCTACTTACCAAAGAGCCATGACCTACATCTTTCATGATTACATGCATAAAATCATCGAAGACTATGTAGATGATCTCTTGGCTAAATCTAAAACTCGACAAGAACACATTGATGTCTTGGAAAATATTTTTGATCGGCTTCTCGAATACAAGGTGAGGTTAAATCCCAAAAAGTGTGTTTTTGGTGTTACCTCTGGCAAAATTCTAGGATTCATTGTCTCCAAAAGAGGCATTGAAGTGGATCCAAATAAGGTCAAGGCCATCATGGAAATGCCACCCCCTACCAACATCAAGGAATTGCGTAGCTTACAAGGCAAAATTCAATCAATCAAATGTTTCATCGTGCAACTTTTTGATAAGTGTAGGCCATTTAACCACTTACTACAAAAGGGGGTGTCATTCGTATGGATAGAAGAATGTCAAAAAGCATTTGATGACATCAAGCGATACCTAACTTCACTGCCAGTCTTAACTCCTCCTAGGTCGGGGGTCCCTTTTCATCTATATGTCTCAGCTATAGAGGCTACTTTAGGGACAATGCTTGCACAAAAAAATGAACAAAATCGAGAGCAAGCAATCTATTACATTAGTCGAACATTGGTGAGTTATGAAACACGATACGCTTACGTAGAAAAACTATGCTTAGCAGTGGTCTTGGCCACTAAGAAACTTCGACATTATATGCTAAGCCAAACAACCTATGTCATAGCTAGAGAAAATCCTCTGCGTTACATGATATCTCGCACTTATAACAACACTCGGACCGCTAAATGGATAATGCTCCTCACAGAATTTGATCTCGAATTTATTAGCCAAAAATCCATTAAAGGTCAAGTTATAGCCGATCAACTCGTGGAAGCTCCACTACCTAGTGATCATCCTTTGGTTATTGAGCTCCCAGATGATTCGGTATTTTTAGTCACTGAATTAGAAGAAGATGTCATTCCAAAGGAAGATGTCGATATCACCTTATTCTTTGATGGATCCAAGTGCGAGAAGGGTCAAGGTGCAGGAGTTGTCTTTCATACACCACAAGGGATTCCCATCCCCTTATCATTCAAGTTAGACTTCTCATGCACAAACAACATAGTAGAGTACGAAGCCTTAATATTAGGTCTTCAATCAGCTATAGCTATGGGTATTAAGCGTATTCGAATATTTGGGGATTCTCAACTTGTAGTAAAATAGGTCACAGGAGAATACCAATGCAAAGAACCTACCATCAAACTTTATCATGAGATAGCAATGAAATTGCTCTCAACATTCGAATGGTATGAAATCAACAACTTACCTCATTCGACTAATAGATTTGCAGATGCAATGGCCTCTCTTGGATCCTTGATTCCAAAGAATGATTTAGGAGAGGTACAACCCCTAATAATCTCAACAATCTCTAAAGCAGTCATGGTTCATGCTGACCCCATAGATGGAAAAGACATTTGCTTTATCCATACGAAACCATGTGAGTCTTGGTCAAGCCCCATAGTAGCCTTCTTAAAATTTGGAACACTCCCATCAGACATGTCTCGGTCGGCCAAACGAGCTTTCAAGCAAAAAGTAGCCCATTTCGTTCTCTTGGGTGATGTGTTGTATAAACGGGGTTATGATGGAATCTTGCTTCATTGTCTCAAAAATGGGGAAGCCCAAAAGGCTATACAGGAAGCTCATGATGGTACTTGTGGTGGTCATTTTAGTGGAATGGCTATTGCAAAGCATCTATTATGCATGGGTTATTATTGGCCCATAATGGAGCACGATTGTTGCACCTATGTCAAAAATTGCAAGCAATGTCAAACACACGCCAATTTAACTCATGTACCATCACAAGCCTTACAACCTATACAAAGTTTTTGGCCCTTTTCACAATGGGGCCTAGACTTAATTGGAAAAATCTCACCTTCTTCTTTGGGACAACATACATTCATCATTACTACCACAGAATACTTCACAAAGTGGGTTGAGGCCATACCTCTAACCAACACGATAGGACCTCGAATTGTGGATTTCATACTCCATCATATCATCTGTCACTTTGGCATTCCCTCTAAAATCATCTCGGATAATGGCAAGTCTTTCAAGAATAAGGATGTTCAAGCACTTTGTGAAAAGTATAATATCCAACATAGTTTCTCAACTCCTTATTACCCACAAGAAAATGGACAAGCTGAAGCTACCAATAAGACCTTGATTGCCATTCTTAAGAAACTCATCAAAGAAAATCATAAATATTGGCATACACAAATTCCTCTAGCACTTTGGGCTTATCGAACAAGCATCCGAACGCCAATAGGAGCAACACCATTTTCCTTGGTCTATGGAGCAGAAGCTATTATGCCTCTTGAGCTCGAGATTCCCTCCTTACGAGTTTCCTTGCAGGAATTCATAGATGACGATACAACTAGACAAGCACGACTTGACCAACTCACTCTCCTAGATGAAAGGTGAGTCAATGCACTAGAACATTTAAGAGTTTATCAAGACCGCCTAAAGCGTGCTTACAATGCTAAAGTCCATCTTCGGGAATTTCAAGTAGGGGATCTGGTACTCAAAGAGAACCAATAGAACACCAATGCTTTGCCACATCTTCATGACAAATTTGCAGCCAATTGGTTAGGTCCATATATAGTCACTCAAAAAGTGGGTAATAGTACTTATAGACTTGCCGATCTAGAGGGAATAGAGGAACCCGAACCACTTAATGTTCTACATTTAAAGGCATTCTATTGTTAAAGGTAACACTTTATATGTACATATACATGGCATTTAAAAAAAAAAAAAACCATTCACATAGGCATTCCCACATTGCATACATTCCATTTGTATTTACATTTAGGCATTTGACATGCATTTTCATTTTTGCATTCATGCATTGTTTCATTCGCATACATTAAATCATACAGAGTCCATTGCATTGTACAAATTCCATTTGCATATCAACACTCCATTGCATTAGGCATATACATTTGCATCCATCCCATCCCATGTTCAAAGATCATTTATAGTCATGATGATATGGCCATAAACAAAAAGTCAAGTTATAACAATTGGGGGTACCTAGTTTGAAGAAATCATGCAACCCTCACAAAAGTCATATGTCAACCACATCACGTGTCAAAAATCATAAGGCCTAGATTTTCAGTCACTCAACCATTACTAGTGTAGCAAGCAACCTCCATATGAATGTCTGATTTTCTTTAGGACCAAAAACACAAATTATACACTAAGAAAGTCTTGAGCATTGCCAATCGATCACAAAACAATCTTGAACCAATCACATTCCATCACACCTTAAAAACATTATGAGATAGGGGGGCTAGTACCATACTTGGGTAGTACCTTGAGGTGAAGAGGAGATATCCCTTGCTTATCCCATCATGCAACATAGTCCAAAAAAATAGTGGTTCTCACCACTACCATAATTGATTTCCACAACATAAACATAAAAACATAGAGTAGTAAGGATAGGGTCAAAATTCTCATCACACTTCGGTTGAGAATCCGACTCCCCAAATCTCTATACAAAATTCATCAAGTTCAATTCCCAAACACCCTTGATCACTAAAGTCATAAGGATTCATACTACACGCCCCTAACAAGGATGGGTAGTCATCCCCAAGGCCTAAAAGATCAATCCCATTGGACTATGGAGTGAATCTCCATCGGGGCTATAGACGCTTGACTGGAAGTGGAGTAAGCTCATGCGAGGCGACATGTCTCTCCTCCAAAAAGGGAGACCTTTGAACGCACATAAGGATAGGCTAGCCTCAGGTCATACCTCAATCTACTCATAATGGGTTAATGAACTTCAGTGCACACATCGGTACTTGATTGGATAGGGTCATTGTCATACTCAAGACTTAGTAATTGAACCTCACTCGCACACACATTTGGTCCTAAATAAAGTTAGACAACCTTAGTGAGTTTGGTTGAGGACACTAGTATGTTTGAGTCTTTGAAAACCTTTCAGTCTTCCATATCAACATCCATATCTTCTTCCATATATGCTTCCATATCAACATCCATATCTTCTCCCATATCAACATCCATATCTTCTTGCATGTCAACAACCGTATCCCCATCGTAAGTAAAGTTGCATAACACAACCAAATTCGGTACCCCCGATTGCCAAACAATGGACTACAAAAATGGCCAATAAAATTTCTGAACTATAAAAAGATCATTCAAACACTATGCATTCCTCTCATATAGTTCAGATTCATTATACATTTACTTGCATTAATCATCCATAACACATGTCATTTAGCTGGCATTAATCATCCACATAAACATCATTCATATACATGTCATTTAGCTTGCATTAATCATCCATATAGGCATTATGCATACACATCATGATTAGCCGACATTAAGCATCCATAAAACATTCAACACAAATTGCATAAAACATAAAAGCATTCACACAAAAGATAACACAAATATATAAAAGGCCATATATATATATAAATCACATATACAATGAACGCCAAAAAGGCTACAAGGGAGCACCAAGGCTCATATACAAAATAGTGCATCTAAGCACTAAGCTAATGTCCATGAGAGGACCCCTGAGACCTAGTAGGAGCCCTAGGCCTAGTACTCTGCCTAGACTCAGTATGCCTAGATGGCTCAGACATAGAAGAAGAAGGAGGATCAGGCAATGTAATATGATGTTGCATACACAAATCCTCCAAGGAATGTACATATGCCTCCTTGGCCTGTAATATTCGTAGGTCAAGATGATGTCAATGCTCCTTTGCTAGCATCTCTATCTGAAGCCTCATGACCATTGCCTAATCACTAACCCCAACTGCCTCTCGCTCTGCCTGTAGCCGAGTAATGGTCGCCTGCAAACCAACAATCTCCAAATCCCTCTCCGCCAATGCTGACCGTTGTGTCCTCACCTCCACCTCCAAACTCGAGATGGCAACATCTCGCTCCACAAGAGCCACCCTATGAGACTCAAGAGTAGTCTCTCACTCCTCATGAAGCTGCTCTAGCTCAGCCCACAACCTAGCCATCTCAAAAATCTCACCCATCTCCTCATCATCATCCTCCCTCTCCTCATCCACCAACCCCATCTCTAAAACCTGCTAGGCTGATCCCCTCGACCACCTCCGACTCACTGATCGTTGAGGCCTCATCCTCTTAGGAGTCACCCTCAACCCCATAGCTATCGCATCATCACCCACAACCTTTGGTACCCACACGGGTTGGGCACCAAACCAAGCCACATACTCGAGGAGTCACCCCGACATCATCTACATTGGGGACCTCCAACTGCTCATCATCCTCCATCTGCACCCACCATGGCTCTGCACATGGAAGCATCCCCTCATCTCACCGATGTCGATACAACACCGGCTCATCTGGCACACCCTGAGGCAAGCCGAACTACCTCAACACCCATGAGTACTGGAAGTACTCCACCTCCTCATCCCTCTGCCCAACCAACCATCGAGCCTACCTCACCCGATGCAGCTGCCTCCTATCACCATCCCACCAAGCTCCTCACCATGGCCTCCATATCACGTCTACCCGAGTCAATATCGACCACATATCTTGATACCATTGGCTGGTATGCACCTCTCGACTCGGTTGCACCTCCTCTACCACTACCCATCACCTAGCATAAGGCTCCCCCATCTGCCATGTCGGACATGACAACCCCTCTAGTCGAGCAACCACAAAATGCTCCCAATCCTAACACTATAGGAGGAAGCTACACCCAATCCCCTTCCTCCTCCTCCATGTAACCTCATAGAGCTCTCGATATAACTGTGCTAGTAATGCAAGAGCCCACACATACTCCCTTGGGTCGATGAGTAGATCACTCACCAAACCCAATAGGTTCCAAGGGAACCTACAACCAGTGCTATTGGGTAGCACTATGTTCGCTAATACGAACATGATCAAGGCTAGGAGCGCATCCAACTCCTTCACCTTGTACATGCTCAAATAGCATATACCCCCATCTCCCATCTGGGCCTCCCACCATCGATCCCCAAACATCCTCTCCATATTTACCTTCTTGTCCTGACCAACCACCACCTTCTCCCCTTCCACTAGCACCTTGAGGATGCGGTATACATCCTCAAGGGTGATAGTAGCCTCCCTAGTCGGTAGCTGGAAGGTCCCCTAGTCAGAATCCCATCTCTCAATCAATGATGAGAGGTACCCCTCATCCACCCTCACTACATCTAGCCTAGCCACTCCCTCCAAGCCCACCCTACCCAAAAGCTCCCAATCCTCATCCGAGAGCTTCTTCCTCATCCCCGAAACAAGAGGAGAGAAGCGATGTCGAGGCTCAATGTCCCTCAACTGCAACAATAAAAACTTTTTTAGTATTATACTACATCAATCCAAAAAAAAACACTAAAGAAAAGAACAAAATGTCTTACCGGGACAAATGGTGCCTCTGCTCCACCAACAACATCCAAACCCTCCATCGCCATAGCCTCCACACACAAATGCCCACTAGCCTCACTAAGCTCACCACACCCACTCCACTCACCAGACATAGCTTCTCAAAGTCCCAAACGTGCAACTGAGCCTCACGATTCACTCAGAAAGCTATTTATAGCTTTCCTTAGTGCATTCAAGCGTAGACCTACACCTGCAAACCATAGGCTCATATGGGCACCTACGAGCGCACCCAGGCACACACGGGCGCCTACAGAATACGCCAAGCGCAGCCATGCGCCTGGCATCAAAAAGGCATAAAGACAAAATCACTCAAAATAGTAGCTTACCTCCTCCAAATTTCACCAAATTTCATCCACATATCATATACATTATAAAATTTGATTTTGTGAAAACAAAAATTGTTTTACATGCATATTTTGTGAGAACAAACCAAATTCTTCAAATACACATATCACATTACAAAACCAGCCAATTGAGGTCAAATTTTCACAAAATCGACATTCCATCAAATATTCTTCCATCATCATCTTCCATGAATCATTCATCATACATCACATTTTCGTCTTGTTGAGTAGATGGTAAGCGAAACTTGTATCTAGTGGGTTATCCTATCAACTTGGTGATTGCAGCGATTTGCATCCATGCAATTTGGTAAGATGAATAACCTACAATAAGGACACTTGACCATGATCATCATCAATTACCTCATTGTCCAAGATCACAATCACATTGGGCACTTCACATTTTGGAGTGAAACCTTGCCAAGAAAAATTTGCACAACTGTTGTCATTGATGGCCTAGTTTGTGAGGCTTAAAACATGACACATATCACAATTTTATATCATCCAATATCATCCACAATCTACATGTATTATACACCAACCAATATTAGTTCCACCATTGGGGTAAACACGGTATCACATTTTACATCATACTCATATCAAATGGCCTGGCCAAAATCACTGGTACTATTCAACAACATCCAATCATTCCAACATTTGGGGCAACCACAATTTGTATCTACAATTTACATCATTCATATCATCCATAATCACATGGTATTATACACCAACCCCTTTCTTCCACCATTGGGGCAAAAATGGTATCACATTTTACATCATTCATATCATCCACAATCACATGGTATTATACACCAACTCCCTTTTTTCCACCATTGGGGCAAAAATGGTATCACATTTTACATCATTCATATCATCCACAATCACATGGTATTATACACCAACCCCCATTTTCCACCATTGGGGCAAAAATGGTATCACATTTTACATCATTCATATCGTCCACAATCACAAACATTGCATTACATCATTCATCACTTGCACAAAATTATTTTTCAATTGGCTTGTGAGATGCTTCTCATTCACCAATTGAGGGGGTAAGCTACAAAAATTCCAAAAATTCTTTATTCTTTTGTGTAGACACCAAAATCTAGCACCCTTTAGTTCACATTCACCACCTCACCATCAAATCCTGCATAATAAAGATATATGCCTAAGTTCTAACTTAGGGATATAAAATCTTGCACATCATTATACTTTCCTAATTTATTTAATTAGGAAAATCACCCTAGGATACCCTGTCTACCCATTGGACATGTGTCCTGGACACTTCATCCAACATCCATGCCACATCTTACCCACTCCTGTCCCCTTTGTCCTTGCACATGAGACAGATTCCCAACACCCATGCCACAACTCCTTTGTTGTTGTCCCCTTGTCCCTTCACATAAAATAGCATCCCACATCCCACTCCACTTGGAGCCACATCACCCCAGTTAAGTGAGCCACACTGAGTGACTCACTGTAATTGCCCTTCCACCTGGCAGTCCAGATTTGCCACTTGGCAAGTCAAGCTTGCCACCTCACATTTCCCTCCAAAGCCCTAGGCAGCCTATAAAGACACCATCAATCCACCAAACAAAGGGAGCTGAATCTACATACCGACAGGCTGCCGAAATAGATCTAGACCCAACGAGAAATTGAGAGCGCAAGCTTGACTCTGACCATTGGCTCAAATTTTGAGGCAATCTATTATTCAGATGAAACCACCCATCCATAGTTCCACAGTTGAAAATGTGCATCCATGGTTTCACAACCGTAGGTCCATGATTTCCAGCCCACAACCGCGCTTCCACGGTTCCACAGTCTCGAGAACAAAAATGGATTTCATCGATAGAGATTAGCGATTTGAGTATTAAGCAAGGCTTGGTTTGTTAATTGTTTTGTGCTATATGCTTTTCATCCATATCAGTAATAGGTTTATGTGTAGCATTAGGTTTATCACTTGAATATACGGGTGCTACTAATCCCCCTTTGCTAGTTTGCATGTGTGCAGGTAACAGGTATTTGAAGAGCTATTGAAGCTAGGAGTGGCCCATCATTGGATACTCAAGCCCACTCACCAATTGGATTGGAGCGAAAGAAGACCAAAGACACCACCAATAATTTGATTAGCCAAAGAGGTTTTTCCCCTCTTTGTGCCCATTCTATCATGTGAAATCAAGCATTCACTTATTGTAATCATACCCCTATGCACTTGGGGCAAATCACTTGTAAAAAGGAGACTAAGGCTCCAATAAAATTCAATACAAAATCCTTTGATTCTGCAATTGCTTGTTTTCATTATTTTACTTGCAAGGTGTTGTCTTCTTTTGCTTACAAAATGGTGATCACGGTGGGACCTCCCAAGGGTTTCATTTTATTTTGCCTTGCTTTATTTTAATCTTACTAATCTCTGTTTGCATGTACAGGTGCTAATGATTTGAAACGCGTGAGAATTCAATCTCGGGTTGGCAAATCTGGATTGTGCTTAACCTATCACTATGAAACCGTGCATCCACAGTTTCTAATTTTAAACCACACATCCATGATTTCTAATTTGAGGAAACATGCATTCGCGGTTGCTGCACTGTTGAAACGTGGACCGACGGTTGAAAGCTAGAAGGAGCAACAAAAGGAACACACGTATGTACCTTGTGCCATATTTTTAATTTCTCCTTTAGTTCTGGATTTAGGTTGCATTTAAGTAGATTAAGGGTTTCAATTTTGTATGCCAATGCTTGCATTTAGGTCTTAGGATAGAAAAATCTACTTAAATATTGCATTCATAAACACAATAACAAAGCAAAATAAATGAGAATCTGCATATGCATAGTAGGGAATAATCATATTGCATGTACCAGGTTAGAAATAACCCAGGTATTTCTTTTTTAGGGTTTGGGCTTGTATTCGAATTTTGTTCTATTGACAGAAAGGACCCGCGCACCCATGGTTGGGATCTCCCAAATGCGCATGTGCGGTTGGCAAACCGCGTACCCATGGTTTACCAGAACTAACCGCCCACCCGCGGTTAGCCTTGTTAAACAGAATTGGGCCGAGTCTTACCTGGATTTGCAATTTTACCCCTGATATGATTTTGTCTGCTATTCTATGTCTTTCCTACTTTTTGCATTAGGCATAAAAATAGAATTGCATGTTAGATTTGCATCGCACAATAGAAAACAAAACCTTCACACACACACGTATAATTAAAACATTGGTTCGGTTGGATTTCATCACCAACCCCCAATTCAGATCGGTGACGTTGGAATTCATCTCCTTCCACCGGCTTGCCCCCTAGATCATCCGTAGATAGGATAAAAGCACTCTTTAAGTTGGTATAAGTCATTGGTATTCAAGCTGTCTCCCACTATTGGAATGATTGTTGAATCAAAGTGGAAGAGCTAGGCGAACCCCCCACTAGGATTTAAGCGGTGTACCCTAGCCTCTTTTGAGAAATCATGCTTGGTGCTAGTGTTCTTAATCACCATCTTCATTGAGTTCTATTATTCTATTCCAAAAAGAACAAAATCTCTTCAAAAAATTAAAAAAACACACAAAAACACATCAAAAAAAAAATTCAAAATAAATTTAGTGTAAACTAGGGTCAAACACTTTGTATGTTTATTTGCTTGGCGTGTTGTATTGCATTGTACTTTCTTTTTCATTCACATAGATAGCATATTAGCGTATGGTAGTGACTCGTAATCAAGCTAAGAAATTAGTGTCAAGCCGAAGTCAGTGGTCATCCCCTATGGCCTCTCAGTCTAGCAATGTCCCTCACACTTCGGTGGTGGGACAAGTAGATGTGCCTCTTTCTATGTCCACGAGTCTTGATATAGGGCCTTCTAGTAATACCCCCAACACGGACATAGACATTATGCATAGAGCTACTCACACAACTATACCTGAGACACCTAGGAGTGAACCTCCTGCAGTAGTAGATAGTCAGGTCACCATGATAGATATGGACACTATTAGAATGTACTTGAATGCAGCTAGAATGGTCTTCCCATCATTACCACCACTCTCCATCCCATCACGTGTCGTACCCTCATCACAACAAGAATCCATATTCGCCTATCCACAATAGTCACAATAGATTTTCACCAATCCTCTCTTTGAGTTGGTTGTTGTAGCATTAGCCAATCAACCATTGTCATCCAACCAAATTCCCCCCACATTATCACAACAAATGACCATTACCACTAATCCCTTGTATGAAACAATTCCTATTGTTTCGCAAGCCCCAACATCCATTCCTCCATCCACACTTGTAGGACATACATCTCATACCATTCCACAGTCAGTGGTGATACCCTTTGCTACTTACCCCCCATCTACCTCCACTACCATGGTTGTTCCACAACCAATTCAGTCCACCACATCACAGGTAGTAGTCCCTATGTCAAATGCAATTGCTATGCAACAGGCTTTCTTACAGTTGTAACAAATGATTTTAGATAATGCTAACCGTAGCATGAACCCTGACCCTAACCAACATTTGCAAGGGATTGAGAAAAATCTTCCACCTACATCTCATCAACCTAATGCCTTTATCCAAGATCCATCTTGGGTAATGCGTCCTCCCTCTACCACTATGGTTCACAATCAACCACCGCACCCATATGCTAATGCAGTAGGTCAGCATAATATCATACCTTCATCACCCCATCCATATCATAACATCCCTCAACATCCATACCATAACACATTTCTGCCAAACATGTCTTATCATCCCCAACCTACATACAATCCACCCCATTACCAAGGAAGCATCAAGTACATTCGAGTGTCGATCCTGTAGATGATCCTAGATACCAATTTTTATAGAGTCAGATTGATAGTCTTGCCATGCAAACCCTAGGCTTGCAATACCAAAAGCCAACTTTAAGGCAACTACTCAATCACCCTATTCACGCTTCGATACCAGAACCGCCATATCCACATGATTTCCAAATACCGAAGCTTGAATTTAAAGGAGAAGAGGATCCCCGTGAGCATGTAACAAGATTTGTGAATGCATGCTTCAGAATCAAAAGCAGTGATGCATTGCTATTACATACATTTCCTCAAACATTAGGGGGGAAGCCCAAGACTGGTACAACCATCTCCCGCATCAAAGTATTTTTACCTTTGAACAACTAGCGGACCAGTTTCTAGAAAGATTCGCCCTAAATGTTAGAAAACAAACAACATTGACTGATTTGATTTACCTAAAACAATATGATGATGAATCAGTCTATGACTTTGGCAACAGATGGAGATCAGTCATGATCAAGTTACCATTTTCACTCCCTATGCCAGAGATAATATGAATGTTCATGAAGAGTTTTGGTAGACCCATCTCTTCATTGCTACAACTACAACAGTATAGAACATTCGATGAGGCACTCGCCCAAGCAAAATTGATTGAAGAAATCAAAATTCAAGAAGGTGAGATTAAGCCTAAGAAGAAAGAGTGGCACAATAAGAATCAAAAGGGGAATAACCATGGTCAGTCCAAGACCGCACAAGTTAATCAGATAGTTTTGAGCCAACCACAATCAAATCAACTAGCTCAAACACAAATCCAACAACCCCAACAACAACAACAACCACATCAACCAAATTATCAAGCGGTTCCACCCCCACAGTAGGCACAAAATCAGACACAACCTGTGGAAAGGCAACAACGTCATTTTAAGCCAAAAATAAATTACACGCCAATACAAGAGCCATATTCATTAGTATTTCAGAAGTTGTATGCGGCAAAACTTTTTAATTTATCGAAAATGAAACCTGATGATCCTAACAAACCAAAGACAAAAGGTTACAAAGAACACCTCTTTTGCATCTATCATAGACAAAGAGGACATGATATTGAAGGTTGTCATGGATTTAAAGGAATTGTGCAAGATTTATTGGAAGCGGGTACAATCAAAATTGACAACCCACTAGCCCAAAATAACCAAAACCTAGGCATATATCAGACACCTTTGCCACATCGAGAGGTGAATCAACAATCGATGGGAGCATCAACTTCTACAGTTCCTCCCAATCAGGTTAATTATGTGTCTCAACTGCCACAAGGTTTTGTAGGGGCTATCGAGTATAGTTACCCATGGACAAAGGTAAGCTAATCGCACAACCCAAGCTCCGGTAGCATCACCAACTAATGTGCCCATACAACTTGGATCGAGTGGGCCACCACCACCATTCCACAACCGCCCTGTTGTTACATTGAACAACCGGTTAACACAGAGTTTGAAGATGGCTTCAACAAAATTGTCAATTTATGAACTAATACAACAATCAACACCTCACAGGGAAGCATTGATGGAAATTTTAAAGTCTATTCAAGTACAATCAGAAGACCCCAATGCATTCAATTCCTTTGTGGGTAGTGTGCAAAAGTGCATGGAACCCTCGATAGTATTCTATGACTTCGAGGAAAAACAAATATCAGCAGATTCACCTGATCTGCCATTGCACATAGTAGCTCACATTGATAGGAAACCCTTCAAGAGAGTGCTTATTGATACAGGTTCTTCAATCAACCTCATTACCACACCTGCCATGATGAAGCTCAACGTCCCATCATCTCACATCACAACATCCACATTCACTCTTAGGGCCTTTAATGACGCTTTATGCTCAATTGTAGGGAATGTTGTTCTTCCCATCACCGTGGGGGTGAAAACAATACATGTTCTCTTTCACATCTTGGAAGGGGAAATGCAATATAACATACTTCTTGGATGCCCTTGGATTAGGGAAATGAAATGTGTGCCTTCAACATTGCATCAATGCTTAAAATATGTGCATGAAGGCAAGGTACATTGCATACCAGTTGACACCGAACCTTTCAAATACTGCAACTTTATTTCAAATCCTTATGAGCCTTTACTCCCATCAACACATCTAACCATCCAACCACTAGTCATTAGAACCATTCCATCAAACACCACATCATCAAAAGCACCCATTCCAGAAGAGTTGCCTATAGTTGATCCAACTTTCGCATCTAAAAGCGTTAGCTCAGCGCATCCTTCAAACACCGCATTTCATTTTCAAATTACACCCACTCATCCTGCTAATCAATTGCCAGCTCCATCTAGTACACTTCCAGATTCAAAGCCACCATTCACATTCAAAGCACAACCCACATCATCAACCACTACTTCACGAATCATTAGAACCCGTAGTCTCACAAATAGGGCCACCTGTTAGAGATAATCCAACGTCGCCAAGATAGAGCCAAGAGCTAAGGCTCAAGAACCCTCTTCATCCACCAAGCCATTAGCCACACAACCATCTAGAGTTGCAGTACATCTCGCCAATCCAAGTATTGGTGAGTACATTATTGAAAGTGTCATAGTTACACCACCTATCGAGTCAGTCAAAGATTACGGTCACCCTCATGACCCACCTTTAGCTATTGGTGATATATATAGAATGGGTTCTCAAAAAAATGCAATCAATTTCATATATGGAGGGATGGATTCTTCATCGGACCCACCTCCTCAAAATGACAACTCTTTACAAGAGTTTAATGAAAACATTGATTATCTATCGAACCCAAGTTTCCCAGTCAGATATTTTTGAAGGGTTAGTTGGCAAGGATATGGACTTGGAAGACATGAACAAGGTCCTCACCACATTATTGAACCAGAATATAGAGAGCCAAGTGACCGCTCCGGTCTAGGCTATAAACCTTCCATCGCAAGCTCTTCGCTTAATCAAGCTTTCCAAGAACTTGACATAGAAAAGAGCGATGATGAGGATGAACATAATGATGAGGATGAACAACTAGAAAGTAGATACCAAATCTACAATTTTTACCCTCGAGAGCAAGCTTTACAATGAGAGGCAGATTATGAAGATCCTACTGAGATAGCATACCTTAGGCAAGACCTTGAGCCACTAATGCTAGGACCTCATACAAATGCTAATGGATTCTGGATGAGTGACAGTGATGATGATGAAACTGAAATGATTTTTATCAACCATGCTCTTGAGATACAAGCCAAGAGAATGCTCCAAGATGAAGCACGTCCTGAATGGTTTAATCAAGAAGAAGAAGAACCTCGAGAAGAGATAATATATGGAGAAACCATGCAGAAGGATAATTGGTATCAACAGAAGTTTCCAATAGACCGCACACTTTTTTAGCTAAACAAAGAGCGTGAGGGTCCTGAACCAGAACCTCCTCCATCACATTGGCAAAGCATACAACAAAACCAATCACACACATTAGGTCAGTTGCAACCTAGAGAATACGAGTCATCAATTCTTGAATCGCAACCACCTCATTTCCATCAAGTCAACATGATTTCTGTTGATTTGCTCACCCCACTCCGCAATCCATATAATGAGACAAAATCGATCTATATCGACACCAGTCTCATAGCCATGGACAAGATTTCATCCCCGCCATCCATTACTGACTTCATCCTATCTGAAGAGTTGTTGCACGCTTCAAACGCTTATATTCTGCAACAACCTTCATCATCAAACAATTCAGTTTTTCAAACTGAGATAGAGGGGGACACCCCGGACACATTTGAAAATGTGGCAGATGATATCCACCTCATCCCAACTCCGCATCAGCTAGAAGAAGGTTCTCACATGCTAATAGAAGAGTCTATAGATGTGAACCTTAGTGAAGATGTGGACAATCCCCAGATTGTCAAAATAGCAAAATAATTATCCACAGAAGAAAAAGAAAGCATCATAAACATGCTTATTAAAAATAAGGAAGTGTTCGCATGGTCCTACAAAGACATGCCTGGCTTAGATCCGGACTTGGTAGTCCACAACCTTACGCTAGCACATGATGCCAAGCCGTTCAAGCAGAAGCTTAGGAAAGTTCATCCAACAGTCGCATTAATTGTGAAAGAAGAGTTGCAAAAGTTATTGGATGTACACTTCATAGTACCAATCGATTATCCTGAATGGCTTTCAAACATGGTACCAGTTCGCAAACCGAATGGGGGGATACGAGTATGCACTGATTTTTGAGATTTAAACAAAGCGTGTCCCAAGGATGATTTTCCTTTGCCAAATATAGATCAATTAGTAGACTCCTGTGCTGGTCATGAAATGCTCTCCTTAATGGACGGTTTCTCCGGATACAACCAAATTTGGATTAATCCCGAAGATCAACATAAAACAACATTTACAATGCCTTGGGGGACATTCTGCTACAGAGTGATGCCTTTTGGATTAAAGAACGTAGGAGCTACATATCAGCGTGCCATGACGTACATATTTCATGATTATATGCATAAGATAATCGAATATTATGTAGATGATCTTATTGCTAAATCAAAAATGCGTCTTGAACACATAGATGTGCTAGAAAAGGCATTCGATCGATTAATAGAACATAAGGTAAGGTTAAATCCTAAGAAGTGTGTATTTGGTGTAACATCAGGAAAACTTCTAGGATTCATTGTCTCAAAGCGAGGCATTGAAGTAGACCCAGGCAAAGTAAAAGCAATATTAGAAATGTCACCTCCCAAAAACTTGAAAGAGTTGCGAAGTTTACAAGGAAAAGTCCAATCTATTCGTCGATTCATTGCACAACTCTCAGATAAATGTAGGCCTTTTAATCACCTATTACAAAAAGGAGTGATATTTTCTTGGAAAACTGAATGTCAGGAGGCATTTGATGATATAAAGAAATATCTAGCCTCACCGTCGGTTCTTACGCCACCAAAAATAGGAGTCCCATTTCACCTATACATTTCTGCAATAGATTTTGCTTTAGGAACAATGCTTGCACAAAAGAATGAGAAAAATAAAGAGCAAGCGGTTTATTACATCAGTCGAACATTGGTAAGTTATGAAACAAGATATGCTTATGTCAAAAAGTTATGCTTAGCAGTGGTTTTCGCCACCAAGAAACTTAGACATTACATGCTAAGCAATACCACCTATGTTATAGCTAGAGAAAACCCTTTGCGATACATGATGACTCGCACTTACAACAACACCCGCATTGCTAAATGGATAATGCTTTTAACGGAATTCGACCTCGAATTCACAAGTCAAAAATCCATAAAAGGGCAAGTAATAGCTGATCAATTAGCGAAAGCTCCGCTGCACAATGATACACCATTAATAATTGAACTTCTCGACGATTCAGTGTTTTCTATCATAGAACAAGAAGAAATAGTTTCACCTGAGGATGAAGCAGATATGACAATGTTCTTTGATGGATCAAAGTGCGAAAAAGGGCAAGGTGCAGGAGTTGTGTTTTACACACCTGAAGGAATACCCATTCCTTTATCATTCAAACTCGACTTCACATGCACTAACAATAATGCAGAATATGAAGCCTTAATACTAGGTCTTAAATCAGCTATAGCAATGGGAATAAAAAGAATAAGCATTTTTGGTGATTCTCAATTGGTTGTCTACCAAATAAAAGGAGAATACCAATGTAAAGAGCCAGTCTTAAAGAGATATCATGAAGTAGCGATACAGTTGCTAGGAAAATTTGACTGGTATGAAATTAGTAACTTGCCACGATCGACAAATAGATTTGTGGATGCAATGGCTTCCTTGGGATCTCTCATCCCTAAAAATGAACATGGAGAAATGCAACCGCTAATCATAACAATAGTGTCTAAACCATCAATTCAAAAAGCAGAATCTATAGGTGAGAAGAATGTTTGTTTGATACATATCGAACCTTACAATTCTTACCTTGATGAGATAAAATATTTTCTCAAATCAGGCACACTACCAATAGAAATGACACGAACTGCAAAAAGAACATTCAAACAAAGAGCCATTCATTTCACTTTACTTGGAGATGTGTTATATAAACGTAGTTATGATGGAATACTACTACGATGTTTAAATCCAATTGAAGTAGAAAGAGCAATATCAGAAGCCCACGATGGTACTTGCGGTGGTCACTTTAGCGGAATGGCAATTGCAAAAAGAATATTGTGCATGGGATACTATTGGCCGACAATGGAAAATGACTATTGCAAATATGTCAAAAGATGCCAAAAATACCAACATCATGCAAACTTGACCCATGTGCCATCACAAAATTTGCAACCCATTCAAATTTTGTGGCCCTTTTCACAATGGGGCCTTGACTTGATCGGTAAAATAACACCTGCTTCATCAGGACAACATAAATTCATCATAACTGCTACAGAATACTTCACAAAATGGGTGGAAGCAATTCCAATGACAACTACGACTGGACCTCGAATAGCGGAGTTTATACTTCAACATATTATCTATCATTTTGGAATACCCTCAAAAATAATTTTTGATAATGGAAAGTCATTTAAGAATAAGGATGTTAGAGCATTGTGCAATAAATTCAAAATACTACACAGCTTCTCAACACCTTATTACCCACAAGCAAACGGGCAAGTTGAAGCAACAAATAAAATAGTCATATCCATTCTCAAGAAAGTGGTAAAAGATAATCATCGAGATTGGCATACTCACCTCCCTTTAGCACTATGGGCTTACAGAACAAGCATAAGAACGCCAACGGGAGCAACACCATTTTCACTAGTTTACGGGTAGAAGCAATATTACCATTGGAGCTCGAGATACCATCCTTGCGAATCGAGATACAAGAATTCATGAACGATGATACAACTAGACAAGAGCGTCTTGACCAATTGACAATTATTGATGAGAAACGTATCAATGCTCTAGAACATTTACGAGTATATCAAGATAGAGTCAAGCGCGCTTACAACGCAAAAGTCCATCCTCATGAATTTCAAGTGGGGGACCTAGTGCTCAAAGAAAATCAACAAAATACTAATGCTTTACCGCACTTAAGGGATAAATTTGCAGCAAATTGGTTGGGCCCATATATAGTAAAGCAAAAATTGGGACAAGGAACGTACAGACTTTCCAATTTAGAAGGGAAATTGGAGCCAGAACCACCGAACATTATGCACCTAAAGGCATTTTATGCATAAAACGACTTGCAATATATGTATATATATGTACATGGCTAAAACAAAAATAAAAAATAAAATAAACAAAAGATTCTATTTTACAACATTGCATGCATTTCACATTGTAAATAGACATATTTTAAATTGCATTTTTCATATTGCATTTGCATTTCAATTATATGTTCATACACAAAAAAAAAAAAAAATATATAGTTGCATCCATCCCATCCCTTGCTCAGTAATCTTTAATAGTGGTGATGATAAGACCAAGAAAACAAATTCCAAGAATTGGGGGTATTCAACTAAGATTCTTTACAACTCACAAATCATACACATCATATATGATATATCATACAATTTTCAATCACTCAAACATGTCTAGTGAAAAACCAAACTTCATGAAGTGTCCAATTTTCTTTAGGACCAAAGCACTTTCATCACATTAAGAAAATCTTGAGTATGGTAGATTGACCCAAAAGCAATCTGGAACCAAATACACTTTTACAAATCTTAAAACATCTTGAATAATAGAAAGATAACGCCAATTTGGGTAAACCTCAAAGCGAAAAAAGTCAAATTCTTCGCTTACCCTATCACGCAACATAGTCCAAAAACAAAAATAGTGGTTATCACCACTACCACAGTGAAACAACAAATATAAATAAATGTAGAGTAGTAAGGATAGGGTAACATTCTCATCATACTTCGGTTGAGAATCCGATTCCCCAAAACTCTACACAAAAAACAATTAACAACACACACCACAGATCTCTAAAGCTGAAAAGATCGTACTATGTTCCCCTCAGAAAGTTATGTAGTCATCACAAAGGCTTAAAGATCAAAATCATTGGACTATGGAGTGAGCCTCCACCGGGGCTATAGACGCTTGACTGGCAGTGGAGTAAACTCATGCAGGGCGACATGTCTCTCTCTTAAGAGGGAGACCTCTGAACGCACATACGGGTAAGCTAGCCAAAAAGGAAAACCCAGAAAGGTACCATCCAAAAATTACTCAAGATGGGGCAATAAACATCACAATCACATGCACTAGTTCTGGATTGCTTAGGGTCATCGACACGCAAGATTTAGAAAATGAACTTCACTTGCACACAATATGGTCCTAAAGAAAGTAAGATAACATTCAAGAAAAATGGTTAACATTACTAGCTTCTTTGAGTATTTGAGAATATTTTCAGTTACATACCAAAAGCAAAATCATTATCCATATCACCATCCACATACCATTTATACATACCACATACATCACCACAAAGAATAATCAAGTGGGAACCCCCAATTGCAAATATGAATGAGTAAAGGTCAACTACTCCGAGCTAAATAAGATTACATGAGCACCATGCATACCTTCATTCAGTTACATAACTATAAATCAAAATGCATTTTACATGTTCACTTGCATTCATTATCATAGCATTAACATAGAAATATAAGATTGCATAATATAAACATTGCAAAAGCATAAACAAGAAGAATACATATACAAATAATGCATGTGAATACCGAAATAAAATGCCATGTATATATATATATATATATAAATACGAAAGTCTACAAAGTACAAAATGCCCGAAGGTAGTATACATCGAAGCACTGAGGCTCATACTAAGATAAAATATACAAAAAAAACAAAAATAAGGCAAATACAACATCTAGCTAGTGCCAGTAGGATCCCTCCGTGGACCCTACGTTGTAGAAGCCCCGTGAGAGCTAGAAGTACGATGAGTCCTACGACTCGTCTCAGTCCCTCGGGTAGCAGTGGCAGCAGATGATGAAGGAGGAACAGGTAAAGGAATCTGATGCTCATGAAGAATGTTCTCCAACATCTCGATGTAGATAGCCTGCTTACGCAGGCTCCTCAAATCAGCACCCTGGCGAGCGACCCTCTGAGAAATATCTGCTCATAGAGAAGCAATAGTTAGAGCCGAATCATCACCTCCAACACCTGACTACAACCGAGAAAGCTCACCCTATAAATGGGTAATCTCACCATCGAGTCTGGTGATCTCTGCATCCTTAGCAGCCACAATAGTGTTGCTAGGTCCAACCCATAGCCCATCCACCTCAGCCTGAAGATGAGTCACCTCACCCTGATACCGTGCTAACTCGGCCTTCACTCGACCCAGCTCCAAATCTAGGCTATCTCGCTCAGCCTGGAGAATCCCCCACTCCTCCTTTGATCGTCGAGGAGGTAAACCCTCATCATCATCACCACCACCCTCCTCAGGTTGTTGAACGTCCATGCCCATGTCAGCTCTCGAAGAGCTACCATGTCGATGCTTCATCGACCAAGGAACCCATCCACCCACATCAACATCATCACCGCTCCCATCATCATCTACAATGATGCTAGGAGTCCACAGAGGCTGACTCATAAACCAAGCATCATACTCAGCAGTCATGCCAACATCATCCAAGTCAAGCACCTCCAAGTCTGAGTCATCAGCAGGATCATCGACTCACCAAAAATTAGGAGCAATAGGCAACCCCAACTCATCACCCCATCGCCTGTATGTAACAAGCGCATCCAAAACATCCTGAACAAGACCAAATTATCGTAGTACGCGAGAGAACTGGATAAACTCCATATCCCTCAAATGGGCGCCAACAACCCATCATCCCCGCCTAATGCGATGAAGCTCCGCTGCATCCATCACCCAATCCAAACCCCTCCAAGGCCGCCAACACATCAGGTCCCTAGTCAGAGAACTCAAGATATCTCTAAACTCTGATGCACTCACAACAGATCGACTGACCTCCTCACTGAGTAACCACCTGTATGCTCGGGGAGAGGTGGCATCCATGCCACAAGGCAAACCAACAGGGCGACCAATGATAACATGCTCCCAACACCAAATATGGAGCAGCAAACTACAGCCCAGGCCCTTGCACCCATGCCTCTTCACCTCATAGAGCTCGCTATAAACCTCGCAGAGAAGAGCAGGAGCCCAAGCTAACCGACGAGGATCAACTATCAAGTCAAGAACAATAGACACCTGGTTCCATGGGATCCTCGATCCCATGGAATTGGGCAACAACATGTTGCTCAAAATGTACATCATAAAGGCAGGCAATGCACCCAAGCTGCCAGCTATAAAGAGATCCAGATACGCAATGTCGCCCCTACTGCAATCGATGTCCCACATCTCACCAAACAGAGGGAAAAGGGCCTCCTTCTTGTCAAGGCCAACACGAACGGTAGGACCCTCGATAGGGACGTGGAAGATACGGTAGATATCCTCAAGAGTGATAGTCAGCTCCCCTATTGGGAGCTGAAATGTGCCTCTGTCTGGATCCCAATGCTCAACAAGTGCCGAAAGGAGATCCTCATCAGCTCGGACGGTGCCTAACCGCCCGCAACCATCTAAACCAATGGTCTGAAGTAGAGTCCAATCATCATCAGAAAGTGCTTTCCGCACTTTCCGAATGGTCCTCGGCCACCTATGTCGAGCATCAAGAAGCTTAACCTGAAAAGAAAACATATAAAAAAATGAAATTTAGCACAACATGCTAGAAATAAAGCAAAAACAATTTTTTTTACCTATGCATGGTAATAAACAAAAAAAAAAAATTTACCTACCCTAGGTAATAAAAGCAAAAACAAAATTTTTTACCTATGCATGGTAATAAACAAAAAAAAAAAAATTTTTACCTACCCTAGGTAATAAAAGCAAAAACGAAATTTTTTTACCTATGCATGGTAATAAACAAAAAAAAAAATTTTACCTACCCTAGGTAATAAAAGCAAAAAAAATATTTTACCTATGCATGGTAATAAACAAAAAAAAAAATTTTACCTACCCTAGGTAATAAAAGAAAAATGAAATTTTTACCTACCCTAGGTAATAAAAGCAAAAACAAAAATTTTACCTATGCATGGTAATAAAAAAAAAAAAAAAAATTTTACCTACCCTAGGTAATAAAAACAAAAATTTTTTTTTACCTACCCTAGGTAATAAAAACAAAAATGAAAAATTTCTACCTACCATAAATAAAAAAAAAACAAGTTCATTGCCCCCCCAAGCAAACAATAATAATTTACCAACCCCGCTTAGTTTTCAAACAAGCAAAACAAACGCAAAAAAAATATATATAAAGGCCAAATCGCCTACCTCTGCAAACCGGCCGCCAACTTCCGCTCCAGCCGAGCCACCACCACCGCTCCCCTCGCCAACCTCCATCTCACTCATCACTTCAACCAATAAACCAATGACAACTGGCAGAATGATTTTGAAAATGACAACAACCTATAAATAGCCGCTTTTAGCGATGAAAAATACGTGCACACATTTTTAGCGTGCAAAAACGCGCACCCACGTTTTTCGTAGCACGCAAAAATGCAAACCCATGTTTTGAGGCACAAAAACGCAATTTCATAAAGGAAAACGCAAATCCACATTTTTTGCAAAAATAACCGCAAGTCAGCGGTTTCAAAAAATAAAAAAAATGCAATCCACCTAATCATCTGGAGTGAAACTCGTATCTAGTGGATTATCCTATACACCTAGCGGTTGCAGCGACTAGCAATCCATGCAATCCGGTTGGATGGGTAAATCACCATAAGGAAGCTCATTAAAAAATCGCAACAAGCAACAATGAATCAAGACGATAGGCCCCTAAATCTATGAGCTTAAATGTGTTCAAAAACAGATTTGCAAGGTAATCCTACAAAACCTTCCGTTGGTTCAAAAGCGGGACAACAAACAACAATTTGGTAAAATCAAAAAATGCTAGAGCATCAAATCCTCGACGATTGGTTCCTTAAGCCCATCATTTGGAAGGAATTGCTAAAGTCATAGTGGATGAAAACTCAAAGAGTGGTCAGATTTTTACCATGTATTCTACACATTAATGAAACCAAAAGCAAAATTGCAAGAACACAAATAATCCCAAGCTTGGGGCACAAAGAAAATCAAGACAAAATTCATTAACAATATCAACATCATTCAATAAACAACCCACTTTCAACATCCGTATTTCATCAATTGACTTATGGGTGTCAACCTTTACCCAATCGTCAATTGAGGGGGTAAGCAAACAAATCAAAAAATTTAAATTCATTCATTATGTGTGTCAAAGAGAAATGAACCCATTCATCCAATAAAGTTAGATGTCATTAGTTTTTGCACCGCATTGTGTTGTACACAATGTAGTACAAAAAGGGGCAACTGTAGACACCAAAATCTAGCACCCTTTAGTTCACATTCACCACCTCACCATCAAATCCTACATAATAAAGATATATGCCTAAGTTCTAACTTAGGGATATAAAATCCTGCACATCATTATACTTTCCTAATTTATTTAATTAGGAAAATCACCCTAGGATACCCTGTCTACCCATTGGACATGTGTCCTGGACACTTCATCCAACATCCATGCCACATCTTACCCACTCCTGTCCCCTTTGTCCTTGCACATGAGACAGATTCCCAACACCCATGCCACAACTCCTTTGTTGTTGTCCCCTTGTCCCTTCACATAAAACAACATCCCACATCCCACTCCACTTGGAGCCACATCACCCTAGTTAAGTGAGCCACACTGAGTGACTCATTATAACTGCCCCTTCCACCTGGCAGTCCAGATTTGCCACTTGGCAAGTCAGGCTTGCCACCTCACATTTCCCTCCAAAGCCCTAGGCAGCCTATAAAGACACCATCAATCCACCAAACAAAGGGAGCTGAATTTGCATACCGACAGGCTACCAAAATAGATCTAGACCCAACGAGAAATTGAGAGTGCAAGCTTGACTCTGACCGTTGGCTCGAATTTTGAGGCAATCTATTATTCAGTCGAAACCGCCCATCCATGGTTCCACAGTCAAAAATGTGCATCCACGGTTTCACAACCGTAGGTCCATGGTTTCCAGCCCACAACCGCGCTTCCACGGTTCCACAATCCCGAGAACAAAAATGGATTTCATCGATAGAGATTAGCGATTTGAGTATTAAGCAAGGCTTTGTTTGTTAATTGTTTTGTGCTATCTGCTTTTCATCCATATCAGTAATAGGTTTATGTGTAGCATTAGGTTTATCGCTTGAATATACGGGTGCTACTAATCCCCCTTTGTTGGTTTGCATGTGTGCAGGTAACAGGTATTTGAAGAGCTATTGAAGCTAGGAGTGGCCCATCATTGGATACTCAAGCCCACTCACCAATTGGATTGGAGCGAAAGAAGACCAAAGACACCACCAATAATTTGATTAGCCAAAGGGGTTTTTCCCCTCTTTGTGCCCATTCTATCATGTGAAAGCAAGCATTCACTTATTGTAATCATACCCCTATGCACTTGGGGCAAATCACTTGTAAAAAGGAGACTAAGGCTCCAATAAGATTCAATACAAAATCCTTTAATTCTGCAATTGCTTGTTTTCATTATTTTACTTGCAAGGTGTTGTCTTCTTTTGCTTACATTTTGTCTTCAACATCAGTACTCAAATCCAACGACAAAGAGAAGTTGCTTCTGTGCCCATAGCCCTGAAAGGTGTCTCATATTTTTGCACTATATTGTGTTTCACACAACATGGTACAAAAAGGGGCATCTGTAAACACCAAATCACAGCCATTAATCCTCCATCCTAACCTTGCCACCACACACTTGTCCACCATACACCTTTCCCGCCTTCAAAAGGCCCATTTTAGCCATTTCTTGCCATTTCTTGACCCAATTGGGCTTATTTTAATATTATTTTATATTTAATATAATATTTTATATTATATTATAATATACTTATTATAAAATATGTATTTATAAACCCAATTAACCACAACCGTTCGATCCAGTCAAATCTTCATCGTTCATATTCATTAATCCATGCCACACTTAAATTATAATCTCAGCCATAGGATGTGATTTAATCTTAGCCACATGATCTAAAGTGTTGAGCTAAAACCCTAAGAAACCCTAAGGTTGTATTATAAGTAAGGGCATTTGCAAATGCCCAAAACCTTGGAACCCTGATATTGTAATGTGCATCCTGGAGAAGTCATTGGTGAAGCCCTAGTGAAGCATAAAAAGATAGAGTTCTGAAGATCCAAAACCCTAGCTAGCCAATAGGATTTCTACTGTTCCAACCGTCCTCCATACCATTCCATCATCATTTTTCATCGCCCCCATCATTTCCCATCTGTCGCATTTGTCGCAACCCTCACAATCTACTTCTACAAATTTTATCCTCACCATAGGTGCCCTCCCGAGCTTGCGAAGCTCACTGCAAAGCTTACCAAGTGCACGCTTGCACCTGCTGTATTGTAGGCTCGCTCCAGAACCTACGAGGCTCACGTTTGAGCCTACTGTTATCACTGAAGCGCTAATCAGAGCCTGTTGCATCATGCCATCTATTGTCAGAACTGCAATAACGGAACAAAATATCATCACAAGCAAGGTATATCATTATTGTGTTATTCTGTTACATGATCTATAGATTTCATATGCCAGTTGATCCATTATTAGTTAAGGTTTACTGATATCTGAGGGTCTCACGCTATGGAGCCCTCATAGGTGTTATTAATCTCTTTCTTTGTTTGTGTGTATGCAGATCTGTAGGTTCTATCTATTGTTGAACGACTACTGAAGTTGGAGTGGTGCAGAATCAGATATCTGAAGCCCACTCATTCCATTGGAAGCAAGGACACACTAGTTGAAGACACTTCATTATTGTAGCTAGGGTTTCGAAGAACCCTAGCATCTTGTATATATTTGTATCAAATACTCACTGAGTGCAGATTGTATCAAAAGGAGTTTATTAGCTCCCCCCTCGTTTATTGAATAAATTTATCTATTTATGCAATCTCGTGTTTCTTTAAGTTATTTGATTTCTTTATTGTTTAAGTGTTGTATTTTCGTCTTCACAAGAAGATGGGTATAATTATTAGTAAAATATAACTTTTGTATTGAATATATAAAAGGGAAGGAGAATAAAGTTGCATATACCTTGAGTAGGAAAAGACACATAGCAACTTTGACCCAGAGCCATATAGATTTCATGGATAGGGTCAAAGAAATGTAACTACAAGACCTGTATTGCATGGAAATACGAGATAAAACCAATAGAAATCCTAAAGAAGATAAGGATTTCAACATAAAATATGTGATTTTATGTTTTAAAAAGAGAGTAGTTATACCCAAAACTAATGATTTAAGGAGAATGATTATGCAAGAGGTACATAATTCCCCCTATTATGCCCATTTAAGAGGGTAAAAAATGAGAGAAAACTTGAAAAATACCTTCTATTGGGTTGGAATGAAGCAAGACATCACTAGTATTATTAAAATATGTTTGGAATGCCAGAAAGTGAAGGTAGAACATAATCATCTAGTAGGGAAGTTGTACCTACATGATGTGCCAATGCAGAAATGGTAGGTAATCTTGATGGATTTTATAGTGGGTCTACCTAAGAATTTGTATCAACATGATGCGGTCTTGGTAGTGGTTGATAGGTTGACCAAGGTTGCACACTTCATATTGAGAAATATCAAGGATGATGCATCAGTGGTGGCAAACAAGTTTTCCAAAGAAATATTTAGGCTTCATGGATTTCTTGAAGTGATCATATCAGATAAGGACTCTAGGTTCACATCTAAATTTTAGCAAGCTCTACGCCATGCATTGGGTACTAAGCTAAATATTAGTTCTACATATCATCCCAAAATAGATGGTCAGAATGAGAGGGTCAACCATATTTTGGAAGACATGCTATGCATGTATTGCATGGACCAAAATTCTAAGTGGAAAGACTTTTTGCATATTTTTGTATTTACATACAACAATGATTACTAAGAATCATTGAGGATGTTCCCCTTAAAAACCTTGTATGGTAGAAGATGTATGTAACATCCCAGGCCTACTCACCTGGTTGTTAAAAACACAAATTAAAAAATTTGTTTAACACTAACATAAATGTCACATTTACACAGATACACCCAACATAGTATTAGTACTTTGGCATAGAGGTTCACACTTCAAGATCTTTTACTGCTACAAATGACATCTTAAGTGCCCAGGATCAACTAACTTCCCATGATAGGTAGCCATTTAAGAGATCCTTACTCCTTTCTCGAGTTTTCTTGATATTGGCATGGGGTTGCCCTTCCAGGGCCCATAACACCTAGAAGGGTGGATGCACTAATTCCCCGTATCAAAGCATGGAGGACTTGGATTTACAATCCCACTCTTGTCCTTATTGATCCACTGACCTGTTAATTCATACTTTGAGCTAGCATAGCTATGCTAGTGCCTGATTATTGACCTTCATCTAAGGTTTAACCAGGGTCCACAAAACTTTGGTATTTTGGACCAGATGCATCAGACCCAACTCCAGTTGATGGTAATGTTGCCCATACCATCTACCGCTGGACTTTCCAACCTCATATTTTATCCCTAGATTAAGCCTTGTTGGCTATTCCACAACTGGAGTAGGATCATGAGCATCCTCACATACTACTCGTGTGGTAACCTGTAACGACATCCCATTCCATTGTCTTTTACTCGCAACAATGTATGACCATTGTCCCTTTTTAGCTCACTAGAGAACGGTTATCTTTGATTCTTAATAGTCGCCACTATGAACTATCAGAGTTGGGTGGATGACTTCCTGCTTGATATCATCATTTTTCTTGTATACCCATATTCTCCATGCTTTCACCTAAGTTAAGGCCAATCTTCAATTATGGATAGGAAGTCTTGTTGCTTTATAATGGTTTTATAAAAATCACATGATATATATATTAAATAAAGGTCATGTACCTATGTTTAAAAACATTATAAATTCAACTATCCTCATATAGTCATGAGATACTAAAAGATTAACATTTAAAAACAAACCCTTTTCTAAATTAGACCATTCTTAAATTATTTTCAAGTATACATAAAGTCTATACTAAGTCCAAAAATTCTTCAACTTTCCTAGTGCATTGTTCTTAATAAGCAAGTTTATGGTTTTGTAGAAGTCCATTCATTGTGGATTCTATCTTTACATGATATAAATAATATCTACTACTTGCTATCACAATATAACTACTTTTAAAATATTCTTTCTATATTTTAAAAATTAAAAATTAAAATTAAATTTGACATACAATATAATTTATGTCCGAAAACTTTCAAACCAAACTTTAGAATTTAAATTGATATCCTACATTTAATACTTTATTAAACCACCATTGTAATTAGAATATACACTTTATCATGAAAACCTCTAAACTGGCACTTAAGTACACAAACCTTTCATATAAGCTAAGATAGTATTTATATGTTATTATTATTAATATACCAATTAGATGCCTACTAAATGTTATATAACTCGAAAACTTACTTCGTCATTAAAGTTCCTATTGCATTTGGGTTTTTGAAAAGATGACACATAACCACCATACGTTTCTTAAACCAATATTAGGTGCAGTGGTTAGTCTATTGAGACTTTCCTTTGAAACGAAACATATTTCAAGGAGTGCTGAAACAATTTTAATTTATTGAAAGTAACTTTAGCATCATTCCATTCTAGGTTATGATACAAACTTATATAAGTTTATACTATGGCCATAATAATTTGAAAATCATACCTTTACTCCATCATTTGTTCTCCTATGGCTCGATTATTGTTTTGGATATTGTAGTGGTTTGAGAGCTAAGTCTTCAAGGTTAAGATGACAAACATTTACCTCATGAAATTTTAAATTGAGATACTTTCAAGACGTGAAATTAACACGTGAGACAAGATACAAGTTTTCGACTATCACAGGGCCTAATATAACGAAAAGGCTAATCTCGTTTGATTCTGAGAAAGCACATAGTTTTAACTATAATTTTTATATTCATTTTTACACCGTCGTTGTGTTGGTGTTCTTGCAGTATAGACCTCATTTCAAACAACAAGTCAAAGAAAAATCAATTCTTTGATTTATATCTTATCTCTTATCCAGGTATTTAATGCGTCATCTAAATTTTTTTTTCCAACTGAGTCGAACATATTTATGAAATTGGAGAGGTTAATAATAAACTATTTAATGAGCTCTGGACTATGTATAACTAATATTTAATTAAGAATTCATCATCTTACATTTTGGTCAAAGACGACTCGAAGATTGACAACAAAAGTGCTTACTATAGAGGTTTGTTTACGCTCTAATGGAATTGAAAATTTTCTTTAAACCTCACACTTATTCTCCTTACAAAATATGCTTCAACAGGTTTAGGCTAAGCCAAAAAAAATCATCATTCCCTACACTCGTTTCTCTAAATTAAAAAAAATAGAATACCACTTGTAATAATAAGGGTCTTGCAAAAGGCACATGACAAGTTTAATATTCCGTGTTTGCCAAATAACCAGAACTTTGCTATTTACGTACAATTGAAAATCTCACTCCTAAGTTCTACGTAAGTTCTCGGTGAAGGTCTGTCTAAGGTGTTACATTAACAAGAATTCCATATCTTTTCAATATTTTATGGAGTTGGCGGTTCTTTAGATTTTCAACACCAGACAATCCATGAAAAATATATCAAAGGTTTTTCTAAATATATTTTTTATAAGGAACACGAAAGAGCACATATTATAAAGTGATCCTATTTTCTTTTAACTATTCTTTCAAATTCAAATTGCTCCTCCAAACCAGAGCATATATTTTTGGAGGCATTCCTAAAACATAATCTATCTTACAAAGCTAGATAAGAAAATTAATCATCCGTTAAATCATAAATTATTTCCTTTCGGTAGTATACATGGAGTTAACACAATATAAAATTCATAACAGATGATTCTCACCTCGTAATATAAATTTTTACAACAATTGTATGTGATGATTAATGAAACAACATATTCCTCTCAACCATTTGTCCCTAGGATAATCTAAAAACTGACGGAAACAACTCTTCTCATCTATTTGCTCCACTTGATGGGAAGACAATGGTAAATCTTATTATGGATCAGCATGGCCCTTATGCATGCACACTATGCTACTCAGGAAAAATGTAATTTTTTTTATAAACTAATAACATACATCCTTTATTAGCTATTCTTAACCTAGAGTGATATTCGACAGTCTATTATATTCTTTCATCCATATATCAGAATTTTTATCAATATCACACGTAGTTTAAAATCTTCAACTATATACCAAATATTTTACAACTAAATTGTTACTGCATTCCTTGATTAAGCACAAATTCAATATAGTTTCATCATTTCAATTTGATGGTGAAAACTAAAAAGGACTCAAAAAAATACACACAAAAAAATAGTAATGATTCAATAATAAAAGTAGAAGCCAACATGATTATATGCGGACATGAGCACAACCTAATTGTAATGAAGACGAAGGAGAAAACACTTGCTCAACACCTTAAAATAGTCTTTACTTATGTTCAGGTTTCTTGATGTACTTGAGGCATTTTTTTTTGTTGTTTTGCCTTTTCCAGTAGATTGTACTTTTATCTTCCACTTGGTTCTCTTATTTTGTTGTTTTATAAAAATTTCCATGATTTCTTTCTGAATTCGTATTCTATCCACAAGCAATTTCATCAATGATGATATCTGGTCCATCTGGTATTGGAATATTTCTAGCTTTGATGCAAGTGTACGACCTCGGGAAGTGCACACCCTGCTCTACTTGCATAATAACATCAAAATAAAGGACCATGAAAGCATAGATAACACGGATAATGATAAATGCAATAAGTATCTTTTATTTATTCATATGGGTTCTTGTTACATATCAGCCCCTTTAAGGGATACCTAGTTTGATACAATGAAATACAAGAAGAATAATAAAGATGTCCCCTTGCAAGGGGATGGTGCACTTTGTAGGCCTCTTGGTTTTATACATGAACTTGTATGAGGATTTATAGACGCCTCCTCCTCCTTCTCTTGTCTGGAGGGATCTTATGCGTTGAATGCCTTGAATCGGTCATGTAAACCTTTATTCTATGGAAAAGAAACAACAATAGAAAATTAGTAGCACGGGCAACCTCTCATGATGAGGTTAGATTATAAAATATGTAAAGCATGATATGTAGGCATAATAAGATCAAAATGCAATAAAACTAAGTGATAAATGCATGGAAAACTCAGAAATAACAGTGTAAATGCATTAAAGAAATCCGATATATGCTAAAACCATGTGATGAGACAAAAAGAAATGATAGATCTAAGCTACAACTAAGGAAACGATACCTCATACCTTGGTCATTGCTACTCAGAGTGGCCATGACTATAGGCCATTATCGAAGATAATGACTATTAAACTACCAGGTTTAACTCAAGGTATGGGGCTGTGGCACTCGATCCCTTGTCTAAATTTATGTCCAAAGGTCATCTCTGTGTCTAGTATACTGGTTGGTGGGGAGGATCAGGTAGGTTTGAATACATGCACGTAGTATTTGCTCAACCGAACAGTGCTTCACTACTCCTTAGAGGGATATGAAATCACTCTCCGATCTTCCAGGGCTTTGTTGCATAAAAACTTAGATAGTCAAGATGATTTGCTTTGCTTGGGAGGATCCATTTGTAGACCTCCAAGATTCATATCTAGATCTAGATCTTGGCTTCTTCGAGAAGCTAAGATCCAGATCTGCATGCAATTGACCATCCCAGAGAGAAGGATTAGTCACAAATTTGAATTAAAGGGAAATTCAAGAGGAGCTCTGGGATTTCCACGACAAAAATTGCTCGTAAATAATGCAAGTGTAGTCATACTGCATGATCTGATCCTGTATTCATGGCTAGACTATATTTTTGTTTTAGCCATTGTCCAGAGTAGTGGCTATATATGGCCACTCTCAGCTTTAGCATCCAAGTGTGGTGACCACTCTGATTGATAGTGACCAAGCCTGGATGGTCTAGAACTACCCTTTTTGAGTGGTTAGGACCACTGTTGGCTCTTGGAAAGGTCCAAGATCATTCATATGGTCTTAGGGTGTGTTCATATGAGTAGTCTCCTAAACATGGCATGTTTTAGGTGTCTACAGCAAGATTCTCCATCTGTTACATAAAAGGAAATGATATTAATTTTCTTGAGGGAGTCCACCATTTAGCTTAAATACAAAAAGAGCTATGTTACTTTTCAAAAATGTGGCCTAGGGTTTTGTAACCTAGGATTTGATTCCAACTGTAACAACCTAGGTCTACTCACCTGGTTGTTAAAAACACAAATTCAAAATTTCGTTTAACACTAACATAAATATCGCACATTTATGCAGATATACCCAATATAATATTAGTACTTTGACATAGAGGTTCACACTTCAAGATCTTTTACTACTGCAAACGATATCATAAGTTCTCAACATCGATCAAATTCTAATGATAGGTAGCCATTTAAGAGATCCTTACTCATTTCTCGAGTTTTCTCAATCTTGGCATGGGGTTTCCCTTCTATGGCCCATAACACTTAGAAGGGTGGACATATTAATTCCCCATCTCAAAGCATGGAGGAATTGGATTTACAAATCCACTCTTATCCTTATTGGTCCAGTGACTTGTTAATTCATACTTTGAGCTAGCATAACTATGCAAATGCTTCATTATTGACCTTCATATAAGGTTTAACCAAGGTCCACCAACACTTTGGTATTTCAAACTAGATGCATCAAGCCCAAATCCAACTGACGGTAATGTTATCCATACCATCTACCGTTGGACTTTCAAACCTCATATTTGCTCCCCAAATTGAGCCTTGTTGGCTATTCCAAAACTAGAGTAAGATCGTGAGCATCCTGAATGTACTACTCATTTTGTTATCCTTTAATCTCAACAGCATAGGACCACTGTTTTAGCTCACTGGAGAACGGTTACCTCTGATTCTCAATAGTCACCACTGTAAATTATCAAATTTGGGTGGATGACTTCCTGCTCGATATCATTTTTTTTCTTGTATACCCATATTCTACATGGTTTCACCTAAGTTAAGGTCAGTATTCAATTATGGATAGGAAGTCTTGTTGCTTTGTAATGGTTTTATAAAAATCACATGATATATATTAAATAAAGGTCATGTACCTATGTTTAAAAATATTATAAATTCAACTATCCTCATATAGTCATGAGATACTAAAAGATTAACATTTAAAAACAATCCCTTTTCTAAATTAGACCATTTTTAAATAATTTCCAAGTATACATAAAGTCTCTACTAAGTCCAAAAATTCTTCAACTTTCCTAGTGCATTGTTCTTAATAAGCAAGTTTATGGTTTTGTAGAAGTCCATTCATTGTGGTTTATATCTTTACATGATATAAATAATATCTACTACTTGCTATCACAATATAACAACTTTTAAAATATTCTTTATATATTTTAAAAATTAAAAATTAAAATTAAATTTGACATACAATATATTTTATGTACGAAAACTTTCAAACCAGACTTTAGAATTTAAATTGATATCCCACATTTAATCTTTTACTAAACCACCATTGTAATTAGAATATACACTTTATCATGAAATCCTCTAAACTGGCGCTTAAGTACACAAACCTTTCGTATAAGCTAAGATAGTATTTAAATGTTATTATTATTAATATACCAATAAGATGCCTACTAAAAGTTATATAACTCGAAAACCTACTTCGTCATTAAAGTTCCTATTGCATTTGGGTTTTCAAAAAGATGACACATAACCCCCATACATTTCTTAAACCAAGATTAGGTGCAGTGGTTAGTCTATCGAGACTTTCCTTTGAAATGAAACATATTTCAAGGAGTGCTAAAACAGTTTTAATTTATTGAAAGTAACTTTAGCATAATTCCATTTTAGGTTATGGCACAAACTTATATAAGTTTATACTATGGCATAATAATTTGAAAATCATACGTTTACTCCATCATCTATTCTCCTATGGCTCAACTATTGTTTTAGATATTGGAGTGGTTTGAGAATTAAGTCTTCGAGGTTAAGATGAGAAACATTTACCTCATGAAATTTTAAATTGAAATGCTTTTAAGATGTGAAATTAACACACAAGACAAGCTATAGGTTTTCGACTATCATAGGGCATAATATAATGAAAAGGCTAATCTCATTTGATTCTGAGAAAGCACATAGTTTTAACTATAATTTTTATATTTATTTTTACACCATTGTGTTTTTGGCGTTCTTGCGGTACAAACCTCATTTCAAACAACAAGCTAAAGAAAAATTAATTCTTTGATTTATATCTTATCTCTTGTCTAGGTATTTAATGCGTCATCTAAAAAAAAAATTACAGCTGAGTCGAACATATTTCCTAAATTGGAGAGGTTAATAATAAACTTTTTAATGAGCTCTGGACTATGTATAACTAATATTTAATTAATAATTTGCTATCTTACATTTCGGTCAAAATCACTTGAATATTGACAACAAAAGTGCTTACTATAGAGGTTTGTTTACGCTTTAACAGAATTGAAAATTTTCTTTAAACCTCACACGTATTCTCCTTATAAAAGATGCTTCAACAGGTTTAGGCTAAGCCAAAAACAATCGTCATTCCCTAAACTCATTTTTCTAAGTTTTTTTTTTTTAAATAATACCACTTGTAATAACAAGGGTCTTAGTTCTAGAATCTATAAAAGGCATAGGATGGGTTTAATATTCCGTGTTTGCCAAATAACCAGAACTTTGCTATTTACTTACAATTGAAAATTGCACTCCAAAGTTCTACATAAGTTCTTGGTGAAGGTCGGTCTAAGGTCTTACATTAACAAGAATACCATATCTTTTCAAAATTTTATGCAGTTGATGGTTCTTTATATTTTCAACACCAGACTACATGAACAATATATCAAAGGTTTTGCTAATTTTTTTTTTATAAGGAACACGAAAGAGAACATATTATAAGGTGATCCTATTTTTGTTTAACTATTCTTCCTAATTCAAAGTGCTCCTCTAGACCAGAGCATATATTTTCGGAGGCATTCCTAAAACAGAATCTATCTTACAAAGATAGATAAGAAAATTAATCATCTATTAAATAATAAATTATTTCATCCTGATAATATACATGGAGTGAACACAATATAAATTTCATAATGGATGATTCTCGCCTCGTAATATAAATTTTTATAAAAATTGTATGTGATGAATAATGAAACAACATATTCCTCTCAACCATTTGTCCCTAGGATAATCTGAAAACTGACAGAAACAACTCTTCTCCTCTATTTGATCCACTTTATGGGAAGACAATGGTGAAGCTTATTATGGATCAACATGACCCTTATGCATGCACACTATGCTACTCAGGTAGAATGCAATTTTTTTATAAACTAATAGCATACATCCTTTATTAGCTATTCTTAACACTGAGTGATATTCGACAATCTATTATATTCTTTCATCCATATATCATACACTTTTTATCAATATCACACATAGTTTATAATATTCAACTATATACCAAATATTTTACAACTAAATTGTTACTGCATTCCTTGATTAAGCACAGATTCAATATAGTTTTATCATTTCAATTCGAAGGTGAAAACTAAAAAGGACTCAGATAGAAAAATACACGTAGAAAAACGGTAATGCTTAAATGTTGAAAGTAGAAGCCGACCTGATTATAGGCAGAGATGAGCACAACCTAATCATAATGAAGACGAAGGAGAAAACACTTGCTCAACAGCTTACCACTCGACCAAAGTACATCAAAAACTGGTTATCAAATTAAGTTTCTTTTCTCCTTATAACAATTTTGAATAAACTTCTTCGAAGACACCTTGACTTTTACATGCAACAAGTTTATGTCCTTTGTCACCAGGTGGAAACATTTCCAGCTATTTGAAATATGAAGATTACATTCCTTAATTTATTTCACAAACAAAATGTTTGCCTAAATATGCTTATTTTATTTTATAATATTCTTTAATTTATTATTTTATTTATTACTCCATATATTTAATATTTATGATATACTTTTTATTTAATTATTTATTTTTTTAATATTTATTATTAGATTTATTATTATATTTATACTTATACAAGCAATAAAAAATGCAAACAGTAGGCAACACTTCCTATATGAAATCCTAATTGTGGGCTTCCACGTACCCATGGGCCATGGTGCACGAGGCACAACATCATATCCCACCTTACCTGACGCTTCCTACCACTGTCTCTGCCAAGAGATGGTATTTGCCTCAACCTATTTCCCGCTTTGGAGTGGAAACCTGCACCTGCAACCACAAACACTTACAACAATATCACATTCTTCCAACAAAAGCTAGTCAATTAATGGGGATGTTACATTCTCCTCCACTAGAATTTAATACAGTCCCTGTGTTAGTTAATATAACATTGCAAGTTCCATAATAACTGAATATGCATTCATAGGCAAACAACCATTGATTATGCATCATTTCAAAAGGCACATTCAGTATTATATATCAAAATACCAAACATACAAATATAATCATAACAATATTCAAATTTTTCTTTTTTTTAATAGTTTTCAAACAAGAAAGGGAATTGTCTTTTCATTTCTGCTACATCCTCCAGGTAGCATTTCTCTCTGAATAGTGATCTCACTGGACCCTACACTGATCAACTGTTTAGACTTGTATTCCAAGATTTTGACTGGTCGAACCTCAATGAGCTATGAGTCCAACGTATACAAGTGAGAAATATCCAGAACATGAGATGGGTCAGATATGTATTTATGGAGAAGGGACACATGGAAAACACTGTGGATTTTAGATAAATTTTGTGTCAGGACGAGCTTGTAGGTAACATGGCTTATTTTGGCAATGATGTCAAATGGACCAAACAATTTGAGGCTTATTTTGATATACTTAATAGATAATTTGGTTGGTTTGACTTTGAGGAAGATCTCATCACCAGTAGCAAATTATCGAGGTGTTATTTTAAGATCTGCATAGCTCTTTTGATGGTCTACAACTTCACAAAGCCACTGGCAGATTTCTTTTAATTGGACCTCCATTTTCTTAACAACATCAGGACTGATCACCTCTTGATCATCTAAATTATCCCATGTTAATGGTGTCTTGCACCTATGCCCATACAAGGCCTCAAAAGGGACCATGACCAACGTGGTATGACAACTACTATTATATGCAAATTCCACAAAGAAGAGATAATCTTCCCACTTACTTTGGTGGTCCATACAATACATGTGTAACATATCTTCTAACACCTTATTGACCCTCTCGGTCTACCAATCCATCTTAATATGATAGGCTATGCTGATTTTTAGCTTTGTACCACATGATCGATGCAAAGCTTGCCAGAATTTAGAAGTGAATCTTGAATCTCTATTCAAGATAATTATTTCGGGGAAACCATGCAACCTCATGATATCTTGTGCAAAATTTTGTGTTATTGTAGGTGCATCATCAAGAACATTTCCTAGTATAAAATATGCCACCATAGTTAATTTATCCACAATTACAAAAATTGCATTATGCTGGAACCGAGTCTTGGGAAGACCAACTATAAAATCCATAGAAATCACTTTCCACTTTTGTTCTAGATCATCAGTTAGGTGTAGTTGTCCTCCAGGATGTTGATGCTCAGCTTTGACCTTTTGACATTCCAAACATCTTGCAACAAATTGTATCACATCCTTTTTCAAGGTTTCTCTCATTTTTATCACACCTAGGTGAGCAAAATATAGAGCGCAATGTGCTTCCTGTAAAATTGTTCTTTTTATTCCTTCATCATCGGGTACTATTATCTAGTTTTAAAAATACACCAGATCTTGTTTTATAATTAAATCTATATGCCAATCTAGTTCTTGTTTGACCTTAGCTCTAGATTGCAAACCCATCAATTTTCTACATATCCCTAATTTTCTCTTTTAGTCCATACTAACATTTAGTGAGAGCAAATATATGTCTTCTTCGACTAAGGGTATCTGCTAGTTTATTTCCTTTCCTGTGATATATACAATTTCAAAATCATATTTGGCTAGGAATTCCATGTATCTTCATTGTTTGGCATTTAGCAAAGGCTAAGTGATAATATACCTCAAATTATGATGATCAGTCTTTAACTCATATGGTTTCCCCAACAAATAGTGTCACCAAATCTTAAGAGCATGGACTACAACAACTAGCTCTTAATCATGAGTATCATAATTTATTTTATGTTTCTTAGGCTTTCTAGATTCATATGCTAGAGTAATTATTGGTTGAACGATCAGGTTGGTCTAGATCCTTACTTGGTTAGGTTAACAACCTACAACATATCAATTGACCCACGTGGTCTATCATTCAGTTTTTAAATTAAAATCAGACTATACTCAAGACATTATCAAAGCATGTAGAGGATCAAATTTTTTCCTTTAAGGTAGAGCAATTTGAAAACTAAAAAATATTTTTAGACTAGACCTTGGATTTTTTGACATATTCCTCAAATCATAATCTTCAAATTATTTTTCTTTTACCTGTTCCTTTCGACCATTGATTAACATAATATTATTTAACTCCGCAAACATAACACACTTTTTTGAACTTTTGTTTATTCATTAATGCCATGTCTTTCTAAGTGGCAGTCCTATCGGAGTAAAGGTCCTTTTGGGCTCTACGTTGGTTAACTGTCCCTTTTAAATCAATGTGAAACATGCATAATGTGAGAGGAATACATGGAATGTACTGTGAATGACTTGGTGAATCAGGTGGCAAAGTTAGTTTGCAATTTTTTTTTTTTAATTAAGCTCATTAAGGGTTTGAATCAAAGGAAAATTTTACCACCAAGTTTGGCATAGTATTTCAAGAAGTTTGTGGTGTCTTTGAGCCACTAATGTAACACCTCCATTTGTTTCATGATATCTGATTTGATCATTACTCGATTTCTTGGATGATCTCTTGCTAGAAGGTATTCCACACCTGTGCCCACATAGGGATTTTTAAATAGAGCCTTTTCTATCCTAGAATTTTGGCTAAGCTTTGCCAGATGAAAATATTTAACCTTCTTGCTTTAATGATGCGGTATTTTCTTATTTTCATTAGGCCCTTACTTGTCCTGATTTAAACTTGATTTTTAAATTGTTATAGCCTTTTTCATTTTAAAACTCGTGATTACACTTTTGTTCTACATATGTCTATTTATCATTATTTTAAGTGAAGTTATCGATGATCATCATATTTGCAATCCTTCAATATATATATTAGCATAACTTATCATAAAAATATCAAAAGTTCCTAAATTTATATTCAAAACTATAGGATATGAAACATGTTTCTTCCAAAAACTAGCATCATTAGTCTTGATACCATTAAAAATACTTAACTTTTTATTATGATTAGCAAAATTTTGTAATTGGATGGATTTCTATTTTATTATAACCTGCTACTCCTCAGAGTAGAATATTCTTTAGATTTATATCTTCATTCTTGGCTTACCCTTTTGTTTTCAAATTTTCCAATCATGACTTGTTTGTCTTGGTGCAGATCTTCAACTATCATATGAGATTCATTGTCATACGCTTTCTCATGATTTACTCTTAATGGGCAATTTTTGGCATAATGTGCCCCTTCATAGGTGAAGCAAACTGTTTTCTTTTCGTTTACTCTTAGCGGGCACCTTCTTGCATAGTGGGACTCTCCACAGGTGAAACATCCTCATATTATCGCTCTAGTTCTTCCTTCCTTATCATGACCAAGTCTTTCCTTATTTTCAGGTTCCTTGATGTACTTGAGGCCTGTTTTTGCAGTTTTGCCTTTTCCAGCGGATTTTACTTTTATCTTCTATTTGGTTCTCTTATTTTGTTGCTTTATAAAAAATTTCCATGATTTATTTCTAAATTCCCATTCTATCCATAAGCAATTTCATCAATGATGATATATGGTCCATATGGTATTGGAATATTTCTAGATTTGATGCAAGTGTTCGACATCGGGAAGTGTGCACCTTGCTCTAAATACATAATAACATCAAAATAAAGGACCATGAAAGCATAGATAAAACAAAAAATAACAAATGCAATAAGTATATTTTATTTATTCATATGAATTCCGGTTACATATCGGTCCCTTTGAGGGATACCCAGTATGATACAATGAAATATAAGTAGAATAACAAATATGTCCTCCCTCAAGGGGATGGTGTGCTTCGCAGGCCTCCCGATTTCATACGCAAATTTGTATGAGGGCTTATAGATGCCTCCTTCTCCTTCTCTTGCTTGGAAGGATCTTATGTGTTGAATGCCTTGAACTGGTCCTGTAAACTTGTATCCTGTGGATAATAAACAACAATAGAAAATTAGTAACACGAGCAACCTCTCATGATGAGGCTTGATTAGAAAATATGTAAATCATGATATGTAGGTATAATAAGGTCAAAATGCAGCAAAACTAAGTGATAAATGCATGGAAAACTTAGAAATAATAGTGTAAATGCATTAAAGAAATCAGATCTATGCTAAAACCAAGTGACGAGACAAAAATAAATGATAGATCTAAGCTATAAATAAATAAATGTTACCTCAAACCCTGGTTGTTACTGCTTAGAGCGACCGTGACTGTAGGTCACTGTCAAAGATAATGACCGTTAAACTATAGGGTTTACCTCAAGTTTTGGGGGCTATGGCACTCGATACCTTGTCTAAATTGATGTCCAAGGGTCACCTCTATGTCTGGTACACTAGTTTTTAGGGAATATCAGGTTGGTCTGAATACAGGCATGTAGTATTTGCTCAGCCAGACAGTGCTTCGCTACTTCTCAAAGGGATATGAAATCACTCTCTGATCTATTAGGGCTCCGTTGCATAAAAACTCAAATATTCAAGATAATTTACTTTACGTGGGAGGATCCAGTTGTAGACCTCCTAGATTTAGATCTAGATCTAGATCTTGGCTTCCTTGAGAAGCCAAGATCCAAATCTACATGCAATTGACCATCCCAGAGAGAAGGATCAGTCACAAATTTATATTGAAGGGGTAGTCAGAAGGAGCTCTAGGAATTCCACGTTAAAAAATGCTCATAAACAATGTAAGTATAGTCAAATTGTGTGATTTGGGCCCATATTCATGGCCAGACTATGTTTTGGTTCTAGTTGTTGTCCAGAGTAGTAGCTAGGTGTGGTCGCTCTTAGCTTTAGTGGCCAGGTGTGGCAGCCTCTCTGATTTATAGTGGCCAAGACTGGATGGGCTAGCACTACCCTTTTTAAGTGGTTAGGACCATTGTTGGCTCTTGGAAAGGTCCAAGATCATTCATATGGTCTTCATGTGTGTCCATATGAGTAGTCTCCTAAACATAGCATATTTTAGGTGTCTATAGCAAGATCCTCCATCTGTTACATAAAAGGAAATGATATTAATTTTCTTGAGGGAGTCTACCATTTAGCTTGAATACAAAAAGAGCTATGTTACTTTTCAAACATGTGGTCTAGGGTTTTGCAACCTAGGCTTTGATACCAGTTGTAACAACCCAAGTCTACTCATCTGGTTGTTAAAAATACAAATTCAAAATTTTGTTTAACACTAACATAAATGTCGTACATTTACACAGATATACCCAACATAGTATTAATACTTTGGCATAGAGGTTCACACTTCAAGATATTTTACCACTACAGACAGTATCTTAAGTGCTCGAGACCGACCAACTTCCCATGATAGGTAGTCATTTAAGAGATCCTTACTCCTTTCTCAAGTTTTTTTTATCTTGATGTGGGGTTGCCTTTCTAGGGCCCATAACACCTAGAAGGGTGGATGCACTAATTTCCCATCTCAAAGCATGGAGGACTTGGATTTACAAATCCACTCTTGTCCTTATTGGTCTAGTGAATTATTAATTTATACTTTGAGTTAGCTTAGCTATGCCAGTGCATGATTATTGACCTTCATATAAGGTTTAACAAGGGTCCATCAACACTTTGGCATTTCATACCAGATGCATCAGGCCCAACTCTAGTTGATGGTAATATTACCCATACCATCTACCGCTAGACTTTCCAACCTCATATTTTCTCCTAGATTGAGCGTTGTTGGCTATTCCACAACTGAAGTAGGATTGTGAGCATCCTCATGTACTACTCGTATGATAACCTAGAATGACGTCCTATTTCATTATCCTTTACTCTCAACAGCGTAGGACCACTGTCCCTTTTTAGCTCGTTGGAGAATAGTTACCTCTGATTCTCAATAGTCACCACTACGAACTATCAGAGTTGGGTGGATGACTTCCTGCTCAATGTCATCATTTTTCTTGTATACCCATATTCTCCATGGTTTCACCTAAGTTAAGGCCAGTCTTGAATTATGGATAGGAAGTCTTATTGCTTTGTAATGGTTTTATAAAAATCACATGATATATATTAAATAAAGGTCATGTACCTATGTTTAAAAACATTATAAATTCAACTATCCTCATATAGTGATGAGATACAAAAATATTAACATTTAAAAAAAAACTTTTCTAAATTAGACCATTCTTAAATAATTTCCAAGTATACATAAAGGCTCTACTAAGTCCAAAAATTCTTCAACTTTCCTAGTGCATTGTTCTTAATAAGCAAGTTTATGGTTTTGTAGAAGTCCATTCACTATGGTTTCTATCTTTACATGATGTAAATAATATCTACTACTTACTATCACAATATAACTACTTTTAAAATATTCTTTCTATATTTTAAAAATTAAAAATTAAAATTAAATTTGACATACAATATAATTTATGTCCGAAAACTCTCAAACTAAACTTTAGAATTTAAATTGATATCCTACATTTAATCTTTTATTAAACCACCATTGTAATTAGAATATACACTTTATCATGAAAACCTATAAAATGTCGCTTAAGTACACAAACCTTTCGTATAATCTAAGATAGTATTTAAATGTTATTATTATTAATATACCAATAAGATGCCTACTAAATGTTATATAACTCGAAAACCTACTTCGTCATTAAAGTTCTTGTTGCATTTGGGTTTTCGAAAAGATGACACATAACCCCCATACATTTCTTAAACCAAGACTAGGTGCAGTGGTTAGTCTATCGAGACTTTCCTTTGAAACGAAACATGTTTCAAGGAGTGCTGAAATAGTTTTAATTTATTGAAAGTAACTTTAGCATCATTCCATTCTAGGTTATGGTACAAACTTATATAATTTTATACTATGGCCATAATAATTTGAAAATTATACGTTTACTCTATCATCTATTCTCCTATTGCTCGATTATTGTTTTATATATTGGAGTGTTTTGAGAGTCTGAGACCTAAGTCTTCGACGTTAAGATGACAAACATTTACCTCATAAAATTTTAAATTGAAATACTTTCAAGACGTGAAATTAACATGTGAGACAAGCTACAGGTTTTTGACTATCACAGGGCCTAATATAAAAAAAAGGCTAATCTCGTTTGATTATGAGAAAGCACATAGTTTTAACTATAATTTTTATATTCATTTTTACACCGTCGTGTTGTAGGCGTTCTTACAGTACAAACCTCATTTCAAACAACAAGTCGAAGGAAAATCAATTCTTTGATTTATATCTTATCTCTTGTCTAGGTATTTAATGCGTCATCTAAAAAAAAATTCCAACTAAGTCGAACATATTTTTGAAATTGGAGAGGTTAATAATAAACTGTTTAATGAGCTCTTGACTATGTAGAACTAATATTTAATTAAGAATTTGCTATCTTACATTTCGGTCAAAGACTACTTGAATATTGAAAACAAAAGTTCTTACAATAGAGGTTTGTTTACGCTCTAACGGAATTGAAAAAAATCTTTAAACTTCACACGTATTCTCCTTACAAAAGATGCTTCAAAAGGTTTAGGCTAAGCCAAAAATAATCGTCATTCTCTAAAATCATTTTTCTAAGTTTAAAAAAAAAGAATACCACTTGTAATAACAAGGGTCTTGGTTCTAGAATCTACAAAAGGCACAAGATAGGTTTAATATTCCGTGTTCACCAAATAACCAGAACTTTGTTATTTAATTACAATTGAAAATTGCACTCCAAAGTTCTACAAAAGTTCTCGATGAAGGTTTGTATAAGGTCTTACATTAACAAGAATACCATATCTTTTCAAAATTTTACGTAGTTGATGATTCTTTAGATTTTCAACACCAGCCAATACATGAAAAATATATCAAAGGTTTTGCTAAATATATTTTTATAAGAAACACAAAAGAGCACATATTATAAGGTGATCCTATTTTTGTTTAACTATTCTTCCTAATTCAAAGTGCTCCTCCAAACCAGAGCATATATTTTCGGAGGAATTTCTAAAATAGAATCTATATTACAAAGCTAGATAAGAAAATTAATCATCCGTTAAATCATAATTATTTCCTTCCGGTAATATACATGGAGTGAACACAATATAAACTTCATAACAAATGATTATTGCCTCGTAATATAAGTTTTTACAACAATTGTATGTGATGATTAATGAAACAACATATTCCTCTCAACCATTTGTCCCTAGGATAATCCAAAAACTGATGGAAACAACTCTTCTCCTCTATTGCTCCACTTTATGGGAAGACAATGGTGAAGCTTATTATGGATCAGCATGGCCCTTATGCATGCACACTATGCTACTCAGGCATAATGGAATTTTTTTTACAAACTAATAACATACATCCTTTATTAGCTATTCTTAACACAGAGTGATATTCAACAGTCTATTATATTCTTTCATCCATATATCATAGACTTTTTATCAATATCACACATAGTTTAAAATATTTAGCTATATACCAAATATTTTACAACTAAATTGTTACTGCATTCCTTGATTAAGCACATATTCAATATAGTTTCATCATTTCAATTCAATGGTGAAAACTAAAAAGGACTCAGATAGAAAAACACATGCATAAAACCAATAATGCTTCAATAATGAAAGTAGAAGCCAACCTAATTATAGGCGGATATGAGCACAATCTAATTGTAATGAAGACGAAGGAGAAAACACTTGCTCAATAGCTTACCACCTGGCCAAAGTACATCAAAACCTGGGTGGAAACATTTGTGAAGACACCTTGATTTTTACATGCAACAAGTTTATGTCCTTTGTCTCTAGGTGGAAACATTTCCAGCTATTCGGAAGATGAAGATTGCATTCCTTAATTAATTTCACAAACAATCTGTTTGCCTAAATATGCTTATTTTATTTTATTATATTTTTTAATTTATTATTTTATTTATTACTCCATATAGTTATTATGTATTATATAGTTTTTCATTTAATTAATTTTCATATATTTATTATTATATTTATACTTAACAAGCAATCAAAAATGCAAACAGTAGGCATCACTTCCTATATGAAATCCTAACTATGGGCTTCCATGTACCCACGGGCCATGGTGAATGAGGTACATCATATCCCACCTTACCTGATGCTTCATACCACTGTCTCCTCCAGGAGATGGTATTTTCCTCGACCAATTTCTTGCTTCGGAGTGGAAACCTGCACCTGCAACCACAAACACTTGCAACAGTATCACATTTTTCCAACAAAAGCTAGTCAATTAATGGGGATGTTACATTCTCCCCCACAAGAATTTAACACAATACCTATGTTAGTCAATATAACATTGCAAGTTCCATAATAACTGAACATACATTCATAAGCAAACAACCATGGATTATGCATCATTTCAAAAGTCACATTTAGTATTATATATCAAAATACCAAACATACAAATATAATCATAACAATATCCAAATTATTATTTTGTTTAATAGTTTTCAAACAAGAAAGGGAATCATCTTTTCATTTCTACCACATTCTCCTGGTAGCATTTCTCTTTGAATAGTGATCTCATAGGACCCTACACTGGTCAACTGTTTAGACCTGTATCCCAAGATTTTGATTGGTCGAACCTCAATGAGTTATGGGTTCGACGTATGCAAGTGAGAGACATCCATAAACATGATATGGGTCAGCTATGTATTTGCAAATAAGGGACACATAGAAAACATTGTGGATTTTAGATAAATTTGGTGGCAGGGTGAGCTTGTAGGCAACAGGGCTTATTTTGGGAATGATGTTAAATGGACCAAAAAATTTGGGGCTTAATTTGGTAGACTTAATAGAGCTTTTGGTTGGTTTGACTCTGAGAAAGACCTCATCACCAATAGAAAATTCTCGAGGTGTTCATTTAAGATATGCATAGCCCTTTTGACAGTCTGCGACTTCACGAAGCCACTGGATTATTTCTTTTAATTGGACCTCTATTTTTTTAACAACATTAGTACTGATCACCTCTTGATCATCCAAATTATCTCATGTTAATGGTGTCTTGCACCTATTCCTGTATAAGGACTCAAAAGGGATCATGTCCAACATAGTATGATAACTGATGTTATACATAAATTCCACCAGGAAGAGATAATCTTCCCACTTACTTTAATGGTCCATACAATACATGCATAACATATCTTCCAGCACCCAATTGTTCCTCTTGGTCTACCCATCCATCTTAGAATGATAGGTTGTGTTGATGTTTACCTTTGTGCTCCATGCTCAGTGGAAAACTTACCAAAATTTAGAATGAATCTTGAATCTCTATCCGAGATAATTATTTCAAGGAAACCACACAACCTCACGATTTCATGTGCAAAATTTTATTCTATAGTAGGTGCATCATCACAAACATTAGTCAGTATAAAATGTGCCACCTTAGTCAATTTATCCACAATTACAAAAATTGCATTATGCTGGAACCGAGTCTTTGGAAGACCAACTATAAAATCCATAGAAATCACTTACCATTTTTGTTTTGGCTCATCAATTAGGTGTAGTTGTCCTCTAGGATGTTGATGCTCAACTTTGACCTTCTGATATTCCAAACATCTTGCAACAAATTGTATTACATCATTTTTCAAGGTTTCTCTCATTTTTATCACACCTGGGTGAGCAGAATATGGAGCATAATGTGCTTCTTGTAAAATTGTACTTTCTATTATCTGGTTTCAAAAATACATCAGATCTTGTTTGATACATAAATTTGTTTGCTGATCTGGTTCTTGATTGACCTTAGCTTGACCTAGATTGCAAACCCATCAATTTTTTGCATATCCCTAATTTGCTCTTTTAGTCCATACTAACATTTTGTGAGAGCAAATATATGTCTTCTTTGATTAAGGGTATCTACCAATTTATTTCCTTTCCTGTGATATATACAATTCCAAAATCATATTCGGCTAGGAATTCCTTCTATCTTCGTTGTCTGGCATTTAGCAGAGGCTAAGTGAGAATATATCTCAAATTCGAATGATCAGTATTTAACTCATATGGTTTTCCCAAAAAATAGTGTTTTCAAATATTAAGAGCATGGACTACAATAGCTAGCTCTTAATCATGAGTAGCATAATTTATTTCATGTTTCTTAAGCTTTCTGGATTCGTATACTAGAGCAATTATTGGTTGAATGATTAGATTGGTCCAAATCCTTACTTGGCCAGACTAACAATCTACAACATATCAATTGACCCACGTGGTCTATCATTCAGTTTTCGAATTAAATCATACTATACTCAAGACATTATCAAAGCATGTAGAGGACCAACTTTTTTTCCTTTAAGGTAGAACAATTTTAAAACCGATAGACGTTGTTAGACTAGACCTTGGATTTTTTGACATTCCTAAAATCATAATTACCAAAAAGGTAAATATTTAAATCATTTTCCTATGGGGATCATCTTCAAATTATTTTCTTTTGCTTGCTCCTTTTGGCCATTGATTAACATAATATTCTTTAACTCCACAGACATAACACATTTTTTTGGACTTTTGTTTATTCATTAATACCATATCTTTCTAAGTGGCAGTCCTATTAGAGTAAATGTCCTATTGGGCTTTATGTTGGTTAATTGTCCCTTTTAAATCAATATGAAACATGCATAATGTGAGAGGAGTACATGGAATATAATGTGAATGACTGGGCGAATCAGGTGGTAAAGTCAGTTTGCAAACTTTTTTTTTTTAATTAAGCTCCTTAAGGGTTTGACTCAAAATAAAATTTTACCACCAAGTTTGACATAGCATTTTAAGTGGTTTGTGGCGTCTTTGAGCCACTAACGTAACTCCTCCATTTGTTTCACAATATATGATTTGATCATTACTCGATTTTTCAGATCATCTCGTGCTAGAAGATATTCCACACCTATGCCCACATAGGGATTTTTAAATAGATCCTTACTTGTCTTGGCATTTTGGCTAAGCAGAGTTTACCAAATGAAAATATTTCTTCTTCTTGATTTAATGATGCGACATTTTCTTATTTTCATCAGGCCTTTACTCATCCTGATTTAAACTCAGTTTTTAAATTGTTATAGCCTTCTTCATTTTAAAACTCATGATTACACTTTTGTTCTACATAGGTCTATTTATCATTAGTTTTAGCGAAGTTACTGATAATCATCATATTTGCAATACTTCAATATAGATATTAGCATAACTTATCATAAAAATATCAAAAGTTCTTAAATTTATATTAAAAAATATAGGATATGAAACATGTTTCTTCCAAAAACTAGTATCATTAGTCATGATACCATTAACAACACTTAACTTATTAGTATGATTAGAAAAATTCCATACTTGGACGAATTCCTATTTCATTATAACCTGCTACTTCTCAGAGTAGAATATTCTTTAGATTTGTATCTTCATTCTTGGCTTACCCTTTTGTTTTCAAATTTTCCAATCATGACTTGTTTATCTTGGTGAAAATCTTCAACTATCATATGAGATTTATTGTTAGATGCTTTCTCATGATTTACTATTAATGGGCAATTTATGGCATAATGTGCCCCTTCACAGGTGAAGCAACATGTTTTCTTTTGGTTTACTCTTAGCGAACACCTTCTTGCATAGTGGGACTCTCCACAGGTGAAACATCCTAATACTAGTGCTCTAGTTCTTCCTTCCTTATCTTTGACCAAGTCTTTCCTTATGTCCAGGTTCCTTGATGTACTTAAGGTCTTTTTTTGCAGTTTTGCCTTTTCTAGTGGATTTTACTTTTATCTTCCACTTGGTTCTCTTATTTTGTTGCTTTATAAAAAGTTCCATGATTTCTTTCTGAATTCTCATTCTATCCACAAGCAGTTTCATCAATGATGATATCTAGTCCATATGGTATTGGAATATTTCCATCTTTGATGCAAGATTCTCCATCTGTTATATAAAAGGAAATGATATTAATTTTCTTAAGGGACTCTGCCATTTAGCTTGAATACAAAAATAACTATATTTCACAACCTAGGCTCGGATACCAGCTGTAACAACCCAAGTCTACTCACCTGGTTGTTAAAAATACAAATTCAAAATTTTGTTTAACACTAACATAAATGTCGCACATTTACGTAGATATATCCAACATAGTATTAGTACTTTGGCATAGAGGTTCACACTTCAAGATCTTTTACCTCTGTAGATGGTATCTTAAGTGCTCGAGACTGGCCAAATTCCCATGATAGGTAGCCATTTAAGAGATCCTTACTCTTTTATCAAGTTTTCTTGATCTTGGCATGGGGTTGCCCTTATAGGGCCCATAACACCTGGAAGGGTGGATGCACTAATTTCCCATCTCAAAGCATGGAGGACTTGTATTTGCAAATCCACTCTTGTCCTTATTGGTCTAATGACCTATTAATTCATAATTTGAGCTAGCGTAGCTATGCCAGTGCCTAATTATTGACCTTCATCTAAGGTTTAACCAGGGTCTGCCAATACTTTGGTATTTTGAACCAGATGCATCAGGTCCAGTTCTAGTTGACGGTAATTCTGCCCTTACCATCTACCGTTGGACTTTCCAACCTTATATTTGCTCCCTAGATTGAGCCTTGTAGGCTATTCCAAAATTGGAGTAGCCCTTATGGTAACCTAGAACGATGTCTCATTTTGTTGTCCTTTACTCTCAACAGCGTAGGACCACTATCCATTTTTAGCTCACTGGAGAATGATTACCTCCGATTCTCGATAGTTGCCACTACGAACTATCAAATTTAGGTGGATGACTTCCTGCTCGATGTCATCATTTTTATTGTATACCCATATTCTCCATGCTTTCACCTAAGTTAAGGTCAGTCTTCAATTATGGATAGGAAGTCTTGTTGCTTTGTAATGGTTTTATAAAAATCACATGATATATATTAAATAAAGGTCATGTACCTATGTTTAAAAACATTATAAATTCAATTATCCTCATATAGTCATGAGATACTAAAAGATTAACTTTTAAAAACAAACCCTTTTATAAATTAGACCATTCTTAAATTATTTCCAAGTATGCATAAAGTCTCTACTAAGTCCAAAAATTCTTTAACTTTCCTAGTGCATTGTTCTTAATAAGCAAGTTTTTGGTTTTGTAGAAGTACATTCATTGTGGTTTCTGTCTTTACATGATATAAATAATATCTACTACTTGTTATCACAATATAACTACTTTTAAAATATTCTTTCTATATTTTAAAAATTAAAAATTAAAATTAAATTTGACATACAATATAATTTATGTCCAAAAACTTTCAAACCAAACTTTAGAATTTAAATTGATATCCTACATTTAATATTTTATTCAAACCACCATTGTAATTAGAATATACACTTTATCATGAAAACCTATAAAGTGGCACTTAAGTACACAAACCTTTTGTATAAGCTAAAATAGTATTTAAATGTTATTATTATTAATATACCAATAAGATGCCTACTAAATGTTATATAAATCGAAAACCTACTTCGTCATTAAATTTCCTGTTGCATTTGGGTTTTCTAAAATATGACACATAACCCCCATACGTTTCTTAAACCAAGAATAGGTGTAGTGGTTAGTCTATCGAGACTTGCCTTTGAAACGAAACATATTTCAAGGAATGCTGAAAGAGTTTTAATTTATTGAAAGTAACTTTAGCATCATTCCATTCTAGATTATGGCACAAACTTATATAAGTTTATACTTTGGCCATAATAATTTGAAAATCATATGTTTACTCTGTCATCTATTCTCCTATGGCTCGATTATTATTTTTTATATTGGAGTGGTTTGAGAGCTAATTCTTCGAGGTTAAGATGACAAACATTTACCTCATGAAATTTTAAATTGAAATACTTTCAAGACATGAAATTAAAATGAGAGACAAGCTACATGTTTTCGACTATCACAGGGCCTAATATAACAAAAAGGCTAATCTCGTTTGATTATGAGAAAGCACATAGTTTTAACTGTAATTTTTATATTCGCTTTTACATCGTTGTGTTGTTGACGTTCTTGCAGTACAAACCTCATTTCAAATAGCAAGTCGAAGGAAAATAAATTCTTTGATTTATATCTTATCTCTTATCCAGGTATTTAATGTGTCTTCTAAAAACAAAATTCTAACTGAGTCGAACATATTTATGAAATTGGAGAGGTTAATAATAAATTGTTTAATGAGCTTTGGACTATGTATAACTAATATTTAATTAAGAATTTGCTATCTTACATTTCGATCAAAGATGACTCAAATATTGACAACAAAAGTGCTTACTATAGAGGTTTTTTTACGCTCTAACGAAATTGAAAAATATCTTTAAATCGCATACGTATTCTCCTTACAAAAGATGCTTCAACAGGTTTAGGCTAAGCCAAAAACAATCGTTATTCCTTAAACTCGTTTTTCTAAGTTAAAAAAAAAAGATGTTGGATGTGTCTCATTCTTTGAAGAGGAAGTACTGTACGACAGGCCTCATCTTTGGTGGCCCCGCTATTTTTGGGCTCCTACTTTTTTGGATATATTATCGGAGCTATTTTCGGAGGCGATGGGATTCCTGTGATTGGTGGGTATGGGTGGTTTTAGCCCATGGTATTGTGCCCACGGTATTCTAATACCACATTGTGGTTTAGGGTTGTAATATTTTCTTTTATATTGATTGTAATGTCCCATTACGGGCAAGGAGTGAAAATAATATCAAAGGAGGTGTGGCTCTTGTTTGCTAGAGTAGCCCATATTGGATGAACTAGGGTAAATCTTGTGTGTTATGTGTATGATTTATTGTGAGTTGTTTTCTTCTGAGTTTTTTGTTTCTGTATTAATTATTATGGAATAAGTTTGGGTAGAAATCTTCAAAATAATACCACTTGTAATAACAAGGGTCTTGGTTCTAGAAGCTACAAAAGGCATAGGATAGGTTTAATATTCTACGTTTGCTAAATAACTAGAACTTTGCTATTTACTTACAATTGAAAATTGCACTCCAAAGTTCTACATAAGTTTTCGATGAAGGTCTATCTAAGGTCTTACATTAACAAGAATACCATATCTTTTCAAAATTTTACACAGTTGATGGTTCTTTAGATTTTCAACACTAGACAATACATGAAAAATATATCAAAGGTTTTGCTAAATATATTTTTTATAAGGAACACGAAAGAGCACATATTATAAGGTGATCCCATTTTCGTTTAACTATTCTTCCTAATTCAAAGTGCTGCTTCAAACCAAAGAATATATTTTTGGAGGCATTCCTAAAACAAAATCTATCTTACAAAGCTAGATAAGAAAATTAATCATCCGTTAAATCATAAATTATTTCCTTTCGGTAATATACATGGAGTGAACACAATATAAACTTTATAACAAATGATTCTCGCCTCGTAATATAAATTTTACAATAACTGTATGTGATGATAATTGAAACAACGTATTCCTCTCAACCATTTGTCCCTAGGATAATCCAGATACTAACGAAAACAACTCTTCTCCTCTATTTTCTCCACTTGATGGGAAGACAGTGGTGAAGCTTATTATGGATCAACATGGCCCTTATGCATGCACACTATGCTACTCAGGCATAATGCAATTTTTTTTATAAACTAATAACATACATCCTTTATTAGCTATTTTTAACACAGTGATATTCGAAAATCTATTATATTCTTTCATACATATATCACATACTTTTTATCAATATCACATGCAGTTTAAAATATTTAACTATATACCAAATATTTTACAACTAAATTGTTACTGCATTCCTTGATTAAGCACATATTCAATATAGTTTCATCATTTCAATTCGATGGTGAAAACTAAAAAGGACTCAAATAGAAAAATATACACAAAAAAATAGTAATGCTTCAATAATGAAAGTAGAAGCTGACCTGATTATAGGTGGAGATGAACACAACTTAATCATAATGAAGATGAAGGAGAAAACACTTGCTCAATAGCTTACCACCCGACCAAAGTACATCAAAATCTGGTTATCAAAATAAGTTTATTTTCTCCTTATAACGATTTTGAATGAACTTTTGTGAAGACACCTTGATTTTTACATGCAATAAGTTTATGTCCTTTGTCGCCAGGTGGAAACACTTCTAGCTATTCGAAAGACGAAGATTGCATTCCCTAATTAATTTCACAAACAAACTGTTTGTTTAAATATATTTGTTTTATTTTATTTTTTGTTATTTGTCATTTGTTTCTAGTTGCAGGTATAAAATCTAAAGTTTTTTTCTAACATCTAGTATCAGAGCTCAAGGTTTTGTGCGAGTGGAAGCTACAACAATGACAGGAGGTGTAACCAAGTTCTATATTGAGAAATTTGATGGAAGAAACTTCGATCTATGGAATATGAAGGTGGAGGATTTGTTGGTTCAGAATGATCAAGCTTAATCCTTGAAAGGGATTGCGAGTAATTTGAGCTCCATGAAAGATGAGGAGTAGGCAATGCTTGACAGGAAGGTAGTTTCTATAATTTGTCTTTGCCTAGCAGATTCTATCATGTTCAATGTAGCTAAAGAGAAGACCACAAAATTTCTTTGGCAAAAGCTTAAAATGTTGTATGAAACAAAATCAACAACAAATAAGGTTTTTTTGAAAAAAAGCTTTATAGTTTGAGAATTAAGGAAAGTTCATCCATGGTAGATCATTTGAATGAGTTTAATACTCTTATCAATAAATTGGTTTCAATTAATGTGAATATGGAGTATGAATATAGAGCTATCACCCTACTTTGTTCCCTCTTGAACACTTGGGATTATATGGTTATGACCATCAACAATTCATCATCAGAAACTCTAAAATTTTATGATGTGGTAGCCACTTTTTTGGTAAAAGAATTGAGGCAAAAAAAATCTCTGTAACCCTCAATCAATGAAGTCCTATATGTGAGAGGTCGATATTTTGAGAGGAGTGAACAAGGTAGAAAATAATCCTGATCTAAGTCTGAAGGACATAAGTAGAAAGAGAAATGCTGACATTGTGGGAAGCCAGGACACTCAAAGAAGGATTGTTGGTAATTAAAGAATGGTGAAAAGCAAAATCAACCATCAGCTGAGGCTAGTGTAGTAGATTCAAGAGAGACAACAACATGTGAAGCCTTTTGTATTAGTAACGACATATCTATTTTATATACCTGGGTTTTGGACTCAAGTGCATCTTTCCACATGTCTTCTCATAGAGATTAGTTTGAAAAATATCAGCCATACTGTAGCGAAAAGGTCTATTTAGGTGATGATCATCCTTTAAAAATTGTGGGAAGAGGGATATAAGAATCATGTTGGATGATGGTAGAGAAAGGATGTAATGTGTTGTACGATATGTGCCTGATTTACGAAATAATTTTCTCTCAATCAAGATGATGGATAAGTTAGGGTATTCTATCACTTTCAATAACAACTACTGCAAAATTACCAGATAAGATCTTATAGTAGCAAATGGAGAATATTATGGACCCTATATTATTTATGCGGTGATACAGTGACAAACCATGCATCAACATCAACTTTTATTTAGGATGTAGTAATGTTATGGCATCAACGCCTAGGTCATATGAGTGAAAAAGGTCTAGAAATTCTGCATGACAGAGGTATGCTTTTTGGGATTAAGTCTTGCAATTTAAACTTGTGTGAGCACTGTATTTTTGGTAAAAAAAGAGGGTTTGGTTTACTGCAAGTCCTAGTAAGAATTTTAATTTTATGCAATTTATACATTCGGATATACTTGGACCAATCCCCACTTAGTCCTTTAATGGTGCCATATATTTTTTTACTTTTATAGATGATTATTCTAGGAGAGTGTGGGTTTATTTTTGAAGAAGAAGTCAGAAGCTTTGCAGATATTTAAAAAGTTCAAAGCACAGGTAGAGAAGAGTTTGGGTAAGTCGATTTTATGTCTTAGGTCAGATAATGGAGGTGAATATTGCTCAAAGGATTTTGATAAATTTTGTATGCAAGGAAGGAATTAAGCACCAAAACACAGTATCATATACTCCACAGCAAAATGGTGTGGCTAAGCAGATGAATCACACAAATCATAAAATGTGCAATAATCATGCTCAACGCAACCATGTTGGAGAAAAATTTATGAGCAGAGGTTGTTAATATAGTTGTTTATCTTATTAAAAGGTCATTTAAAACTGCATTGGATGGAAAAATTCTAGAGGAGGTTTGGTGTTATAAGCCAGTTTATTACTGTCATTTGTGTACCTTTAGCTGTGATGCATTTGTCCATGTACCCAAAAAAAAAAGGTCCAAGCTTGATCTAAATTCAAGAAAACATGTTTTTCTTACCTATGGAGATATAGTGAAGGGGTATAGACTGTGCGATCCTACTACCCAAAAGGTAATTACTAGCTAGGATGTAATTGTTGATGAAAAATCCACATACTAATGATAGACTTGTTAAAAATTGAAGTCACTATACAGGTTCACAGTCAATAAAATCTAGGTTGCATCAGATGGCTATACGATTGCCAAACATCAAGGTCATACATCTAGGCAGTAGATGTCTAGGTCATACATCTAGGCTACTAGAAGTTTAGGCCAGATGTCTAGGCACCAGACATCTGGGTTGCTAGATTTCTAGGCTAGACGTCTAGGTAGTAGACGTCTAGGCCAAACATCTGGGTTGGTAGACATATATACCATACATATAGGCAACAGACGTCTAAGCTAGACATTTGGGCTACTAGACGTCTAGACCAGACATATAGGTAGTAGACATCTGGGCTGCTAGACATCTAGGACAAACATCTAGGTAGCATACGTCTAGACTAGACGTCAAGGTTATTAGACGTCTAGGCTAGATGTTAGGATGCAAATGATGAATTGTTTTAGTTGCACATGGAAATGAACAGTTTTGCAGAGGCTTCCTTTGGGAGAGGAAACGAACAGTTCAGGGTCTTCCTTCATATTCTCTATAAAATGGAATTGATTCCTTGCATATTATGTAATTTTGTAATGTGAATGTAAAGTTCTACTAAAAATAATAAAAAAGGAGAAGTTGCCATTATCCTATGGTTTTCTTGCACATCGCAGGTTTCCACATAAATCTTTGTGTTACTTATTTTGCTATTTTTTGTTCTCTATCATTGTGTTTCTAGTTGCAGGTATAAAATTTAAAGTTTTTTTCCTAACATTTGGTATTAGAGATCAAGATTTTGTGCAAGTGGGATATGCAACAATGACAGGAGGTGTAACCAAGTTCGATATTGAGAAATTTTATGATAGGAACTTCAATCTATGGAAGATGAAGGTGGAAGATTTGCTGGTTCATAATGACCAAGCTCAAGCCTTGAAAGGAATTGTGAGTAAACCTAGAAACATGAAATATGAGGAGTAGGCAACACTGGATAGGAAGGCAGTTTCTATAATTTATCTCTGCCTAACATACTTTGTATTGTTCAATTAGTTGAAGAGAAGATCGTAGAAGCCCTTTGGAAAAAGCTTGAAAATTTATATGAAACAAAATCAACAACAAATAAGGTTTTTTGAAAAAATAGCTTTATAGCTTGAGAATGAAGGAAAGTTCATTTGTGGTAGATCATTTGAATGAGTTTAATACTCTTATCAGTAAACTAGTTTTAGCTAATGTGAATATGGAGGATGAATATAGAGCTATCACCCTACTTTTCTCTCTCCCAAACACTTGGGATCATATGGTGATGACCATCAGTAATTCATCATCAAGAAATCTAAAATTTGATGATGTGGTAGCCGCTTTATTGGCAGAAGAGTTGAGGCAAAAAACATTTTTGGAACCCTCAACCAATGAATCCATATCTGTGATATGTCAATCTTTCGATAGGAGTAAATAAGGTAGAAAACAATCCAGATCTAAGTCTAAAGTACATAAGAAGAAATGGAAGTTCTATCATTGAGGGAAGCCAAGACACTCAAAGAAGGATTGTTAGCAATTAAAGAATGGTGAAAAGCAAAATAAACCATCAACTGAGGCCAGTGTAGTAGATTCAATAGAGACATCAACATGTGAAGCCTTTTGTATCAGTAACAACAACTATGTTTTATATACCTAGGTTTTGGACTCAGGTGCATCTTTCCACATGTCTCCCCATAGAGACTGGTTTAAGAAATATCATCCATATTGTGGTGGAAAGGTCTATTTGGGTGATGATCACCCTTTAGAAATTATGGAAAGAGGGGATATAAGGATCAGGTTGGATGATGGTAGAGAAAGGATGTAATGTGATGTAAGACATGTGCTCAATTTATGGAAGAATTTTCTCTCAATCAAGATGATGGATAAGCTAGGGTATTATATCACTTTCAGTAACAACTATTGTAAAATTTCTAGAGGAGCTCTTGTAGTAGCAAAGGGAGAATCTTATGGGACCCTATATCGTGTATGTGATGATACAGTGAAAAACCATGCAACATCAATAATTTCTATTCAGGATGCAGTAATGCTATGGCATCAAGCCTAGGCCATATGAGTGAAAAAGGTCTAACAATTCTGCATGATAGAGGTATGCTTTCTGGGATTAAGTCTTGCAATTTAGACTTGTGTGAGCACTGTATTTTTGGTAAACAAAAGAGGGTTAAATTTACTGCATGTCCCTGGTAAGAGTTGATTTTCTGCAACTTATACATTCAAATATATTTGGACCAATCCCCACTCAGTCTTTAAATGGCACCATCTATTTTTTGACTTTTATAGATGATTATTCGAGGCGAGTGTGGGTTTATTTTCTAAAGAAGTCAGAAGATTTGCAAAAATTTAAAGAGTTCAAGGCACAAGTAGAGAAGATTTTGGGCAAGTTGATTTTATGTCTTAGGTTATATAATGGGGGTGAATATTGCTCAAAGGATTTTGATAAATTTTGTACGCAAGGAAGGAATTAAGCACTAGAAGACAGTACCATATACTCCACAGAAAAATGGTGTGGTTTAGTGGATGAATCGCACAATCGTGGAACATGCAAGAAACATGCTCAACAAAACCATGTTGGAGAAAAAGTTATGGGTAGAGGTTATTAATATAGTTGTTTATCTTGTTAGCAGGTCACCTACAACTACGTTGGATGGACAGATTTTGGAGGAGGTTTGGTGTTGTAATCCAGTTCATTACTCTTATTTGTGTACCTTTGTCTATGATGCATTTTGCCATGTACCCAAAGAAAAAAGGTCCAAGCTTGACCCAAAGTCAAGCAAATGTATTTTTCTCAACTATGGAAATATAGTGAAGGGGTATAAATTGTGGGATCCTACTGCCCACAAGGTAATTATTAGCCAGGATGTAATTGTTGATGAAAAATTTACAAACTGATGATAGACTTCTTAGAAAGTGAAGTCACTATACAGGTTCACAGCAAAAGCTAGGTTGCAACAAATGGCTATACGACTGCTAAACGTCAAGGTCAAATGTCTAGGCAGTAGACGTATAGGTTAGACATCTAAGCTGCTAGATGTTTAGGCACAAAATTTCTAGACTAGATGTTTGGGCTGTTAGATGTCTAGGTCAAATTTCTAGGTAGTAGATATCTAGGCCAGACATCTGGGCTACTAGATATCTAGGCCATATGTCTAGGCAATAGATGTCTAGGCTAGACATATGGGCTGCTAGATGTCTAAAGTAGACATATAGGCAATAGACGTCTGGGCTGCTAGATGTCTAGACTAGACATCTAGGCAGTAGACATATGGGCTGCTATATTTTTAGGACAAACATCTAGGCAGAAGATGTCTAGACTAGATGTCAAGGTTGTTAGACATCTAGGCTAGACATCAAGATGTAGAAGATGAACCGTTTTAGTTGTGCGTGAAAACAAAAATTTTTACAAAGGCTTCCTTTGGGAGAGGAAACAAATAGTTCAGGGTCTTCCTTCATTTGATAAATAAAAGGGAATTTATCCCTTGCATATTATGTAATTTTGTAACGTGAATATAATTTTTTGCTAAAAATTATAAAAAATAAGAAGTTGTCATTGCCCCATGGTTTTCGTGCACATTGCAGGTTTCCACATAAATATTTGTGTTACTTGTGTTGCTATTTTTTGTTCTTTGTCATTGTGTTTCTAGTTGCAGGTATAAAATCTAAAGTTTTTTCCTAACATTCGGTATCAGAGCTCAAGGTTTTATGCGAGTGGCAGCTGCAACAATGATAGGAGGTGTAACCAAGTTTGAGATTGAGAAATTTGATGGCAAAAACTTCGCTCTATGGAAGATGAAGGTGGAGGATTTGTTGGTTTAGAATGACAAAGATCAAGCCTTGAAATGGATCGCGAGTAAACCGAGCAGCATGAAATATGAGGAGTGGCAATGTTGGACAACAATGCAATTTTTATAATTTGTCTCTGCCTAGTAGACTCTATCTTGTTCAATGTAGTTGAAGAGAAGAACGTGAAATCCCTTTGGAAAAAACTTGACAAGTTGTATGAACCAAAATCAGTAACAAATAAGGTTTTTCTAAAAAATTAGCTTTATGGCATGAGAATGAAGGAAATTCCATCCATGGTAGATTATTTGAATGAGTTTAATACTCTTATCAGTAAAATGGTTTCAGTTAATGTGAAGATGGAGGATGAAGATAGAGCTATCATCCTACTTTGTTCCCTCCTAGACACTTGGGATCTTATGGTTATGACCATTGGTAATTTATCATCAAGAACTCTAAAATTTGATGATGTGGTAGCCACTTTTTTGGCAGAAGAGTTGAGGCAAAAAATATCTCTGGAACCCTCAATCAATGAAGTACCATCTGTGAGAGGTCGATCTTTCAAGAGGATTAAACAAGGTAGAAAACAATCTTGATCTAAGTCTAAAGGACATAAATAGAAAGAGAAGTGTTGACATTGTGGGAAGCTAGGACACTCAAAGAAGGACTGTTGGTAATTAAAAAATGGTGAAAAGTAAAATCGGCCATCATCTAAGGTCAGTGTCGTATATTCAAGAGAGAAGGAAACATGTTAAGTCTTCTATATTAGTAACAATATATTTATTTTATATACCTGGGTTTTGGACTCAAGTGCATCTTTCCACATGTCTTCTCACAGAGATTGTTTTGATAAATATCATCCATACTGTGATGGACAGGTCTATTTGGGTGATGATCACCCTTTAGAAATTATGAGAAGAGGGGATATAAGGATCATGTTGGACGATGGTAGAGAAAGGATGTAACGTGATGTATGACATGTGCCTGATTTACGAAATAATTTTCTCTCAATCAAGATGATGGATAAGCTAGGGTATTTTGTCACTTTCGGTAACAACTACTGCAAAATTACTAGAAAAGCTATTATAGTAGCAAATGGAGAATCTTATGGGACCCTATATCATTTATGCGGTGATACGATGACAAACCATGTAGTAGCAACAACTTCTATTCAGGATGAAGCAATGCTATGGCATCAATGCCTAGGCCATATGAGTGAAAAGATCTAAAAATTTTACATGACAAAGGTATGCTTTCTAGTATTAAGTCTTGCAATTTAAACTTGTGTGAGCACTGTATTTTTGGTAAACAAAAGAGGGTTTGGTTTACTGCAAGTCCTGGTAAGAGTTTTGATTTTCTGCAACTTATAAATTTGGATATATTTGGACCAGTCCTCACTCAGTCCTTAAATGGTGTAATATATTTTCTAACTTTTATAGATGATGATTCTAGGAGATTGTGGGTTTATTTTCTGAAGAAGAAGTCGAAAGCTTTACAGAAATTTAAATAATTCAAAGCACGGGTAGAGAAGAGTTTGGGTATGTCAATTTTATGTCGTAGGTCAGTTAATGGGGGTGAATATTGCTCAAAGGGTTTTGATAAATTTTATATGCAAGGAAGGAATTAAGCACCAAAAGACAATACCATATACTCCATCGCAAAATTGTGTGGCTGAGCAGATGAATCACACAATCATAGAACGTGCAAGAAGCATGCTCAGTGCAGCAATGTTAGAGAAATAGTTATGGGCAGAGGCTGCTAATACAACTATTTATCTTATTAACAAGTCACCTACAACTATGTTGGATGGACATATTCTGGAGGAGGTTTGGTGTTGTAAGCTAGTTGATTACTCTCATTTGCGTACCTTTGGCTATGATGTGTTTGCCCATGTACCCAAAGAAAAAATGTCCAAGCTTAACCCAAAGTCAAGCAAATGTGTTTTTCTCAGCTACGGAGATATAGTGAAGGGGTATAGACTATGGGATTCTATACCCTATGAAGGTAGGATCTTGTTGTAGAAAATGGACACTGAAGTGAATCCTATAGAAATGCTTACAAAGTTGATCAAGGTAGAGAAGTTTGAGTGGTGCATAAGTTGTCTAGGCTTGCTGAAAAAGTAACAAGGGCGACATTAGGCAACTGGCACTGGATACAAATATTTGGTAGAAGAATTCTCTCTATTGAATTCAAGGGGGAGAATTTTAGGAAGTGAATTCATTATACGGGTTCACAATCAACAGAAGCTAGGTTGCAACAAATGGCTATACGACTGCTAGACGTCAAGGTCAGACATCTAGGCAAAAAATATCTAGGCCAGACATTTGGACTGGTAGAAATCTAGACCATATGTCTAGGTAGTAGATGTCTGGGCTGCTAGAAATCTAGGCTAGATGTCTAGGCCAGACATCTAGACCAAATGTCTAGGTAGTAGACGTCTAAACTAGATGTCTAGGCTGCTAGACATCTAGGCTAGATGTCTAGGCTAGACATCTAGGCAGTAGACATCTAGGCCATATGTCAGATATCTAAGCTACTAGACATCTAGACCAGAGGTTTAGGCTAGATGTTTGGGCTTCTAGACGTCTAGGACAAACGTCTAGGTAGCAGATATCTAGACCAGACATCAAGGTTGTTAGACAGCTATGCTAGACATCAAGATGCAGAAGATAGACCATTTCAGTTGCGCGTGGAAACAAATAGTTTCACAAAGGCTTCCTTTAGGAGAGGAAACGAACAGTTCAATGTATCCCTTCATTTGCTCTATAAAAGAGAATTTATCCATTGCATATTATGTAATGTTGTAATGTGAATGTAAAGTTATGCTAAAAATAATAAAAAAAGATAATTTGTCATCACCCCATGGTTTTCCTGTACATTGCAGGTTTCCACGTAAATCTCTGTGTTACTTGTGTTATTGTTCTTTGTTTTTTTCTCTAGTCATTGTGTTTCTTCTTGCAAGTATAAAATCAAAAGTTTTTCCTAACAAGATTGAAGTGGTTAATAGAAGCCTTGGTAATTTGTTGAGAAGCTTAGTTGGTGATAAGCTAAAGCAATGGGATCTTGTACTTGCATAAGCTAAGTTTACATACAATGATTCCATCAATAGGTCCATAGGAAAATCACCATTCCAAATAGTCTATGGAAGGTCACCCAAAGGAGTGACTGATCTAGTCAAGGTTGTAGTTGAGAGGATAAATGCTACAATAGAGGACCTCACAAAGAACTTCAAGGAGTTGCATGATGATATCAAGAGGAGGATCAATCAAAGCAATCAACAGTATAAGTAAAAAGCAAATCAAAAAAGGAGGGTGAAGTGATATCAAGTTGGAGATTTGGTTGTGGTGTTCTTGAGAAAGAAAATATTTCCTAAAGGTATTTATAATAAGCTCAATATGAATAAAATTGGACCATGCAAGATAATCATTTTTTTTATAATGCCTATGAGATTGACCTCATATCAACCATTTTTAATGTATCAGACTTGCACCCATATATCGAAGATAATGTTGCTACTAAAGCTCTTTAACCGATTGAAACAAACATAGATTGGAGTAATCAACTACCTGAGAAGTGACCTAATTAGATTGAAAATATTTTGGATGAAAGAATAGGAAATAAAAATATGCACACACAATATAAGTATTTTCTTGTGAAATGGAAGGCAAAACAACAAAGGAATATGCTTGGATAAGCAAGGTAAAGTTAGCTCGCTTACAGAAAGCTCCAATTTTGAATTGAGATCCGTTAGCAGGGATTCACGATTTTTGCACTTGGGTTGACTGATGCAGGAGCATCTACTCTTAATTATTTTTGCTTATCCTTCCCTAATAATCCCCATAGATTCCTTTTAGATCTCTTATATTTTATTTTAATCTACCTTAGTATTTTTTTTAGTTTTTTAAGTCATGTCTAGTTGAAATTCTATTTTCTCGTATTTCATATAGTCTCCTAAGTCAACATTAATCATCAACAATTATTTTCTACTATATATCCTTTAATATTTAGTCATCAACTTTTATATTTTCCATTGTATTAAACTTTCCCTGTAAATGATGTGCATGCTACAGTGGTCATATTCCACATAAGCAGGTCAATTTTTTAATTTCTAAGCTTGAAACTCTGCATAGACCAAGTGGTAAGTTTACATTGGTTTAGATTATCTAGTTGTACACCTAGAGAGACCCAAATACTTGTCATAAAGACTAAACCCTAGAATCTCGATCAACGACTCGTAGTGGATCCTTGAGATCTTCATCGTTGACAAGGCAACATCGCTAGGGTTTTGGAGGGTATTCTAGATTTTGATGTCTCAAAGAACAAAAAAAAGGAAGGTAAATTTAATCTTCAAGAGCAATATCAGAGAGTTGAGGAGAGAACAAAGGTTGAGAACTAGGGTTGTAAAAGAGATTTAAAGGTTGTATTGAACCAGGAAACTAGATTTCTAATACTGTAATTGTTGATATTATACAAATCAATTGTAAATTGATTGTTTAGGGTTTTAGGGCTAGACTCTAGTAGAGAAGGCCATAATTTGGTTTTGTTTTCTCTTTCTCTATATTTTGAATGATTGTTAGCCTCTGAGGAGGCAAAGCATGTATTGTTCTTTGCAAGGAATGACAATGTATTTTGGTGGAAGCTTATTTGAGTTCTCTAAGTAATATTCTTGCATTTTAAGCTTGCATCCTATTAGGTTAGGCATTATCTAAGTTGCCCACACTCCCTGACTGCGTCACAATTGTTTTTTAATAATTTGAATTATTCATTTTTATTTATTACCATTCTATAATTTTTTTAGTGGGTTATATGGGATTAAAACAAGTCCCATGTATATTATGTCATGACCATGTGACCATGATATTTCAATGAACCACATAGTGGTGTTTGGAAATTTTACATGTATTGTATCATACAATTTGAGCTTGGGTCTTTACCTTGAAACTCATCATTTTAAACCACTTTAGCATACATCATTCAATAAAATGTTAAGATTCACCCATAGGAATAGGGCTTTGGCTTATTGTTGTTAGAATTTGGTATTAAAATTCACTTGAAGCCATATCTAAATTTTACCTTTTTGATCCTTGAACACATTTTATATGCCAGATTATTGTAATATTCTATTAATAAATCTTAAGATTAATTTTTTAACTTTGAACAAAAGGTAACTTCTAACTGGGTATTTATTCTCCTTGAGATAAAGATCTTTTGAAGCGCTATTCTTTTCTTTAGTGAGATTATTTTGGTGTTTACAGACACCCCTCGTATCGTTTCATATTTTTCTATTATTTGGTCATTTTTGTTAATTTTTTTGTTAGTGGAAATTATTTTGAAATTCAACATTGCATTAAAGCAAGTGTAAATTTTTATTATTCGATTGTTTTTTAATAATTTCTCTTCTACAATATTTCCAAGAAATAATGTGGTTTTGAAAGTAGTTTGTAGAAACTTTGTGTTGCCTATAGAATTTTTTAGGATTGTACTTAAAAACCTTAAGTGGACTTGGATCATGAGGATCTCTGTGTTGTGATAGATTTTTTGCTTGAGGGAAGATATTCACCAAGTTCCTCTTTCCTATCTTGGCACTCAATTTGCTTTGCTTTTCTTGACTAGTTGGATGCACTAGTTGTTGGATTGAATTTTTTGAGGTTGTTTAAAAACCTCACTTTATCGCTTACAATTAAAAATATATATATTTTTAACTTCGAATTTTTTTTATCTATGCAACATATATGAGAGGAAAATTTGCATGATTGTCAAAGAAAGAAAAAAGGACCTATTTGGCAATCCCTCTATACTAGAGAAGTCATGGGTAGAATTTTGTGCATGGAAAAGACCTCCAAGCCACTTGGTCCAAGCATATTTTTACTACATTAATGAGAGAGAATGGTTTGATTGATTGTGTTTCATTAAAGATCTTCTTCTCCTTCCTTAATTTGTTATGTTACCTCTAGCAAATCCTTGATATCATTTTTATTAAAAGATAATATCTCACTTGAACAATTACTTTTTGAAATTTTAATTTTACCAAGAAAAAGATCGACACCGTAACTAATTATATTATTTGCTATCCTATTTTCTTCTCTATAGAAATTTTAATATTTTCAAGATACTATCTCTAACTATAATTGATATTTGATTCAATCCTCACATCCATATTTCTTAAAAGCATTAATAATAATTTATAAATTTCTTTAAATTGAAAAAAGTCTCTATCCTTTTTCAATGGCAATCTTGATCCCTATAAGCATTGACCTAATATTTGCATAAGAGTTAGTTGAAGTTTCAATATTTCTAAACAAGTGAGGATAATTTTTACTTTCTTATTTAAAAAAACAATTTTTCTATTTTTTTCTAGATTTTTTTTAAAAGCATCATAAGGATAATTTTTATTTTCTTATTAAAAAAACACTTTGCTATTTTTTTTCCAGATTTTCTTTAAAAACACCATGAGAATCAATTTTAATGATTTCTATTTCTACACATTTACATTTAACCACTTATAGAATTGAAATTCTAATATTTTTTCAAGTGATCAAACGGTTTTTTAAAGAAATTAAATAAGAAATTTTCAATAAGTAACAATATTATTGTCATGTCATTTTAGGCATGGATTTCTTCTATAAGCTTTTTCTATTAAAATAAATAAATAAATTGAATAGTTGTTAGTGAAATTATTTTTACTAAATCAAATGGTACTAGGTCAACCCAATAGATTACCTTTAAAGAAAATATTTAGATTCAAATATCTTCCAGCTATACATGGATAATATCCAAGCTAATGTAATATTAATACATGGATGAGCTTTAGATTGAACTAGATATTTGCTTAGTACAAGAATCTAGTGAGGGTAATGTACTGCAGTTGTACATATCTTTTTAGGGTTTTCTAAGGGATTAATCCACTCCAATTAAAGAAAAGACACTTAAGTAATTTTTTTTTTAAATTTAAAGGATATTTGGTTTAGAGGATATTGGTTGACAATTTAAGAAGGTGTTTAAGTATAAAACTTAGTCTAATAAAGATAACTAACTATAATATATAAATAACTTTTTTTTTTTAAGTCATTAAAATTTTGAAGAAATGCATATAATGTTTTTTTTAATGTAGTACCTAAATTGATTTAACCTTTTACATCAGATTCTGTCATTCAAAGTTCTGGGATACGTATATTATAATAATAACAATATTTATAGATTTCTAAGTTTTAGATCAATAGAGATTATATATTTCAGTATAATTATATATTAAATAAATAATATTGGTATGATATAATTATAATTTAATAAAAAATAAAAAATATTTTGCATTTTATAATAATTAAAAAAATAAAAAAAAACTTCCTTCTAAACGCTCTGCTATAAAAGTCAATCCTTAAACAGTTATTGCCATTTCAGAAAGTCAACTCTTAAACAGTTATTGCCATTTCAGAAAGTCAACTCTTAAACAGTTATTGCCATTTCAGAAACGCGGGACTTTGCACAGACCCACAGACGTTCAAATATTCACAGCTTTCAAACGCTCCAGGGAAACATAGAATTCCTCAATTTTCCACGCAGAGGTTTTCAACGTGAACGTCGAGCACCGTAGCTCTTCTTCAAAACTATGAAAGCCAAACTTAAATGCATTGCAAATTTACATTGCCTTAGTAGTGAGTGTATTCACGGATTTATTGATCAGCATCCAAATCTCTCGATTGCCAATTCAGATCAGTTTGCAATGGGCGTTGTCATCATTGCCAAGAACTCGTCGAAGTCGACATGGCCGTCCCCGTCAACATCGACCCCTTCAATCATATTACGACACTCAGCCAAACTACAACTCTCTCCCAGCCTTCCCAGCATTTTATGAAGTTCATTGGCAGAGATGAAGCCATTGCCGTCCACGTCGAATATTTTAAAGGCGTTTGACAGGTCCCTGAACGACTCTGCACTACCGACGCCCTTCAAGTTGAGAGACACGAACTCCGACAAGTCCAGGTAGCCGTCGCCGTCGGAGTCCGCGTCCGCCATGATGAGGCGTAGCTCCGCCTCCGAGGGATAGTGGCCCAGCGATCCCATGACGTCGCGCAGCTCCGACGACGAAATCTTGCCGTCGCCGTTGCCGTCGAACTTCCTAAAAACATTCTCCAGCTCTGAGCGACTTGACAACAGACAATTCTTCGGGGCTCCGCTGCCGGAGAAGTTAACTTTTTTGTCAGGCGAGTTTCGCCGGCGTCCATGAGATAAAGATTTCTCGCCCGACGGGGAGGCCGGTCGAGATTTGGAAGAGAAGAGATTGAACCGTTTGGACTGCCCCCGCTGCAACTTGACCGGCGAATTTTTCCGATCGGCAAAACACGGAAGGCCCATTACCTCTTCCCTCTTGCTTTTCAAAAACAAAAAAAATTCTGATGCTTCAACTTTACTAGTCAGGTTCGATTCTCCGTTTTTTGGGAATTCAATGCAACGCCTTCTCTTTATCAGAAGAAGAACATGGACCGAAGCAAATTCATCAATGGCGGGTGGAAGTTTAGACTAAAACTTCTATGAACCGTTGAAACGGATAACAACTACACAAAGATTTATAGAAATGTCTTTGCGTGCCCAAATTTGGCGGCGCCGTCCAGCAATGGTTTAAAATTGAAGAGGGTCAGGTCCACAGCCTATAAATATGTTTATATTATTGTTTTTATTTTAGTTTCTGGCGTATTGAGCGGCACGCGTACGCGTTCGACGCGGAGTTGACATCACACCATCGACAATTTAAGGGACGTGCTTTTCTTTATAATATTATCTAATGAAACAAATTGTTTTTGGGATTAACTGGGGCAGAAATATTATTCTCAATTTCGTGGAAGTTTCGCGGAAGAATTAGGTGGGGGAGAAATATTATTCTCAATTTCGTGGAAATTTCGTGGAAATTTACGGCACCATATATTCCATCCACGTGTCCTTCTGGTAATCGATTCTTACGACCGACTTTTTGTCCATAATTTTTTTAATTGTAAAGGAACTTCTACAATCTCTGGCCAGTCAACGAGAATCTAGCCTTCAACAACCGAGATATATATATATATATATATATATATATATATATATTTTCCAGAATTTTTAGGATAAAACACTGTTTTTGAAAGGGTTTTAATTTCTTTGTATGAGGTTCGAATTTGGGATTTTTAGATGACAATTTAAAAAAATACTACTACAATATTTTTCATAGAACAAAATTTTAAGTTTAAGGGGAAAGCATAAGTTTTTAAAAAGGGTTTTGGTTTCCTTGTGCCGGGGTTTGATTTTGGGTTTTCTCTATCTACCATTACGGTATTCCTCACAAGACATAAAAAATTGGGGTCTTAATCCCCTACCATGATTTAAACTTGGATCTTCTAGATAAAACCTAAAAGCATACCACTACAGTATCCCTCATCGAGGTTTGAACTTGGGTTTCCACGATAAAAACCTAAAAACATACTACTACGATATCTTCCATGGAACACAATTTTAGGGTAAAGGGTAAAGCGCGGGTTTTTGAAAGGGGTCCTGGTCTCCTTATATCAAGGTTTGAACTTAGGTTTTTCTGGATATATTCCCAAAAGCACACCACTACGGTATCCCTCATCAAGGTTTGAATTTGGTTTCCTAGATGAAAACCTAAAGACATACCACTACGGTATCTTTAATGGATCAAAATTTTAGGGTAAAAGGTAACGCACGAGTTTTTGAAAGGGGTCTTAATCTTCTTATATCGGGGTTTGAACTTGGGTTTTCTAGATGAAAACCCAAAAACATGCAATTAGGGGTTTAGTTTCCTGGTACTAGGGTTTGAACCTGGATCTTCTAGATGAAGACCCAAAAGCATACTATGATATCCCTCATCGGGATTTGAACTTGGGTTTCCTAGATGAAAACCTAAAGACATACCACTACAGTATCTTTCATGGAACAAAATTTTAGGTTAAAGAATAAAACATGGGTTTTTGAAAGGGGTCTTGGTCCTATGTATCGGGGTTTGAACTTGGGTCTTCTTGATGAAAACCCAAAAGCATACCACTAAGATATTCCTCATCAGGGTTTGAACTTGGTTTCCTAGATGAAAACCTAAAGACATACCACTACAATATCTTTCATAGAAAAACTTTTTAGGGTAAAGGGTAAAGCATGAGTTTTTGAAAATGGTCTTGGTCCTCGAGGTTTGAACTTGAGTCTTCTATATGAAAACCAAAAAATATATCACTATGGTATCCCTCACAACAAAATATTTCTCCTTAATGAAAACTCAAAAGCATACCACTATGGTATCTCTCACAAGATAAAACATTTAGGGTAAAGCATGAGTTTTTGATAGGGTATCGGTCACCTTATACCAAGGTTTGAACTTGGGCCTTTTGGATGAAAACCTAAAGGCATACCACTACAATATTACTGAGGTTTGTTCTTGCATCTCCTAATGAAAACCCAAGGACTTACCCCTACGATATTCCTTTGGGACTAAAACAGTTAGGGCAAAACACAAGTTTTTATAAGGGGTCTAGTCCCCTCATCTCCTGAATGTAAACCCAAAGACTTACCACTACAATATTCCTTTAGAATAAAAATTGTTAGATAAAACACACGTTTTTACAAGGGGATTGGTTCCCATATGGTTTTGAACTTAGGTCTCCTTATGAAAATCTAAAGACTTACTACTATGGTATCCTTCTTGAAATAAAATTTGTAGAGTAAGTACGAGTTTTTTTTTTAAGTTTCCTTATACTATTCCGAGTTTGAATTTGGGTCTCTTGGATTAGAGCCCATGGACATACAACTACAAAATCCCTTGGAAGTTATAATTAATATTTTTATGTGTTTATTAATATTATATATCACCCTGATCAGAGGTTATGGTTGGAATGGGGATGCCCAACCTTGAACCTTGGTTGTAAGGATTTCACACACTAACCTTAATAAAAAAAAATTGACACTTTTATAAAAGTTTTTTTTGTGAGTTGGATACAACCACATCATTTTTAGTAATTGACAAGCGCATGGTTCAAACCAAAGGGTCTGCTTCCACCAAACTTATTCCGCTTCGTTATTGTTGACCCGGTGTGAAGGGGACCACCAGTCGCCCGAAATTGTACCGTCATCGATCTAACGTGCACTCAAAGAATTCAAATCATACTACTTCCTTTGCAAATAGGCTGCCCTCGAAGTTTGAACCTGAGTGTCTTCCTGGTAAGTGCATGGCCAAACAAGCACTTACCAATACACCTAGCCATCGAGGACTCTTTTATAAAAGTTATACGATGGGCGTTTGTTGGTATTAAGAATTAGGTTCAAATATTTTAACTAGATTTTGTGTGTATGATGGATGTTCAATATTAAATAAAATAAATATTAAAATATTAATTTTTTATTGAACTAACAATTATATTCAATAAAAACACAGAAGAGGTTACAATAAAAAGAAGCTGGAAAAATCACAACTAGGGGGAATAAGGCCACCCAAACAATCAACAATAAAAAGGAGCTGGAAAAATCACAACAAGGGGCATAAGGCCACCCAAACAATCAACACGGTAAAGACAAAAGGCCAAAAACAAAACCAACCCTAGGTGAATAATTTTTAATAAATTATATGTTTATAATATTATTTTGTTATATTATTAATTTTAATATTTTTAAATTATTAACACGGACATTACATTATGGGTGATGTGATCCGGGTTCAATTTCCATTACAAATGTATATAAGCAATATTACTCCAAAATATATATAATTTTTATATTAAAACCTATACAACTTTAATAAGCGTCACAATGAGATTCAATCCCCACGATAGGTATGTATAAGAAGTATTGCTTAAAAAAAAAAAGCGGCAACTTTATTAAGAAAAACATGTTGCTCAATATATAATAATTTTTTTAAATGTATAAGTAGTGTCTTTATTTCTTAAAAAAAATTATACTTTGATATTATATCTAGGGTTAAATATAGGTTCCTCTAAAGTCATTATATACTTCATCAGATTTTTAATAACTAAAACAAAATCATGTATTATCTTGGGGCAAGTGCGATTGACCGTGAACCTAAATTTTTTGGATGGAAAAAAATTAACCTAAATTTTAGGTTATTAATGTAGCTAAAATACTCTAGCTTTGTTTTGTGAGAAGAGGTTTTATGGAGGATAAGATGAAACAAACCAAGAATTTTTTAAGTAGATTGTCATTTTATTATTTCTTATTTTAAAATTAAAGTTTTGGTTAAAGTCGATTGACATTTCCTTTTAAGGATATAAAAAAACCAAAATTTGTAGTTTTTATAAAATTAAAATCTAATTATTAATTTAATGCACAAAGATTTTAACATAGGAAAGTGAAAAAAAAACATATATAAACAACTATAGAAAAGATAATAGAAAACATTTTTAATAAAATAAAACCAAGAAACTTATAAAATAACACTTAAGAAGGTTATGCAAAGAAAGGAAAGAAAGAGGGTAATTAGTTTTTAAAACTATATTATTGATAATATTAAGTTGAAGAATATAACCATAGAAGTATTGGATTCATGTAAAAATAAAATTTAGAAAAAGAAAACATGAAAGTTTTCCAATAAATCTATGGTATGATGAATAATACAAAATGGTAAGGAGAATATTGAAAGAACCAAGGAAAAAAAAAACAAATAGTAAGATATATAAATATTTAGTGAAACAAAAACAAAAGAATACGTAAGATCAAGGTAAAAAAGAGTGCAAGTCAAGAGCAAGTCCCACTAGGTAGTATGGAAGGAAAGTCATATTTGAAATCCTTAATAGGAAGTCAAGATGCCCTAGGTAGAAATTAGTATGCCCTAGATGGAACTATGCATATCCACATTGGAGACAAGTTGAAGAACAAATATATGGTGATTTTGATCCAAGTAGCAAATGTTACACCATAAGTGATTTTCAAGGATGAGATGATTGTGCATGATATAATGATTCTTAAAAGTAGAAGGTTAATATATAAGTTCCATGAATATTGGACAAGGATTTCAAAGATTCAAAACTGGATCAAGTGGAAGTGGGAATTGAATTCAAGTTATCCTATGAATTTTCTGCCTAAAGGTTTTTCCTCATCATCTTTACCAATTAAAAAATCAAGGATAAAATAATGAGTGGTGATCCATGGTTTAGAGGGAGAGATACCCTTCATTTATAAATCAATTCTTCTTTATCTTTATTCAAAAGGTGCTTTTCTTTGTCATAATATCCATAGTATTTGTCACTTGTACCTCTCACACATTTGAAAGTCATGACAATAATATAATTCATCATTGATATCAATATTATCTTGATACCCTTGCTATTATCTAAATCAAACTTGTTATTGATGCTATTAAATGTAGAATGTAACAACTTAACATATTTGTTATTTGTATGTCCTCGTTTAATGTTTGAAGCTTTTAAATTAATACTTTTTGTATCAACACATATGTCTTTTGCACATTCTTTGTCTATACTCAAATCCCCTTTTCCATATACTAAATATGTTTCTTGAATGAGGCCATAACATACATTTTCTATTATGTTTTTATAAGTACCAAAATTCTCATGATTCTTATAGTCTCCATACCATCGTTACCGTGCCTCTCATTTCTCATTTTCAATATATTTTTCAATTTCTTTTCATATTGTAGATATTGGTCTTTCTTTTCTAGAGCCATTTGGGACACTTTATTATTTTGCTTCGTTTTTTATACTCTTTTTGTAAGTCATAAAAAATCGTTCTTAATTGCCAATTAAGAATATTCTAGAAACTTATCATGGGTGCTATCTTGCAACTCATTTTGAGCATTTAAAAAATATATGAATTTAAATAATTGCTACCTTTTTCTCCTTTTTCAATAATGTATCCTTCAAATATGTTCAATATTGAATTAAATTTTAATATGCACACCAATATTTTAATATCCGCTCATGTAGAGGAGTTGGAGAGCAAGTGGGCAGTTAAAACTCTCCAGTTGAAATCGAGAGGCCTAGGTTCAAATCTCTCCCCTCACATGTTGCGGATATGCTATGTAACACGACCACATAATAAATATTTACCCCCTTTATAATTTTTTTTTTTTTCCTTTTCTAAAAATACCTTAAATATCCTTCAAATATTTGACAAGTCTTTGATGACTTCACCTTAATTTTTATTCCTGATAAAATAATTTATATAATTTGTTTGTTCCTTTTAACCTGTATCCCCTTCTTTTTTTTTCTTCAAATATAATTCTTCAACAATTTTATTTTTCAAAATTTCCTTCAATTAATTTTGAATTTTGTTCACTTTAATTATTTGGCACTTTAAAATAGTCTATAATTAATTTTCTTTGTAGTAGAAATCCTTTTTAACTCCAAATTTAAAAGTTTTCTTCTTTTCTTTAAACAATTATTCTTCACTCATGTTTTTCAATCTTCAAATTAATTCAACTATCTAACTCTTCTTTTAAATAATATATTTTCCCTTCAAATTTATTAATAATTTCCTTTATTCAAACCTTTCCCTTCTTAATTCTTTTCACTTTTTGTATTCTTCTTTTTCACATATTTATTCTTCAAATATTTTTTCTCCATTTTAATAATTATCTCCTTATAAATTCCTCCAATTAAAACTTCTTTTTCACTTATAATAATACTGTTCGTAGTAAAAATTGCAAGCTTACTGTTGTGGTAAGGGCTTTGGCTTCTCTTCGGCAAGCTTACTGCAAGGTTCAAACCCCACTCAGTACAAGGGGACTATGACTCCTCATAAAAACATGTGTAAACTCATTGAAAAAAATACTGCTATAGTAATTAACTTCCATAATATTTTTACCTTTAAATCCTGCATTCTATAAAGTAATTTCCTCCAATTTTTCTTTCTTAAAATAATATCTTCTCCTTTATTTTCTTAAATCAAATAATTCAAAGTTTAATGTAAATATCTTTGCACTTAATACTTGACATGTACGTCTTTTATTGTGCACTACCTCCACCCTTTTAAATTTTATTTACTCCTCTCTTAGGTGTTATAACACTTTCTTTTGCAAGTATCTTTAGTAGTCTTTGCTACCAAACATTTCACCTTTCTATTTTGGTCCGTTCTCTTGCACTTGACTTTACCAAAACCTCTCCAGTGGTTTCCCTAGTCTGTGCGCTTCTAACTTTCTGTGGACTCCTTCAATGGCCTATTTTTTATTCTATTGCATTTTTCTCTACAGTGATCTATCTAATCTAAATTATTTAGCAAACTCCTTCAACATACCTTTCAATGACACTCTTATCTTCTGGCTTCTCTCATAATAAGAGAATTCATATTTATTTTTTCAAACATGGCCATGTACTTCTCCTTTCATATTTTATCTTTTCAATTGTGTTTCCTCGCAAAAAGGTTCTCTCCTCCAATAATGATGTTTCGAACTTGAATTTTTTTAGTCGCAACTCTTCCTTCTAAGGACTTGGGCACTCTCTTTAGCATTAAAATTAAACTTTAGGTGATCTATTCAACCTTCCTTCTCTCAATCTTTGGGTTCACTTATCAATTTGACTTCTCTAAAAAAATGGCTTTCACCAAGCACTATTGTGGCTCCATGAACACAACAAAGTGGCTCTGATACCACTATTAGCAATTCAACTATATTTTTTATAGGATCAATATAAAATATTCACACAAATGCATACATTCAATATCACACTTATTGAATAATATTATTGATGAATATTTTAATATCTCACTACTACATTGATTATATATTTTTTGCCTTAAATATATACACATATGGATATGAGACTCTTCACATTCACAACCCTTGATATTTCCACTTACACAAACTTTTCATCTCCTCACACACACACAAGAGATCTAACACTTCATATTTTTCATGGGAGAAATATCACATAATAATAAATCTATTATTGACTCCACATATCCACACAAGGACAAAGACTAATGATTGCACATACTAAATGATAAACTCTTACATAACTCCATACTTACATGACATCTCACTTACATAACTCCACACTTACTTACATGACACCTACTATATACTCAAATATTTATAACAATCTAAACTAAACTATTTACATAGTACTTACAATATTCTTGAAAGTTATCAAATAATATAATACTTCCAACAATGCAAATAGGGACACACTGATATAGGAACCCAAAACGAAGTTGAGTTTCTTATTCATGATATGCAATATATAAGGAAATACAAACTACAAATAGTGAGAGTGTTATAACCATCTGTAACATAAATGCCAACATAGGAATAACACTCGATCATAATCATAACACACACATCACCAAGAACTGCTAGAAGACAATACAATCTAACAGTCTAAACAACAACAACCTAAAAACAACTAGTGCAATCTTCACGTGAGGTATACTATACCTTCACACATTACATAACATGCATAAAAATAAAATACAACAATAGTAACTTAGGCTTAATGAATAAGTCTAAGTATCCTCAACACTCCTCCCAACCATAGAAGCATTGGACCCCAATGCTATCAACAAATCAGGAAGATCATGAGCCATCTGATGGTGAGAAATCTAGCGTGTCTAGTGTGGAAGCTGATCGCGGCAGGTGACAAGATAGGAAGTGGTTAAACCCTATCGATTCTGGCGAGTCTTCGTGTCAAAAACTCTATTTGTATCAAGCGAAAGTTGAAAGTCAGGTACCACATCTGCTGGGTGGCTGATGATAGGTGCAATCTCCAAAGTCAAATCATGATATGGCTTCAAAAGATCCACATTGACAACATCATGGATACAAATATGTGAAGGAAGATCCAAAAGGAATGCATTCTTAGAGATCTGTTGAATTATGGTGTATGGCCCATAGCGGAGAGATTGAGCTTGCTATGTGCCTTATCTGAAAAATATCGTTTGTCCAAGTGAAGCCAAACTCTATCACCAACATGAAAAGTATGAGGAACGCGATTCCTATCCATCGCTTTCTTCTGCTGCTTTTGAGTCCTCTATAGAATCTGTGTCACCTTAGCCTGGAGGCTCTACAAATGTTGTATGAAAGAGGTTGCCTTATCTTACTCCTTCTCCATGTGTGCAGTGGTGGGAGAGGGCAAGGCAAGAGGTAACTCATAAGGTGCAAGTGGCTGAAATCTAAGACAAAACTCAAAAGGTGAATGTGTTACGGAGCTGTGAACCGCTCTATTATAAGCATGCTTAATGTGAGTGAGGCTTATATACCACTTAGCCAATGAGGTGTGGTGGTATATCCTCAAACTTTGTTGAGTTTTCCCTTCAAAGCAGGGTGTTCTTCCTCTCTCCCTATAGCCACAATGGGGCCATCTTGTGTGCCCTCATTTGACTTTACATAAAGGGATTTCTTCTTCGTTCTCCCAAGTATAAAATAATTAGCTTTTGTATGACCATTACTTTAACAATAAGTACAAGATAATGTAGAAGAAGAAGAATTTTTAGAGCTAGAAGAGGAAGAATGGGATTTAGATGAATGGGGAGGAGTAGAAGAATTAGGGGAAGAGAAGTTCTTCACCTTTGGTTGGTGCTGATTTGAACCTTTGGATGAGCTTTCCTGTGACTATCGTGCCCTGTAAGAACCACCAATTTTCTTCTCTACTAAGATGGTATGCTTGAATACCGATGATAATGAGACAAATGGAATGAATTTCATCTCTCTCATTATAGGATCATGCAACCCACTTACAAAATTTTCAATAAGCTCTTCATCTGAAGAAGTGATTCTAGAAATAACTCTAAGCTTATTGAACTAAAAAATGTAATAAAAAACTGGCATATTAAAACCTTGCTTTAACCTATACCGTTTGATCCTTAGATATGCCTGGTAGTTAGGTGGAAAAAATGTTTCTTTCAAATGTGCCACTAATTCTTTCCATTGTTGAACTTAGTTGTGCCATCAAAAACCAACATTTGTGCTAAACCTGTAAGTCTTACCCTTACCAAAAGTAATTGGTCTTCTGGTTGGAGCTCGACATATGAGAACCAAGTTTCCATATCCAAGATCTAAGAAGACAATACATCAAGATTGTGGGATCCATCATAAGGTTTTACATCACATTTGATTTTGTTAGCAAATTTATTGTTGTAGATTTTGACATCTTGTGGAGAGGTAGCTACAACAATATCTCTTACTCTGTCCATTAAGTCGCCAACAACAGTGATAATGTTGGCTACTTGTTGAGCAATATCATTTGCCATTTGTTTTCTAGTGTATGCCAGTATATGAGGGGTTTCAAAAAGAATTCAAACACAATTACCTTCTTCCAAATTTTGCAATTTAGGGTGAGTTTAAGTGCAAAAAAACATCGACTTATTTCTCCAAATTTTCACAAAATTGTACTTTTGAAAACTCAAAAATCTGAACCCTATATGCAATATAAGACCCTTTGGGGTAAAATAAATTGAGAAATTACTTTTATGAAAAATTGCAAAATTACCTCGAAGTTTGAAAAAAATGAGTGAAAAGTTGCAAAATTCACCTCCAAGTTGCAGCAATCCATAAGAAGTCAACTCAACTTGATTGAGGCAGTCTGCGATCAACAACAATTATTGGGTGCCACGTGTCATCAATGGAGATACAACTATAACCTAGGTGAAACAAGCGCGTGTTCGTGCGATTACCATAGGGTAATCAAATCTAAAGGTGCGTTGTGCACCTTATATTTCTTCGTTTCCCCCCTCGCACGATGCATAGGGGACAACATGCAAGATCGTGCCCTCCTGTCTATTTCTTGGTCACCGACGGTGATCGACAAAAGTTTTTAGGTGACATTTGTACTTCAACCTTTGCTATAGTTTTAATTATTTACCACCAAAAAATATCTTCGGGGGTTTTATCGCACCGAGAGGGAAGTTTTGGGACACCGGGAAGGAGTTTTGCGGCCACCGGGAGTGCTCAGGTTTCATCAAAAATTTGTGATGCAGTCAGTAATTGCAACCCCCTGTCATCGTGGTTGTGAAAGAACACCATCATGAAAAAAATTAAATACAACCTAAGGAGATTACAGTATTTTTCATTGTAATTGACTGTTCGTCAGGCTTTTATCGTGTCGAAGAAGAATCAATCATCGAAAAAATAGAATAGTTGTGGTGGTGGTGTGTTTCATTTAGGAGGGCACTGTTTCTAGAATCTCGCGATATCACTTAGAAGTGGCAGTATCACTCGAGACATAAAGGGCGTCACAATCTCGCTTGCTTTCATCGAAAAACATACACCAGGGAGAAAATTGCATCGGATTGATATGCGTCTGCGAGATAATGCAAGGATACATCATGCCACATATCAAAATGTGGCTGGCTTGCTGCTCAGAGAATAAACACCAACTTTGGAATGTTGGTGATATTTTTCTCACCATCATCTATCGAAAATTATGTCGATCAAAGAAAGCAAACGTAGGATTGGGCCTTTCCATATCATATGCTCTCGATAGAATGTTATACACACCAGAGACGAGAAACGAATTTCGTCGAGGAAGAAGATCGTTCGGTTGCGAACGAAAAATAAACTCTAGTGTCGAAACCCTAAAACGAGACCCCCAAATATATTTAAACTTTAGAAATATCAAAGTTTCATTCGTGATGCTAATTATTTATCCACGTCAGAAATGCTCGAACTTGTGGCTGTAACTGCTATGATCTGGATCTGAACTCCAAGGAATTTTTGCCTGTAAAGGAGGCAAATGAGGTTACCCTGTCAGGTCAACCTGACAACCCTTTGACGTCTCCATCAGGAAATAGGTGTAGGAACAATGGCTATCTAAGCTTCACCAAAAATGATGCGGCTAGCAATTAAGTCAATTTCATGCAATCGCCAATAAGACCCTATCTCCTTGTCTTTGAACACCAGTAATATAGGAACCCAAAACGAAATTGAGTTTCTTATTCATGATATGTAATATATAAGGAAATACAAATTGCAAATAGTGAGAGCGTTATAATCATATGTAACAAAAATGCCAACATAGGAATAACGCTTGATCACAATCATAACACACACCACTAAGAACTGCTAGAATACAATGCAATCTAACAATCTAAACAATAACAACCTAAATACAACTAGTGCAATCTTCACGTGAGGTATACTATACCTTCACGCATTACATCACATGCATAAAAATAAAATGCAACAATAATAATAACTTAGGCTTAATGAATAAGCCTAAGTATCCTCAACACACACTCTACTATTCACAAAATGTAGGGTCTTCATTTATCTCAAATGAAATATTATCTCCAATAAAAAATTGAGTCTAATTTAATCCTCAAAATGGATCACAGTTGGGTTAACATGTTAAAATATTTGTAATATGATCTTTTTAGACTAATGCCAATAATGATGAAATACCTACGAGTGCTCTTGATGCATCCTAAGGGAAAGTGTTATGTAAGCCTTTAGGCATCTTAATTCAAGCCTATAGACTTTTTATATGTAAGCCTATGAGAATTCTTCTACGTAAGCCTACAAACACCTATGTGTAAGCCTACAAGCATATTTATGTAAGCCTAAGGGCACCCTCATGTATTCACCCTTAGTGATATTGGTTAATCCACATTCATGGATAACCTTTATTAAAGGGTGTAATTTATAATTATTTTATAAGTTAACCTTAAAGTCAAGTTAATGTCGATTTGAGGTCATCTACTTATTGGGGTTATTTGGTATCACTATATAAATCCCTTAATGATTGATCATTTGTATCATAGTGTCATATATCCAAATATGATAGCAATGCCTGTAGGCACCTACCCCTTATTACTTGTCTCAAATTTTGTGATTATCTCTCTTTTTCATCTATATGGTCTTCTATTTTATTCTTATTTTTTTTCTACATATGATTGTGGTGAATGGATGTTTTGGGATGCTTATGGAAAATATTATAAATTTCAACACGGTATCAAAGCCAAAACCAAGCAACGTTGCTCAATCACACAAAAATATTATACACGACAAACCATAGTAGATAGTGATAATTTTTCAGTGCCATTGAATTTCTTGTGAAATTTTAAGAGGGTCCAAGTTCAACTCTTTTGAAGATTTCATAGTTTTAATGTCTATTTTTGTGTCTAAAAAAACTTATTTTCCCTTCAAAATTTAAAATTTGATTTTTTTTATTTAGAATATTCCATGAAATATTTCACTATCTGATTAGAGAAGGTAGAGAGACACACAAAGTTTTGGTGGTAAGTCTAAAGTTTTATTTATTTAAAAATAAATATAGCAAAATTTATTTCCATTTGCAAGGATGGCACGATGATGGTATCTTCACTTGGAACAAGAAGGTCTTTAATTAAAATCCTATGGTAAGCTTATTTATTTGTATTAAGCATACCCAATTATCATATTCTATAATATCATGCGTTTATCTCTAACCCATGCAACAACATAATGGTTGGTACACATTCTTGTATGTGAGAGGTTCTATGTTTGATTCTCACCAATGGATAGTTATTTTTTGGATTGTGGTTTTATAGAGCATGCAAATAAAATAATGTATGTGTTTTACCTTCTTATTTATGCCTATGGTACTATGGCTACCAAAAAGGGGTGTAAGGATCCTATTCCCATTATGACCCAGGGCCAAATCCCATTGCCAATGTGGGGTACTTTGTGCATATAAATTAATTTTTTATATATGTAAGGAGGTCAACCAACCTTTTTTTACCAAATGTGACACCTAATTCACTATTACCATCCTAGTTGGTAGTGTTATCAATGAGTAATATCAAATAGGTGATGCCTAGAGATGATAGGTGGTGGCTTTTGATTAGTCAGTTTTCTCCTTAGGTATGTCATTTTATTTTTTGGTTCCTTTTAGCTCTAATATGCCCATATTTCTAGAGGCCATAAATTTTGCATACAAAAGCATTTTGGGCCTAATTTTTCAAACTTCATAGTTTTTCAAGATCTACAAATTGGTGATATTAGTTCAAGGACTTGCTACAATTTTTTGTGTGATTTTTTTTATGTAAAAAAAACTAGTTGGAAAATTTCTTTACATTGAAATCATTATATGATTTAAAATATTTTTTTGCAAGGTCATAAGTTCAATCCTAATTTTCTCTCATAACAAGTTTGATGTCTTAATGGAGCACCAAACATCTAACTCCAACTATGCTTGATAGTGTAGCAGTTGGCTAGTTGCATTATATTTAAGAGGTTTAAAAATTCCTATTTTTATCCTTCTATTTTTGCATAATGAATATTTTCTATAACTCCAACAACCCTTTATTTTGATGATTGGTAATATTTTGGGATGCAAGAGAAGTAGCTTTTAGATGTTCAATGTAAGGTATACCTTGTTTATATGGGCCCTTTCTAGACACTGAGGTTGATTATTCATAGACCTACTTATTGCTTCATGATTCAATTGCCTTCTCTTAAGATTGGAGGATAGACTATGGTAACCATTATGCATTATGAAAATATTCTCATGGGAAGCTCAACATATTGATCCAATATGTGGAGTTATAGATTCATGTTCAGGAGAGGTTGATTTAGTTCATAGATATTTAGCAAAGATAATATAGTAGGATCCATTGGCCTGTATGAGCATTCACTATGGGGGAGATATATCATCTCTAATATTTTCTCTACTTAGCCCCTTAGTTCAGATTATGGGAGGTGTTAAACTATTTGTAATTTGATCTTATTAAGACAAGGATAATAGTGATGAAGTACCTATGGGTGCTCTTGATGTATCCTCAGGGTAAGTGTTATGTAAGCCTTTGACCATATTGATGTAAGACTATGGGTATTATACATGTAATCCTAGGAGTATCTTTTCATGTAACCTTATGGGTATTCTTCTGTCTAAGCCAACGAGCATCTATATGTAAGCCTGCATGCATATTCATGTAAGCCTAAGGGTATACTTATGTATTCATCCTTAGTGATATTGGTTAATCCACCATTATAGATAACCTTGATTAAAGGGTGTAATTTATTATTGTAAGTTTAGCTCAAAGTCAAGTTAATGTTGACCTAAGGTTAACTACTCATTGGATTTTTTGGTATCACTATAGATACCCCCAATGATTGATCATTTGTATCATAGTGTGATATATGAAAATAACGTGGGTGTGCCTATAGGTACCCATCGTTATTCCTTCTCCCAAATCATGTCATTATATCTCTCTTTATCTTATATCCATATGCTCTTCTATTTTTCTCTTCTTCCTTTTTCGCGTATGATTTGGTGATAAATATTTTGGGATGTTTCTAGAGAATATTATAAATTCCAATACAACCATATGATCCCCACTCAAGCTAAACAATTTTATTTAGATATGGTTTTTAAAAGTCCTCGTCATATTTCTTCAATAAAATAATTGCATTGGGCTTGAAAAGTTCTTTACAAGTAATAGAAATATGTTTATCTTCTATAATAGGAGAGTACACAAAAATAATTAATTTTGGATCCTACCAAATCCTCCAAAATTTGTAAAACTAATTATAAAAAATAAAGGCATCATCTTTTAAAATTTTAATTTCATAAATCTTCAATGGACCAATTAATAACACAATTCATAAAACTTTAGATAATCACATCAAACCTCAAAGTATATTTCAATCAAGATGTTCAAGTGCCTCAATTCAAATTTATGTATATACGCAACATGTCATAGAACTGATCTTCATCAATGATATAATCAATCAAATGATCTTAATGTGATTGGAAGTTGCACTATTTAATTAGCACTAGCCTTTGTGGCTATCTATTCTTACCATCTATTTATTGTTAAAATATTTCATCTCTATATTGTCTTTGAATTATTTGTACCACCTCTTCATTTCACATCACTTCTTTATCATCTAGAAAGCTCTATTGTTGTGTTGATATCTTAAAAACTATTTTGAACCATATTAAGGCCTCTCTTACAAAATGTTTATAAGCATAGTCAGACAACTATGAATCTACCTTGTCCCTATGGGGACAGCCCAACGATATTTTGTTGACATTTCATTTTCATGACTTGAGTTCGAATCATGGGGAGGGAAGCCCCCTGTTCCATTGTACTTTGTATTACTTAAAAAATTATGAATCTACCTCATCATTCAATGGCCAATTACAAATTGTTGCATCTTCCTCCAAAATAGTCATGTCACAACAAGCGTTGGTGTTCGGGTTTAACAAGGTCAATGGTCCAACTTGAATATTTAGGGAATATTCCATCTTTCCATGGTAATAAAAACATGTCAAGTCACCATAGTTCTTAAAGGTTCAAAACATAGTTCTTAAAGGTTCAAAAAGCCTTCCCAAGAAGCATGTGAGAGTTTTTAATTATTTTTTAATTTTGTTACAATTTATTTATTTAATTAAATATGTTTGTGCCTTCTTTCCATTTATGGATGGTGTATTCTTTGCATAAAATATATCACACATAAATTTTTTCTCTAAGTAAATTGTAGGTAACATGTTTTTTTTTGTTTTTTAATGCATGATGCAAGCCTTTAGCCAACAATATTTTATTCAAAGTTAAATTTCAAATATGTCATGCATTGATTAGATGACAACTTCACAATAGGTGACCCTTATTTATCTTCGGATGATATTCTTGCTAGATAGCTTGATCAATGGATGGCAGGGTCAAAATTCACTTTAGATGGTCCTTTTCTAGATGATAATATTAAATTCACCTTAACAAAAATATCTTGTGATAGAAAATCCAAATAACTTTTCTAGACATAAAATTATATGACAACACTAATATATTTAGATGGTAATTCTTCTCCAAATGGTAGATCCAAATAGTAGCTCTTCTCCAAATGGTAGCTCAAGATGGTAAATATTTTGTAGATGGTAGGTTCTCTCTAGATAGTAGCTCTAGGCAGTAGCTTAAGATGACATCTCTAGATGGAAACTCCAAATGACATCTCTAGAAAATAACTTTAGATGAAAATTCTTCTCTAAACAACCACATTTTATGATGGTATGATCTTTATATGGTAACAATCACGTACAATTAATCTTGCTCCACTTCTATGCATCTCGATCATGAACAAGGACGACAAGATTTTTATCTAGATCTCAAGGAGTCTATTGACATACAAGTTGACACTGTGTTATCCCAATAGGTCCTCTACATTAATTTGTCCAACACTTATTTTTGGTGCCAATCCTCAACACACAAGATCAAAGACTGTCCCTTGATGCCGCATAATAGGGACAAGTAGAGCCCCACCACACCGAGTGCACCCACTCCTCAACCTTAGGAGGATGGTTGAACGATTGTGGGAGGGCATAAAAATGCACATTTAGCTGCTTCTAAAGGTACATAGTCCAAGTCGACACATGTCTCGCAATCGGTAAAAAAAGGATATGAAAATAAAAAAGTTGATCCTGCAACGAAAACTGTCAACAATGAAGCTCCTTAGTCTCAATAGAGGGATGCAGTAGTGCTTACTTTAGAGTCCTCTAGTACATTTTCCCCAGCTAACGCTAGGTTCTCCCACAACCCGAGAAGGGGATCTACAGAAGAAGATGTTGCTCCAGAGAAGCAACTTCATATGATCAATGTTCAGTTGGGCAACAACTACAGTGTGTTGGAGTATCTTAACGATAGTGAGGATATGTCATTGGATGCAAAGCCATCATCGATGGAATTGACAGTTCCTCCAAGGAAGTAAAATCTAAAGTTTCCTTCCCTTCTGTGCAGTTTCGATGTTCTCGTAGTCTTCGACAAGGGAAATAAGGCCCAAAATTTCCAGTAATTTTGCGTTGGAAAAACGTAATTCTACCTGGTGCCTAGAATTACAGTTCTATAGTTTAGGGTTTCTAGTTTATTTTGTTATGCCTAGTTATGTTGTGTATTCATCATTTTAGGGGTTAGTTTCGTACTATAAGGGGGTGTTGAATAACTGTAATTTGTTTGTTTGGGTTCCCCTTTTATTAATAGGGATATTTGTTTGCTTGGGTTCCCCCTCTATTAATAGGGATATTTGTTTGCTTGGGTTCCCGCAGATATTTGTTTGCTCGGGTTTCCGTTCTATCAACAATTTTTTTTTTTTGGTTAATAACATTAACTACATGACATGTTTATCTGCCTTTTTTTTGTTTGTAATAAATATATTTAATTTTTTAATATAACATTTTTTACATTAAAAAACAACTATTACTGTATTTAAAAATATTAATTGCATCTACCAAGCTTTTACATTCACACCTTCATTAAATATTTTAAATTCATTATCAAAAAGATGTTAACATATAAAGTTTCTTTATATCTATTCATCATCCTTCCTATTATCGAGGACTATCTAAATTAAATACTAAGAAAAAGATTTTATAAATAAATTATAATCAAACCATGTCGATGAAAAACTCTTATCCTATTACAAATCTAGACATGGAAATTCATTCTTATTGAAATATTTTTTATTGCAATAAATTTTACTAGAAGCTAATTCCAACTTATTTTCATGAAGTTGGAAGATAAGAAAAGGCGATCCATCCTTATATGCCAACTTAAGGTACATTTCACATCCAGATGCTTCTGGAACAAAGTTTTAATTATAAAAATATTATATGATTTTCAAATAAAATTTTAGTTTAATAATAATTTTTTTTTTTTAAATCATAGCTGATTGGCCAATGAAGTGAATATATATATAATTATAATGTTGCTACTTTCAGGCAATGAGGATGATTTCCAAATAGAGTCTCGCTTTGATAAATATCTTTGTTGGAAGTCATGGTTGGTTGGTTGGACAGTAAAGTGGTATATATATATATATATATATATATATATATATATATATATATATATATATATAAAAGTTAATTTTATTTAATTAAATAAAAATAAATTAATTAAACTTAATTATTAAAGATATTAAGACAGTTTATTAACAGATATTTTGTTATAGTTTTTAAGGTTTTGGTGGATTGGTAAGTGTTTGTGTGACCAGACATTTATCAAGAAGACATCCATGAGCCTGTTTGCAAAGGTAGTAGTCTGATCTGAATCTCTGAGTGCGTGCCAGACCAATCGACCATGATGGTACGAGTGATGGGTGGTCCCTTCACTCCCGATCAACAATAACCAAGCGGAATAAATTTAGTAAAAGCAACCCCTTAATTTAAATCCTATACTTATCAATTATTAAAAATAGATACACAGTATTCTCCTTCATCAAAGCTATGAAAGCAAAAGTTAAACACTTCGAAAATTTGCATTGCCTTAGGCGTGTATTCGTGAATTTGTTGATCAGCATCCAAATCACGGTTGCCAATTCAGATCAGTTTCCAATGAGCGTTGTCATCATTGTCAGGAACTCATCGAAGCTGACATGGCCGTCCCCGTCAACATCGACCCCTTCAATCATATTACGACACTCAGCCAAACTGCAGCTCTCTCCCAGCCTTCTCAGCACGTTATGAAGTTCATCGGCAGAGATGAAGCCATTGCCGTCCATGTCGAAAATTTTAAAGGCGTCTTTCAGGTCCTCGAGAGACACCATACTACCGATGCCGTTGGTGTTTAGAGCCACGAACTCCGAGAAATCGACGTAGCCGTCCCCGTCGGAGTCCGCCTCCGCCATCATAAGGCGTAGCTCCTCCTCCGAGGGATCGTAGCCCAGCAATCGCATGACGTCGCATAGCTCCGACGACGAAATTCTGCCGTCGCCGTTGCCGTCGAACTTCTTAAACACATATTCCAGCTCTGCGGCGCCTGGCAACGGACAATTCTTCAGGTCTCCGCAGCCGGAGAAGTTGGCGTTTTTTCCCGGCGAGTTTCCCCGGCGTGCATGAGATGAAGATTTCTTGCTCGACGGGGAGGAAGGTCGAGATTTGGAGGAGAAGACATTGAACCGTTTGGACTGCGGCCGAGGTGACTTGGCTGGCGATTTTTCCCGATCGGCAAACCACGGAAGGCCCATTACCATTTCCCTCTAGCTTTCCAAAAACAAAAAAAATTCTGATGCTTCAACTTTACTTGTCAAGATCGACTCTCTGCGCTCTCTTTGCTCTGGGAATTCAATGCAACGCTTCTCTTTGTCAAAATCTAAGGTTTGTATGAAGCCAAGCACAGAGAATGTAACAAAGCAATTCTAGCCTATTCTTCAACGTCCCCAGAATGTTAAGAGCAAAACTTCTACGAACTGCTGAAACGAATGATAGATATTTATAGACGTATCTTTGCCCGCCTAAATTTGGCGGCACCGTCCGCAACCGAAATTTAAAGGTTTAAAATGAGTCAATGGAAGAGGACGCGGGTTTGAACGAAAATTTTCCGCTCGTTTAATTTTTGTTTTGGGGACACGTGTTGAACACGTATTTGACATGATAAAGATATCACAAGTAAATAAATGTGCTTAAATTTTGATGGTAATTGACGGTAATTGTTCACCATTTCACGGAAGTTTACGAAGCCACGTGTTCTTTCCCAGTAATGGGTTGCTACCAATTCCACCAATTTACTGTTAAAGAAACAATTTATACTCGTCCACCATTTGTTGGATATATTAATGTTGGGATATATTAAGTGAAATTGTGAGGTAGCATAGTTTTCGGTTTTAGGAGGGGTTATGGTTGGGAGGAGATTGATCAGGAGACTGATCAACGCTATATGTTAGTCGTAAAGATTTATCACACTAACAAAAAAAAAAAAAAAAATGTGAGATAACATATACAAGCAAAACTTTAAAAGGTTAAGCCATTTAATTAAAATAAAGCTTTTGACATGGTTTGTTACCAACTTAGACTAATATCACCTTTAAGCTCTCACCATTTCATTTAATTAAATATAGTGTTGTTGATATGGTAGGTTAGTAACTTATATTAAAATCTTAGATATAAAACCTTTAAGGGTTAGGTCGATTGGTAGGTACAAGTGTGGTTGGGAATTTACTAAGAAGAGACTTAGGTTCAAACCTTAGGGAAGCCAACAACAAAGGTAGTAATTCAATTTGAATCTTCCGAGTGCACGTCAAATCAATAGTGACAGTACGAATCCCGAGCACCTAGCGGTTCATTTCACGTCAGGCTAAATAATAATGAGATAGAACAGGTTTGGTGGATGCATCTTTGAATCCTCTGAGTGCACATCAAATCGATGATGACGGTACAAATTCAGATGATAGTATAAATCTCGAGCACTTGGTGGTCCATTTCACGTCAGGATAAATAATAACGAGTTAGAATAGGTTTGGTGGATGCAGCTCTAAATCCTTTGAGTGCATGCTAGACCAACGACGACGGTACGAATCTCGAGCACCTGATGGTGCATTTCACACCAGGCTAAATAATAACGATATGGAATAGGTTTGGTGGATGTAGCCCCTGTGGTTTGAACCTTGCGCTTGTTAGCTACTAAAAATAGTGTGGTTGTAACCAACTCTCCTATCAAACAAAAACTAATCTTAGATATAAATAAAATATGATATCAAAATATATTATATCTTCATCGTATTATTTTTTTTCTCAAAAAAAAAAAGTCCTAATTTTATATTAAGTAAATATGAAATTACATCTTTCATATGCCTCTTTGACATTTCTTCAAAATTTCGACAATGATCTCAAAATCAAGTCATCTATACATCATAACTAGTTATCTCTATCATGCTAAGTTTTATCCTTAGGCACCTTCCCAATTTATCAAACAATATCCTTTAAATTACTAACTTTTGATCTTTTTTTAAGTTGCTTTGTCTGTGTTTGCTTTAATTAGAGTGTATTCATCCCCAGATAGAGATTTAGACCAGCTACAATGCATTGCCCTCATTGAATTCTTATACTAAGCACATACTTGGATCAATCTGAAGTGCCTCCTTTGAGAGTTCATTTGCTTCCTTATTTAGTTCTCTATAAATATGCCAAAACGTAAAAGCTTCACTTCCATCCACAACTTCTTTTTTAAGAGAATATGGATTGTAGAATCATGTTTTCCATCCTAAAAACACCAAGCATCCAATTTATTACCACCTACGAATCTTCGGAAATTTAAATATTTTGTATTCCTTTTGATTCTTCCACCTGAATGAGCAATTTGAGGGTCATACTTTCAACATAATTATTAGAACCTTCTCCTAATCCAACCTTGAATTTAAAATAATGAATCATAAATATATAGTAATCCACAAACTCCATAAACTCTAGGGACCCTTTGTCTAGACCCATATAATAAACCTGAGGCCTCTAATTTATCAATCTTTGGAGGAATGATTTGTCTATTTACCTTTGTTGTTGTCAAAACCTTATAGTTTATTAAACTTCCAATTATTTGGGAGGAGACCTGTCAAGTAAGCTTCTCTTGATCCTAGAAAATTAATGCATTTTTAGTTAACCATATTCCCCAAGACACAAACAATAGAAGAGCTATAAAACCTTTGTAAGACCTATTTTTAAACCAATATTTTAAGCACTCTTCTAAGGAATCTTCTTGCCATCCTATAAGAAGCTTTAACTGTGTTATAACCTCCCTCCAAACCTATCTAGTAAAGGAGCAAGCAACCAGTAAATTATCAATTGTTTCATTGTTTGAATCCAAGGGGTTCGTAGATTTGGTGCCTATAAAATCTATTTCAACTTGGAGAAACATGAGGACATGATATGTCGTTGGATGCAAAGCCATCATCGATGGAATTGACAGTTCCTTCAGATGAAGCAAAATCTAAAGTTTCCTTCCCTTCTGTGCGGTTTTGACGTTCTTGTAGTCCTCGTCAAGGGAAAGAAGGCCTAAAAGTTCCAATAATTTTGCGTTAGGAAAACCTAATCCTACCTAGAAAGACATAATTCTACTTGGTGCTTAGAGTTGCAGTTCTATAGTTTAGGGTTTCTAGTTTATTTTGCTATGCCTAATTATGTTGTGTATTCACACTTTTAAGGTTAGTTTTGTTCTATAAGGAGGTATCAAATAACTGTAATTTGTTTTCTTATATTCCAATTTTATTAACGATAATTTTTTTTCATTAATAATATTACCCTCGTGATATGTTTATTTATTTATTTTAAATATATTTTGTTTTTAATAATATTTTTTTACATTAAAAAACGCAATGCAAAAAACAACTATTTCTATATTTAAAAATGTTTATTACATGTACGAAGCTTAGATTTACATTCACACCTTCATTGAATATTTTAATTTCATTGCCCAAAGAGATGTTCACTTATAAAGTTCCTTTATATCTATTCATCATCCTTCCTATTATCGAGGACTATCTAAATTAAATACTTAGAATAAGATTTTATAAATAAATTATAATCAAACCATGCCGATGAAAAGCTCTTATCCTATTACAGATCTAGACATGGAAATTCATTCTTATTGAAGTATTTTTTATTGCAATAAATTTTACGAGAAGCTAATTCCAACTTATTTTCAGGAAGTTGGAAGATAAGAAAAGGCGATCCATCTTTATAACTTAATCTAAAAAGTATTTATGTGAATAAAATTTTAATTATAAAAATATTATTATTTTAAATAATATGAATGATTTTCAAATAAAATTTTAATTTAATAATTTTTCTCTAAATAGTAAAATATATATATATATATATATATATATATAATATAATATAATATAATATAATGTTGCTACTTTAAGGAATGAGAATGATTTCCAAATAAAGTTTCGCTTTGATAAATATCTTTGTTTTAAATCATGGTTGGTTGGTTGGACAATGAAGTGGATATATACACTTTTTATAAAGGTTAATTTTATTTAATTAAATAAAAAGAAATTAATTAAATTTAATTATTAAAATATTAAGATAGTTTATTAACAAATATTTTATTATAGTTTTTAAAGGTTCGGTAGATTGGTAAGTGTTTGTGTGGCTAGGTATTTACCAAAAAGACATCCAAGTTCAAAACCTCTGGGGCACCCAGGTTCAAACCTCGGGGCAGTAACCTGTTTGCAAAGATAGTAGTTTGATGTGAATCCTCTGAGTGCGCGTTAGACTGATAGAGGATGACGTTTAAGTAACTTGTTTGTAAAGGTAGTAGTCTGATCTGAATCCTCTGAGTGCACCCCAGATCAATAAACGATAAATCCGATTGTCCCCTTCAGGCTGAATCAACAATAACAAAGCGGAATAAGTTTGCTGAAAGTAGTCTTTGTGATTTAATTACTAAAAAAATAGTGAGAAATAAAACAAACACCATATTCACCGAGACCAAATGCTTATAAATAGATACATAGTATTCTCCTCCATCCAAGCTATGAAAGCAAAAGTTAAACACTTTGGAAATTTGCATTGCCTTAGGCGTGTATTCGTGAATTTGTTCATCAGCATCCAAACCACTGTTGCCAATTCAGATCAGTTTCTGATGGGCGTTGTCATCATTGCCAGGAACTCATCGAAGCTGACATGGCCGTCCCCGTCAACATCGACCCCTTCAATCATATTACGACACTCAAGCAAACTGCAGCTCTCTCCCAGCCTTCTCAGCACGTTATGAAGTTCATCGGCAGAGATGAAGCCATTGCCGTCCATGTCGAAAATTTTAAAGGCGTCTTTCAGGTCCTCGAGGGATTTCACACTACCGACGCCGTTGGTGTTTAGAGCCACGAACTCCGAGAAATCGACGTAGCCGTCCCCGTCGGAGTCCGCCTCCGCCATCATAAGGCGTAGCTCTTCCTCCGAGGGATCGTGGCCCAGCAATCGCATGACGTCGCATAGCTTTGACGACGAAATTCTGCCGTCGCCGTTGCCGTCGAACTTCTTAAACACATATTCAAGCTCTGCGGCTCCTGGCAACGGACAATTCTTCAGGTCTCTGCAGCCGGAGAAGTTGGCGTTTTTTCCCGGCGAGTTTCCCCGGCGTGCATGAGATGAAAATTTCTTGCTCGACGGGGAGGAAGGTCGAGATTTGGAGGAGAAGAAATTGAACCGTTTGGACTGCGGCCGAGGTGACTTGGCTGGCGATTTTTTCCAATCGGCAAACCACGGAAGGCCCATTACCATTTCCCTCTTGCTTTCCAAAAACAAAAAAGTTTCTGATGCTTCAACTTTACTTTACTTGTCAGGCTCAATTCTCTGAGCTCTTTTTGCAACGCTTCTCTTTGTCAAAATCTAAGGTTTGTATGAAGCCAAGCACAGAGAATGTATCAAAGCAATTCTATCCCCAGAATGTTAAGAGCAAAACTTCTACGAACTGCTGAAACGAATAATAGATATTTATAGACGTACCTTTGCCCGTCTAAATTTGGCGGCACCGTCCGCAACCGAAATTTAAAGGTTTAAAATGAGTCAACGGAAGAGGACGCGGGTTTGAACGAAAAATTTCCGCTCGTTTAATTTTTGTTTTGGAGACACGTGTTGAACACATATTTGACATGATAAAAAATCACAAGTAAATAAATGTGCTTAAAGTTTGACGGTAATTGACGGTAATTGTTCACCGTTTTCACGGAAGTTTACGAAGCCACGTCTTCCTTCCCAGCGATAGGTGGAATTTAAAGCGGAGGGACTTCTTGTGAAAGTCTTTGGGGGAATCGCGGTGGTTAAGCTTCATCATTAGTTTATTCTGTTGTTCATCGTTTTTGTAAATTGTTTACTTAACGTCCTATTTTATTTTAATGGGAATGGTTTTTTTTGGTTGAGGACGCTAGGCACGTGATCTGTTTATCCACTAAATATGTAATTTGTTAATTTTTTAATATAAAGTTTTTTTACATAAAAAAATATTATATCTTCACGGTATTATTATTTTTCCTCGAAAAATATTATAATTTCTTCAAAATTTTAATAGTGACTTAAAAATCAGGTTATTTATACATCACAACTAGTTATCTCTATCATGCTAAGTTTTATCCTTAGGCACCTTCTCAATTTACCAAACAATATCTTTTAAATCACTAATTTTTAAGTCTTTTGAAAAAGTTGTTTTATCTGTGCTTGCTTTAATAAGAGTGTATTAATCCCCCATGTAGAGATTTGGGACAGTTGGAGTGCATTGCCCTCATTAAATTCTTGTACTAAGCACATACATGGATCAATTTGAAGTGTCTTCTTTGAGTGTTCATTTGCTTCCCTATTTAGTTCTCTATAAATATGCCAAAACGTAAAAGCTTCACTTCGATCCACAACTTCTTTTATTTGAGAGGTGGGTTGTAGAATCATGTTTTCCATCCTAAAAACATCAAGCATCCAGTTTATTACAACCTACGAGTCTCTGTAAATTTTATTTTTTGTATTTTTTTTAATTCTGCCAACTGAACCAACAATTTGAGGGCCATAATTTTAGCATAATTATTGGAACCTTCTCCCAATCTAGCATTGAATTTAAAATAATGAGTAAAAAATATATAGTAATCATCTAGGGACTCCTGTCTAGACCCATTAAAAAAATCCCAAATCCCTGATTCATCAATCTTTGGAGGGATGATTTATCTGTTTACCTTTGTTGTTGTTGAAACCTTACAGTTTTTTAAACTTCTATGATTTGGGAGGAGATTTGCCAGGTAGGCTTCTCTTAATCTTGAAAAATTAATGCATTCCTAGTTAACCATACTCCCTAAGACAAACAATGGGAGAACTATAAAACATTTGTAAGACCTATTTCAAACCAATATTTTAAGCACTCCCTACATAAGTTTCTTGCCATCTTATAGGAAGCTTTAAGTATGCTATAACCTCCCTCCAAACCTATCTAGTAAAGGAGCAAGCAACCGGTAAATGATCAATTGTTTCATTGTTTGACTTACATAAATGACACCTTCCTGGACCATTCCAATTCTTCTTCTGCAAAACCTTCCATGTTAGAACCTTATTTTTCATGGTAAGCCACAAGAACAGTCTTGTCTTTAATGGGGATTTCTGCTTCCAAAGTGTCTTCCACCACCATGTTGGATTGTCATTACTATCTTCCAATAGAGTCTTATACCCCAACTTTGGAGTGTACTCCAGACCAATTGATCAGTTTCCTATCACAACTTGATATGTTCAACTTTAAGTCTCCCCGCATATTCTTCCCACTGGTGTGCCTCTTGGCCTTAAAGCCTTAACACTATTGCTTCCTTCCATCTCTGACTCCAACTTGTAGAAGATTATGGATTAACTACTTGAGCAAGATTTCCAAACCCTTGTGCTCTTAGGGTCTTAATTATATTATTTGGTAGTTTGTGCATATCACCACAACCAATATAAGGGTCTAATCCTAGTCTTATCCTTGAACCATCCCCTATTTTCTAGGCAAGCCAATCACCAACAATATAAAAGGTCTGGATCATTGCCTTCCAATAGATTGAAACATTACGTGTTTGCTTAATTGAGGCCCTTATTGACTCCTCAACTATAAGTGGCTCTAAATATGTTTTATGTATAATCTTATTCCATAAGCTTTCCTTTGATATTATCTTCCACTCTTTGCTGCTATAGCCTTGCTAAATAGAAAGATGTTCTTAAGTCCTCATCCTCCATTTTACTTGGGCTTGGCTAAGGATTGTTTTTTAACCAAGGGAATACCTTCCCTTTCCTATTTCCCTATCCATAAGAATCTATAGCTTAACTATCTATTTTTTTCCTAAATCCCTTTTGGTATATGATCCAAAAATTGCCAATATACTAGTATTGCCTCCAACACAAACTTGACCAAAGTCAATATCTCCCCCAAATAGAGCCATTTGTTGCACCAAGTATTAATTCTTCCTTCCACCTTTTTTATCAACCAATTCCAGTCTTGTTTAGTGTAGTAATTGGGTTTCAAAAATAATCCCAGATATTTAAACCCCTCTTGAATATCAAATTTGTTAAAGGGGAAAAGCTGACCTATTGTTATGGTTTGATTATGATTCACACATTTAAAAGAAATTCTTGACTTCTATGCATTAATCTGCATACATATTTCCAGGAAAAAATATTTAAATATTGTTTTAACTTCTTTGCAACTCTTATTGTTCCATTTGTGAAAATGAGAACATCATCTACAAAAAGTAGATGAGTGACTTCCACTGTTCTACCTATTTTAATTCCCTTTATTTCCTTCCCTCTTGGATTCTATAATACACCTACTTAATCCCTCAACTACCAAAAGAAATAATAGTGGTGACAAGGGGCAACCTTGTCTAATACTCCAAGAAGCTTTGAAGAACTCAAAGGTTGACCCATTAGCCAAAACTACAAAAGAAACAGAAGAAAGACATCCCATAATCTAGTTCACCATATGCACATAGAACCCAATATGAGTATCATTCATAAATATAGCCTTTACTATATCAAAAGACTTGGAGAGATCCAACTTCATCACCATTGCTAGTAGTTTATTTGATTTTATGGTATGAAGACTTTCTTGAGCAGCACCAATTGCTTCATGAATTTGTCTACCATGTAGGAAACCAAATTGCTCAATAGATATAGAAGCAAAGAATAACCTTTTAATTCTTGAAGCAATTATTTTTGTTGAGTTTATACACACAATTACACAAATAAATGGGCCTAAAATCATCAAAGGAAGAAGGATTATCTTTTTTGGAATAAGAGCAATGAAGGTAGGGTTGAAAACTGCATTAACCCTTCCTTTTAGCCTAGATTCCTCCACAACCTTTAGTAGGTTAGATTCCAAAATATCATAAAGCCCGAGAAAGAATTTCAAAATCCATCCATCAAGTCTTGGACTCTTATCTTTTTGGAAGGAGGTTAAAATAACTTTGAGCTCCTCTTTTGAGACTTCCTTAATCAACTCATCATTGGCTTTCTCATTTATAAATATGGGAAAGAGAAGCTATTTTAACTATTTTAGATATATTAACTTGACTAAGATCATTGTACAGTTGACCAAAATGCCTTACACCCATGTTTTCTATTCCTTTAAAGGAGGAGATTTTACTTCCATCTTGTCCTTGTAACTCACAAATTGTATTTTTTTGTTTTCTGTGGTTTGCAAAGCTATGAAAAAATTTAGTGTATTCATCCCCATTTGCAATCCATAGTGCTCTAATTTTGAGCCTCCATCGTGCTTCTCTCTCTGCCAACAATATACTCTTCTCTTGTTCCAAACTTTTATACTTAAGCCTTATTTCCTCATCCATTTATTTTTCAAAGTCATCTGCTAGAAACACTGCAAGCTCCTCCTCAATCTTTCTCAATTTGTTCTCATCCATCAGTTTTTTTTATGGTCCCACCAAGCCACTACTGCCTTAACTCTTTTTAAATTTGCTACAAATTGTATACTAGCAGATTATTAGGCTAGAATCAAACTTCACCCATTTTGATTTGACTAAAGTTACAAAGTTACCCTCTTTTAGCCACTCAAAATTAAATTTAAAAGGACAATGTGGTTATTTCTCCTCTTTTGTTAAAAGAAGCATTATAGGGGAGTGATCAGAGTCACCTCCAACTTCAATCTGCAAGTGCCATTTACAAAACTCTTTGCTACTAAGAATTTGTCTAGTCTCTTAGAAATTATATCAGCTCCTGTCCTCATGTTTCTCTAAGTTGGTATAGATTTCATAGGAACCAATTCTACCAACCCCTTGGATTCAAAATTTTGGATGAAGTAAATAGCCAGTGGATTAGTTCTTGTAACAAAAGCTCACACTTCACTCCTTGAGAGAGTTAAGTTTAAATCACCTCCTAAAATTAAATTATTAGCTTCTAAAAAATTTTGATCTATAAAATTATCCCAATATTGCATCCAGTATTTATAGGGGCCATAAATGTTCACCACTATCATTGTTTCCCCAAGCTCCACTAAAAAGAACATGGTCCCTGCTTTTGAGTCAAGCAATGCAAATTTGGTTAGCCTAAACTAATTTACCTTCCACCCTATAGCCACTCCTCCTGAGGCTCCTACAACATCAAGGGACAAAAAATCCCATCCTTTAAGCAATTTACTAAGATCTTCCATCACTTTAATATCTAACCCTTTTGTCTCTTGAATTAGCAAAATCTATGGATTATGAATTTCTACCAACCTGCATAGAGCAACTTTTTTTTCATAATTTTCCATCCCTCAAATATTAAAGGAAAGTACTTTCATTGATTAATTGTGTCTAGGATCATCTCTACCTTAATGATCCCTTTTAAGGATGATTGCTTGCATTGTTGAACTTCACATAGAATTTTATTTATATTTAATAAGGTAAAAACTCTTTTTCTCTCCTACAAGTAAGACTTCTATCCCCCACATATTTACTAGGGCCTCCCCCAAATCCTTCTTCTCTTAGTCTTATTATGACTTTTAGGGATCATAGGGGATACCTATGAGTTTTTGGGGACACATAACCTTCCTAACCATAATAAAATTGAAGAGGGGAAGCAATTTCAAAGAGATTTACTTGTGAAGCATTATTAAAAAATTTACCAGAGTCTAATCCAAGGTTTGGATCTACTTCCTTCAAGGAAGAGGAATTTAAGGGTCCTCCTTGCCCCTCAATTGCACCCTTACCTTCTTCTAGTGGAGACTTTGTATGAGATTTGGTAGTATATTTGCTTTGAAATCTTGTATCTGGGTCCAAGAGCATGACATCCAACTTTTTCTCTAAGAATCCTAGCCTTACTTTAATATGAGATGATTATGAATCCATCACTTGATCTAGAAAAAAATATTTATCTCTGTTAGCTTTTGATGCAGCATGTAATGGAAGATAACAAACACAAGAATAGGGCTACTACTCAAGAATAGCTCTAGAGGAAATGAACACTCCATGAATAGAGTTACTACTCAAGAATGGGAATTGAGCATATCACACTCCACCAGATTACATCACACTGCTACATCACACCACTATTACTCCTATATGTTGATGTATGCTCTTCTATCTATATTCCTATCTATGATCTTGTAGACACCTAAAACGCATCATGTTGAGGAGGCTCTATTCTTCATTGACTCGTTGCTTGAGGGGTAGTCATAATCAAAGAATTCATAATCAAAATCAACAATTAAACATTAAATCATGTTAATTTTGTTCATATGTGAATCATTGCCAAAGACAATCATGCCCCTGCTTGGGACAAAAAAAAAGAAAATTAATTAAACACATCCTTGTCATTCTTGAAGCATGAATGTAGGTCTTTACCTCTTCATGATTGAACAATGCCCAAGATCAAATAGGCCTAAAGCAAAAAGTTGTACTTGAATCAAGTTCTTTAACTTGTCAAAGGTAATGATTTCAATATGCGTACCCTTTTTATGATTGGGGCATTTAACGTTGACCAAATCAATGAACATCAATCAACCAACAATATGGCATTAGGCTGTCTATTTTTATTTAGTGTTGTGTTTTCCCATAATGCATCTCAAAAAGGGGTATCTATAGACACCTAAAACATGTCATGTTGAGGAGGCTACTCATATGGATACCTCTTTAGACCATGCGACTCGAAATTTATAGGATCCAATAGTGGTTTTAACCACTTAATTAGGGTAGCCTAGTCCTATTTAGCCATAGCCACCGAAATTATCAACAATGACTATCATCACTATCGACGTTATGAGCATCCATGGGCTAGCCACTGACATCGATGGTGGCTATATCCATAGTCACGCCTGTCGATAGTGGCCTATTCTATAATAAACTCGAGCTACCCGAGCTGCGTAAATACATTGGAATCCAACAAGTTCTTGAACGGTTGTCAAAACCGAAGCATCTAAAAGCTTCCTTTCAATGACCATAGCCTAAAATAATTTGGTTCTTGGCTTCTTGGATAAGCTAGAAGGAGAATTTGGAAGTCTATTTAAGGTCCCAAATTTACAAGAGAGATATAGATAAATTCATGTGCAATTACCATAGCGGAGCTCTATTGAAATAATGAGTGATTTTAATGAAGTGCTGCTAAATTGTGTAATGAAATATGTATTTTCAATGGAGATCAACAAAGTTTTAGGAGAAAAACATTTTCCTGTTCAAGCACATAATTTCTACGAATTGAACCAATTTCCATCCTAAGTCATTTGGCAAGAACGCACCAAGAACGCCAATTTAATCAACATAGGAATTGATCGTTATTAGGCCCAGGAACGCAAAGAATAGAGTCTCTATCATGTGGATGCTATTTTTAACAATGGCCTATAGGCACCGTCGTCGACATTGGCAATGACTAATAGAGTCCGTTGCTCATTTTGATAGCATCTATGGTCTGACTGTCATTTCCTTTATTTCAGTCTATAGATTTAGCATTATTTGCATTTCATTTGCTTTCCTAACATATATTATCTACTTTATAGTATATATTTACGCTTTATTTTTAGTATTTCATGCATCTTTATTCTTCTTTACACATTTTATTTCCTTATTTGCACATTTCAAGAAACTAGCCTCATTTTGAGAGGCTTACAATGCTATTAATCTATTTTAGTTTCTTTGTGTGCAAGTGATAGGGCAATTTAGAGGTCAAAGATCATCAAGATTCAAGTTCTTGACATCAAGAAACAGAGGTGTTAGAGTAATCCCTCTATAATCAGATTAGTGGAGATGCAAAGACCTTGTGGAGTGCATCTTTCCCCCTTTTGGAGCCACAATGATTGTAATATTGTATTGAATTTGGTAACCCTAAGAGGGACGAATTGTAACTGAGTCTTACTTGATTAATAAAATAAGAGCACCTCATTTTGTTATTTCATTTTTGTAATGGTTACATAATATTATATTTTTAAATTCATTACATTGTTACAATTAGAATTAGATGTATGGTTTTTGCTACTTTACAAGTGGCGATTACGTGCGTGACTTTCCCAATTTTTGGTTGCTAATGGAGTTTTCTTTGTATTTTTCATTACAGGTACTGCCACTTTGAGCGATAGTGGCTAATAGTCACCGCCACCATCGACTCCAGAAGCTAGCACCACAACCCTTTGATCATTAATGGCTACGAGAAAAACACAGAGAATCAAACTGCAGCAACATACTCGAACTTAAGCTCCCCCTGTAAGTAGCACTAAAATTGGTATTCTACTGTGTGCTTTTGAAAATGTTTTAGAATAGCACTAATTAGCGAACATAGAAAAATAATTAAGGAAATTTTTCTAGGTTTTTATTTGTTTGTTGTTAACCGCTGCTGGGAACAATGGCTTTTGTTGTTAGTCACCCTAGAAGCCAATGGCTAAGATTTTGATTGTGCCTATGTATAGTGGCCATGATTGTGCACTACTTTTCACAGAGGTAGCCATCGTTAGAACTGTGTTTAGGATTTGCATGCTTGGAGCCTGCTCAAAATTTGTTCCATTTTACTTTACATTTACATTTTCTAAATATAAAATATCTGTTACATGCATTATTTTTAAAATATAAAATATCATTTTCATGCATATAATTGAAATATCATGGCATATTGTCTGATGCATTGTTATTTTTATTTAAAGTAAAACGAACACCACACACCTCATGTTTCAAATATTAAACATTAGTTGAGTTGGGCTCTCACATCCAACCAATTGATCAAGACAAACGATGGATGTCATTAACACTTGGTTGGCTTGCTTAATGAGAGTTTTTTGTTACCCGACCGTGGCCAAGGCCGATCCAAGAACTATCAAAATCATATAAAATAGCATGGACTTCCCTTTTGAGAGTGTATCGCTACCCACAATAGATTGGGTGAGGATCGGTAGGGCCTGTGCTCCCTTATCAAATATGGATTTCATCTCTATATCTCGATGGGTATGACAACCTGGACTTCATCATCAGGATTTTTCACTGTGATTATACATGTGAAATCCTTTAAACATTTGAGAGTATCATCAATAATTTTCAAACACGATAAGAGCAAAATCATATTTCCAACACATTATAACACACAAGATAAGTTTTTAGGACACACAACTAATTCTTAATAGAGATAGCTATTTGTATACTTTGTTTTTTCCTAAAAAATATACAAGATAATTCAAAATGAATGGTTACCACACAGAGCTGCATTCAATCCATGACTGAGGTGACGGTCAATGCATAAGAGGGACCCTAGAGTCAGCCCAGCTATCCAAGCCATGTTTGAATGACGTTCAAGTAGTATCCACGAAGATAAATCAATACATGAGGGAGCCTCTCAATGAGAAACCCTTTTTAGAGGGACTTTTGATGTAATTGATCATGATCATGAGGAACGTCCTACTAGACCTCACACATCCCATGATATTGTTATACACAATCAACCCAATTAAGGGTAAGTTAGAGGGGTTGCACCTATTCGCATACCCACTAGAGCTTCAAGACCACTCGAACATGGAGCAGGTCAAATAACATTTCATAACTTTTGTGAAAGAGGTACACCTATTAGCCATCCTTGTAGAATCCATCAACTTGATTTCTTAGATCAGCATGGTGGAAGGTCAACACATAGGACCACTTCAACTACTCATTCTCGTTCAGAGAGTGTGCATACTAAAGGAGTAGTGCGTCATACTTATGTCCAAGGTGAGTGTTCTAAATGAGCACACAATGCCACCAACCCATACACACACGAGGGCACTAAACATAGGGTTGAGTATAGTTTTAATGTTGCCTCGACAGACATAGGTAAGAGGATAGTTGAACCTTCGATTAGAATAAACATTGCCAAATCCCCTCGCACAAAGCTGAAAAGTCATAGAGCTTATATAATAGGTCATTTAGATAAAATACCTAGGCCAAAAACCAACCAAAGAGAGCAATTACTCCAAGCTCAATTGGAGGATTTATAGAATGAGCGTGAACGGCTAGATCAAGAACATGAAGAACATCAGAGGCTGCATCGTTAGCGTCTGTACCAACATCAATTATGAGAGGAAAATATCCTTGAGCAAAATTTTCAAGAAGAGTAATACAATAGGATCGTTCAAGAAGACCTACCCACACCTAGTTCCCATAGGTGATAAATCACCTAGAGACGTGGTATGCTTCATCATGAGTTGTTTGATAGGTAAATAGAAATTCATCCTCATCAAGCTATATTGCATGATTCTCAGTGATCACAGTACCTAGTGCTTAACTCATCAAAATATGACAACTATGAGGTGATGAAAATAGGTGAGCAAGATCAGATATATCCTAAATAATCATCCATAAATGAGGAGGGTGTTCAAAATCCCCCTAGTCATAAAACTATAAATAGGCCACCCCTTGCTCCCAGGAGATCTTCTAAAAAATATGATATTATCTCATGATAGGCATACAAACTACTCATAAAGTGAATCAAATCGCTTGAGAAACAAGGTGAGGCTTACCAAAATCGCACACTGAGAAAAAAACATAACCAATCCCTCAATCCATTAGTGCCAAGTCTAGCATATCCTGAGTATTTCAAAATGCAAAACTAGATAAATTCAAGGGATATGAGGATGCACAAGAATACGTTACAAGTTTTATGAACTTGTGTTTCCATTTTCAAGATAATGATACCTTGTTTCTGCGAACCTTCATGATAACACTCTCGGTTTCTACCCTTGAATGGTACAATCAACTACCAAGGCACAACATAGCTAGTTTTGAACAGCTAGCTAACACTTTCCTTGAACGCTTTTCCTTTGACATCAAGAAGAAGGCTAACCTTTCCAACTTGTCAAGTTTACGTCAATATGCTGACGAGCCGATTATGGACTATGAGAACATATGGAGGAAGATTATGTCCAAGCTTCCATTCACCATCCTCGTATTTGAACTAACTCGAATGTTCACAAAGAGTTTTTATAAAAACATATTGTTGTTACTTTAGTTACAACAATATTCAACATTCGAGGAGGCTTTGGTACAAGCCAAAGTCATAGAGGACATTAAGGTCCAAGAGGGTACATTGAAGCTCCGTAAAAAGTATTGGAATAAAAATAAATGAAACAACAACTATCATAAGATAAAACCTACATTGGTGAACCAGGTTGTTTTAAATATTTCAAAAGTGGAGAGGTCGCAGCAACAGTCGAATTATTAGGCTCAACCTCCTCCAGTTCATTACAATAAACAACACACTAAAAATCATGGCAAAGATAAACAACTTTGTCCACATTTTCAATTCATGTCATTGCCTAAGTCTTTGGCATCCATATTCAATCGACTATGCAAAGTTAAGGAATTTAAACTACTCGAGGTCCATTTGTTAGATACTAAATGCTTTAAGCCAAAGGGATACTGGAAAGATCAATACTACCCTTATCACAGATAGAAGGGTCATGATATTGAAGTGTACCACTGGTTCAAAAACAATGTACAAAACATGATAGACAAGGATCTATTACAAATTTGATAGCCCTTTGGCACCTGAAAACCAACAAATTAGAATCTTTAAATATCCTTTGCCTAACCATGAGCTTCCAATAAATCATGTAGGTCACGTCAACTAGGTTCAAATAGATCCTCCCACACAAGGATTTATTGCCATGGTCAACATTATCACTAGAAATAGTAGATACAATTAACTAGAGCCACCTGCGACTCTTATCCATATCCAAGTTGTGCCTTAGTAGAGTCCAGCTCAAAATAAACTGCCAGGACCACCAGTGAGACCAATGATCACCATAAGAAACAAAATTACTCAAATTATGCAGATGACCTCGACTAAATTGTCTATATATGAGCTCATTCAACAGTCTCCAAGGCATAGAGAGACCTTAATGGAGATTCTTAGATCTATAGAGATCCAAACTCAAAACCTAGATGCTTTTACAAACTTTTTAGGGCATATACAAAAATACAAAGAGCTAGTGATCACATTCTATGGTCATGAGATCAAGATAGTTTTGACTTCCATAGCGGACCCTCCACTACATATTATCACTTGTGTTAACCGCATACTCTTTAAGTGATTGTTGACTGACATGGGCTCATCAATTAATATTATCACAACTAAGGCCCTAGGATACCTAAGCCTTCTCGAGTTGCACATAGTTACCTCAACATTTACTCTATGAGCATTTAATGATGTGTTATGCTCTATAGTAGGCACTATAGTTCTACTTATTTAGGTAGGACTCAAAACCATTTTGGTCATGTGCCATGTCTTGGAAGATGCAATGCAATATAATATCTTACTAGGGCATCCTTGGATCAGAGATATGTGATCTATCCCCTCAATTTTGCATTAATGCATAAAATATGTCCATGAGGGATAAGTTCACATAGTCCCATCCAATGAAGAACATTTTAAATACTTCAATCAAGTTGATTTATCAGGAGATTTCATCATCCCATCCACACATCTAGACATACGATCCACATTGCAAATGAGACATCTAGATAGAAAGTCAAAGTCAGTGTGGATCGATCCCTCTACATTGATACTGCCACCAACTTCTAGGTCAACTATCGCTTTTGATAAATCTTCAACATCATTCAAATCGAAGGACAAGTAGAAGCTTAATGTGCATTTGATAGAAGAAGAGCCTAGGGTTATCCCTAATGTAGCAACCATGGAAATTTTGACTCCCATGGAGGAATATGACTCACCAGATATAGTAGAGGAGATACCTCAACCTGCTTCATGTGCATCATCAATGACATCATCTGCATCACAGGTTACTATCCATTTAGTTAATCCTGGATTATCCTAATATCTTGTGCAAAATGTGACATTCACACTCATCATTGAGTCTGCACAAGACATGAGAAGACCTAGAGTTCCCCCATTATCTATAGGGATAGTGGTACCACTAGGAGTGCCACCAAATTAAACCAATTTTATCTCTGGTGGGTTGGATCAAGTCATAGAGCATTCACCTATTGAGAACTACGATGATGAACCTCTCACAACAAACATCCATTATTTGTCCAATATTGAAATTGCCCTCAAATACTTTGAACATTACCATTGGTATGGTAACAACTTAGGCTTATTCGAGCAAGGGCATAGAAATCCTTATTAATCATAGTATCAACTGCCCAATGATATGTTTGGTCTAGGATATTCCATCCACGGTCATGATAAACTATTAGCCATATCCTTAGACCACCTAAGTCTAGGATTTGGAGAAGACATCGACTATAATTCTTATGATCCCAACCCTTTATGTTCAAGAAGAGGTGACTGGCCATTGACTATGGTGACTATAAAGCCTCCTCTAGTTTATCATCCAAACATCTCTTTGGAGGAACCCGAATCAAAACACAATTTTGAGAAGGATGAAAGAGAATACATCTTTGAGGATGATGAATATGAGGATGAAACTAAAATTTCCTATTTAGGTCCTCGTCACTTGCATCATCTTAACAACTCCTTGAGATATGTTGAACTAGTCAGGCAACCTATGAATATAGATGAAATCTATCATAGAGTTTTTTTCCGTCCTCCTAATTTGAGACAATTGCTTCCTCCAGAAGATCCTATTATCTTATCTATTCCTAGAGTAGATTCAAAGATTCCCATACCTTTGAAACCATAGCTAGGGCATGGAGGACAACCAAGAATTAGCGAATCCTACCCATGTGGTCCTGAATATTACCTTCCATCCATAAACATAATATCCATTAATTTGACCACTCTACTCTGTAATCCATCTGATCCTTCAAAACCGTTGTACCTAAATATTAAGGCCACTAATTTTGATTGTACTAATTAACCCCTTGAGCTTGAGGATTTATTCCCTAATGAAGAAATGTTGCAACTATTTCATTTTACACCAAGATGTGCTCACGAGGTTTATCATGTTGAGATCAACCCCGAGATGGTAGATCCTTTGAACCCATCTGATGACATCCATATGATCCCTATGCCTCATCAGCTTAAAGAGGGGTCACATATGTCAACAAAGGAGACTTTCAAAGTGGATATCAACACAGATCCCATGAATCCAAAGAAAGTCAAATTCAGAGAAATCTTATCTCCTGAGGAATGAGCTGACCTCATACCTCTATTGATAGGGAGACCTAATCTCTTTGCTTGGATGTACAAAGATATATTGGATCTCGATCTGATATTGGGTCTCGATCTGATATTGGTTGTTCATAACCTTTCATTGGACCCTACCAAAAAGTCGATCAAGCAAAAACTTAGAAAAATACTTCCAACTGTCGCTCTAATGGTCAAAGACGAATTACAAAAACTTTTAGATATAGAATTTATCATTCACATTGACTATCCAAAATGAGTATCAAACATGGTAACCATAGGAAAACCTGATGGAATAATCCATATTTGCATAGATTTTCGAGACCTCAACAAGGCGATATATAAGGATTCATTTATTTTTCCAAACATTTATGCTCTTGTAGATGCCACTACTGGTCATGAGATGTTATCACTCATGGATGGTTTTTCTGGTTATAATCATATTCAGGTCAAACCCGAAGATCAACATAAAACAACATTTACCACACCATGGGGGAAATTTTATTATAAGGTTATGATATTTGGTCTTAAAAACGTTGGTGCCACATACCAGTGGGCTATGACATATATCTTCCATGACTACATGCACAAGATATTGGAAGATTACATTGATGACTTACTAGTCAAGTCATTATTGCGTGAAGAGCATGTTGAGGTCCTAGGAAAGGTCTTCGATCGCCTGATTGAGAACAATATAAAGTTGAACCCCAAGAAGTGTGTTTTCAGTGTTACATCAGGAAAACTCTTGGGATTCATAATTTTAAAGCAAGGGATCTAAGATGATCTAGTAAAAGTAAAATCCATACTGAAAATGTATCCCCCACAAATGTCAAAGAACTTAGAATCCTACATGGCAAAGTATCATCCATAAAGCGCTTCATCGCATAGTTATCAAAAAAATATCGACCTATAAATTGACTGCTACATAAGAGGGTCCCATTCAATTGGGATGAATATTACCAAAAATATTTTGGTAAGATCAAGAAATATCTAGCATCACCACCAATACTAGCTCTTCCTAGACCAAACGTACATTTTTTTCCCTATATATCCATGATAAACTTTGTAGTAGAAACCATGCTATCCAAGAACAAACAAGATAAAGAACATGCGATATATTACATCAGTCGAACCCTAGTCAGCTAAGAGCTAAAGTATGCATACATCGAGAAACTATATTTAGTAGTGGTTTTTGAAACTAAGAAGTTGCACCACTATATGCTAAGTCATACAACGTATATCATATCAAAACAAAATTATTTGCAATATATGATGAGTAGAACATATCATAATACACGTACTGCAAAGTGGATCATGCTACTAATAGAAATTGATCTAGATTTTATAAGCCAAAATTTAATCAAAGGTTTGGTAATAGTTGATTAACTAGTAGATGCACCTCTTCATAATGATAAGCCTCTCGTAATAGAACTTCCCAATGATGCAATTTTTGCATTATTGGAGTCACCCAAACCTGAAGAACCAGATAATAAAGCTGACATGACTTTGTTCTTTGATAGTTCAAAATGTGAGAAAGGGGGTGGCAAAGAGATTATGTTTTTCATGCCACAAGGTGCTCCAATGCCCATGTCATTCAAACTATTTTCCCTTGCACCAATAACAATGTTGAGTAAAAGGCTTTAATATTGGGTCTCCAAATAACACTCACCATGAAGATAAAAAATTTAAACATATTTGGTGACTCCCTACTCATAGTCAACCAAGTTAAGAGAATCTATTAGTGTAGGTGTCCTATCCTGAAAAGCATACAAGGAACTTGTGGATACTTATCTAGCCCAGTTGGATTGGTATGACATCAAGGCAACCCCTCATACGTCAAACATATTTGTAGATACTAAGGTGTCTTTAGGATCCTTAATCCCTCAGAATCCATCCGTTGATTTCACTACCACCCAAGTTAAGATGCTCTCACAATCCACGATGTTGCGTATGGCTCAAGACAATCATGAATTAGTCCACATGATTCATATAGAACCAAACCATGAATGGTTCTATAAATATATAGACTTTCTAACAAAGGTGCCCTGGGGGGTCCTCGATCTCGTAGGGTCCTTCAGGAAATGGTACTACCATTCACCATAAGGTTGTTTTTTAATCTACATTTGTGCAACTCAAATCACAATGGGAACAAGTAGTTTAGTCAGTCAATGCTATTGCTTATCAGGATTGGCTCACCCAATTACATGATTACCTTAAGCTTAGAATAATATTGCAGGGATTGTCACATGCTGCCAAAAGAGCATTCAAACAAAAAGTGATATGATATGTCTTATTAGGAGACATCCTGTATTGTCATAGCTATGATGGAATTCTACTTCATTGTATTAAGTCCCAAGAATTAGCTTGGACAATTTTGCAAGCTCATGAGAGTACATGTGATGGCCATTTTAGTGTTATGGTCATCATTAAGCGCATCCTTCGAATGGGTTACTATTGGCCCACCATGGAGAAGGATTGTGTTGATTAGTGTTTTATACACACCTTGAGAAGAGTATACAAGAAACACCAATAACACATAAATGGGAATAAATTCCCTCTCACTTTAGGATCTTGCTGGTTATCCAAGGTGTGAGTTACAAGGTTGGGTCGAACGTCCTCGCTCTTTTCCACTTCTGGAATAGTTTCAAGTAGACTGCCTGTGTACCTGCAAGGGGGTTCAACTTTTGTCTGGTGTTTTTTGGTTTATCAATCAGATTTGTATTTTTGTGAATTGATCTAGCTCTTCGTATCTCAACAGATTAAACAAATAAATAATTTTAAAGAAAATAAAAATGAGAACCTTTCCAAAATAAAATAGAGAGGGTAAGGTAGGGCAAAAAAGAGAGGGTGAAATACTGCAATTTTAATTGTTAACCATTCTTTTAATTAAAACATGTTGTGTTCACTAAGTGGGACAAATAGAATAACAAATTATCCAACTTTCTAAGATTAACTTGTTATCTAGCAAAGGGTAGAACAGGGGAATAGAACAGAGTAACTTATTTAAATCATAATTTTCCCTAAAATTAACAGGATGAATCTGTAGATAGCCAACGCTCATGCACACAGACCAGAACTATCAAATTTAGATCTTCAAACCAGGTGATTTAAATAATTCTTAAGATAGCTTAACACTTCTAAAATTTTAGACTTGTTGGGATGATTTTACCGGTAGCATAGCACACGCAGCAAAACTAGAGCCAATAGGAAAAGAAATTAATTTTAGAAATATTAAACTACAATTTAGCTCTCAAACAACACCAACAACATACTAAAATCAATTGAATTCACAACAATTAGAACCATAGATATTTCAGTGAAAACAAGAATAAGGAAATGAGCACCGTTCAAGCTCCAGAAGTAGATTAGATGCCTGGCCACACCACTTCAGAGTAACAACACCACAACAAATCCTATGTCGAGAACAAAGGCTTTTCCAAAAAATAAATTTTAGAAAAAGAACTTCTATTATAAATTCTTGCATCCTTCTTTTACATTCAATGGGAGTATTTATAGACTCGGGACATGCCCTGATATTTTTAGAAAATATCTAGCTCCCCGAGAATTAAAAATAATTTTAAAATATCACCGTCGAAGCGTTACAATATAAGGCATTTTTAAATAGAGTTCTGATAAACTCTAACCACTTCGAAAATCTGCCTGGATATCTTACCATAAATGGAGAAGATAAAATCTGATTTTATCTTCAATCAAAAGATAACTTTGTGCAAAGATTTTCACTTTTCGGCAAGTTGGAGATGTACTTCATTAATTCTCTGTCTGCAAAATCTAGGTGTATCATCAATTTCACGCGTCTTCTATCTCTGCACAATCACCTTTTGCTTGATTCACGGTGAAATTCCAATCCCGTCATTACTTCCGTGATAAATGCGTTTGCCAGCAAATCCCTGCAAAAATTCAAAAAGAGCAAATGTTAGAACATTAGGTTTAAAATTAAATTAAATTAATTTAATTTTTTCTAAGGTTCAAACTTTAATTCTTTAGGTTTTAAATTTTTAATCATTTTTCAAAGTTTGTGATTGAGATTTTAATTAATTTTCTTAATATTATTTTAATCTGCTAGGGTTTGATATTGGCTATCATAAAAAAATTCTAACTCCCTCGAAATGTCGCGAAATCGCAACATTTTAATTACCATCACTTCCTTCTGTGGGGATGTCGCGACATCCTTAATTAGCTCTATGTCCAACCATTGCATCTTTAATTATTTTCATGCCCAACCATAGGATGTCGCGAAATCACGACATTTTTTATTTTCTCTTCTTTCTTTGAGGATGTCGCGATATCGCGACATCTTTGATTATTTCTTCCAACACTATTGGGAATGTCGTGACATTTCTTCATTTCTCTTTGGCCTTTTCTTCCAACACTTAGAAAAATTTCCATTCATGAAATAATGACCATTTCCAACACTTACAAATTTCAACTTACTGACACTTTGCAAAATTCTTAAAAAAATAAAACATTATTCCAATGACCCGAAACTTTACATTTTGGCACTTTGAAGGATTGTGAAGGATTCTCCATTCTCAAAAATGATTTTCCAATACTGGAAAACAAATTTTAATTGCCTGAAAGTTGCTAGTTTCACATGGTGTGAAATTTAGGGCAAAAATTTAAAGTACTCAAAATTAAACAAAAATTTTTAAGCATTCAAATGATCAAAATGGGTATCCGAATATGCAGAAAAATATTGAAAATTCACTTCGGATCAGAAGATATTGCATTAATAAGTTTGTTGGCTGGAAATAGAAACTGTTATTTCTAGAAGGTGAATTCTGCTTGAAACCTTGAAAATTTGGTACTATTGGAAAGGTGAGATCAAGATACTCCACCCAGAATTTGAATCACTCAAAACGGATTTCTTTGGCACAAGATATTGCATTTCCAAGATTGAAGTAAACATTAGGGCAACATGAAAAAATTTCAAAGAACCTTAGAAATTAATTTAAATATTTCAAACCTTAGGAAACTATTGAAAATCAAAATTTCTGAAACACTTAACCAGAAATAATACCATTGAAGCATAAATTTTCAGAAGAAATTGATTCAAATCAATGTGCTAGGCAAGCATTTTTGACACCTTGATGCAGGTAAAATTTAAAGACTTGATGCAAAACAAAACTTGGATAAAAAACGAAAACTTCAAGAGGGTCCCCTTTAGAAATAATAATTAATCATTTCAAACAAATCAAAATTTTATTTTCAGTAGGGGTTTGTTGCTTCTCAATAGATTGTTGTGTATATGTCAGGAAATGCATTAAATACCAACACCATGCTACTCTTATGCACCTGCCATCGTAGGCCTTATAGCCCATTCAAGCAACTTGGCCATTTTCTTAGTGGGATTTTGATCTAATTGGTAATATCTCTCCCCTATCATTGGGCCAATACACGTTTATCATAACGACCACTAAGTATTTCACCAAATGGGTGCAAGTTATCCCTCTAACTTCTATGACTGGAGCACGTATTACGAAGTTCATACTTCACAGTATCATATGTCATTTTGGGATCCTATCGAAAATTATTTTGGATAATGGTACCTCATTTAAGAACAAATATATATGGGATTTAACATCCAAATATAATATTCAACATAGCTTTGCAACTCCTTATTATCCGTAGGCTAATGGGCAAGCAGAGGCCTCAAACAAAATAGTAGTAGCCATATTGAAGAAAATCATAAAATAAAATCATAAGGATTGGAACCTTCAACTACTTATTACATTATGGGATTATTGAATGAGGGTATATGGTGTTGAAGGCATCATGCCATTGGAATTGGAAATTCCATCGTTGCATCTCATTGAAAGAGTTCATCGATGATGACACTACACGACAAGATCACCTAGATCAACTGACCCTTCTTGATGAAAGTAGAGTGAATGCTCTTGAGCATCTCTACATTTACCAAGATCATCTGAAATGAGCTTATAATAATAGTCCACCTACAAGACTTTAAAGTTGGGGATCTTGTGCTAAAAGAGAACCAACAAAACTCAAACCTGCTACCTCATCTATGAGACAAATTTGTGACAAATTGGTTAGGTCCTTTTCATCATTTAAGATAAAAAAGGACCTAGGACCTATCACCTAACATCGCTAGAAGGTGTTAAAGAGCCTAAACCTCTAAAAATTCTTCACTTAAATTTATTTTACACATAAAATAAAAAATAATAATAAAAATCATCAAAATTCCAAAAAAATTTGAAAAAAAAACAAAATACAAAAATAATTCAAAACATTAAAACACAAAACATTTACATTTGCATTTCATTATATACATTCATTAATTGCATTGCATTAGATATCTTCATCCATTATATTTACATTAGGATAGGTTGTTTTTACAATCTTATAAACGACACCATGTTTGTAAATGAATCATGCATCTACAATTCATCAACACTCATCATTCTTTGTGAGTAATTTTGTTTTTCAACACAACCTTATGAGTTGCTATCAGGTGTATACTAGGGTTTTTTGGTCATTCAACCATCCCTAGTCGTCTTTTTAGATTTTATACAAAGCTATCTTGGCTTTTGAAGGTGAGGTCTATTTTTTATAGTACCTTGCATATTGCAAAATCCCATCACATCTTAAACATTAATATTCCTAGTTTGAACAAGGAAGGATGACACTACAAAGTGGTCAGTCACCTTAAAAAAAAATGTTTCCTTGCTCATATTATCATTCAAATGGTTTAGAATGTTGATGATTGACAAAAAGAGAAGCTCCCCCTACCCAAAGAAATCCCTTGCTTTCATACAAAACAAGCAAAATTCCCAAAGTAAAAAATGCAAAATAAATAGTGATTTTCATCACTAAGCAAATTCCTTGCTCCAAAAGAAAATAAAATGTAAAATTAATAGTGATTATCATCACTAAGCATGATCAAGTATCCCAAGCAATTAAAAGAAAAGAAGGGGGTAACGAGCTTGAATCCCTAGAATATTCAAGTATTCGACCACCATGGGGTGATCTTCATTACAACAATGGGTTGAATGAAACCCACCTAGCAATGGAGTATCCTTACGTGTGGTGATAAGTTTGTCACATTAGCAACCTTATTTTTTACATACCAATGTCAGCTTATGGATGAGCTAGCTTTAGGTGGCTTGTATTGCCTAGTAGTCTAGTCTAATTATGTCCAAACTTAGGATCATGATGATCATATGGTGATCCTCATTACAACAATGGTTTGAATGAAACCCGTATAGCAATGGGGTAGTCTTATGTCTCATATAATTTATTCATTTGCACACATAGGGATAATGAATATTTTTGTCTTCTTAACAAGATTATATCTTTGAGGAGTCTTTTGTAGCCATTATACAACTTTTGATTAATCAACTAGGGTGTTTGAGTCTCATAGAAAACCTCAAAAATTCTCCTATAATAATAAGTTATCTCATCAATCATGCACAATTCTCCTTATGGAATTTTTTTATTAAGGGGTGTTCAAATAATATGATATATACCAAATGGATATCAATAATGATATATAGAAACCACTGACTATTTTGTGCATATCTTTTAATTTACAGAAACTTATAGAGAAATCCCATACATATCTCATCATCTTACTTTACATACAGATGCTTAAATGATTAATTATTATGATAAGAGTTACCAATTTCATACATTTTGTGGTGTCTATCATTAGTTTTTTAAACACATATTAGATTTATTCCTTGTGATTTAAGTGATTAAAGCATACAGATTCATTTGCATTTATCCATATTAATGTAATTAATGTTGTAGAGGGGGAAAACTACCCTATCACGTACAATTACCAAACAAAAGGGATGGATCCGCAAGGAGGGAACCCTTTATGGGGTGAACCATGGGGGTATATTGTTATCTACACTCGGTGCTAAGGGCAAGGGTTCACCAAGAACGGTTTTAGGATTCACTCCAAGTCCTCAGGATATTCGGGAATGTTTGATGTATTCAGTTTTAAGAAAACACCTAAGTTTGGTCTTTCTAGATCTAAGCTAGAAAAGATAAAGGACAATGTAGAAAACAAAATATGACAGTTGAAAATAGAATGCAAGCATACAAGAGCTAGCCTAAAATGATTCTATATTTTTGATGCTTACTAACCTAGGGTTTATTCCAAAAAACCTTTAAAGCAGACAACACACAAAATAAATGCACAAAAATTATCCCTAGATGCAAACTAAATGCCTTTCACTTTTAGATGCCTAAGAATCAATAACTAGATCAGATATTCAACCAATAAAATTATTAGAGCACTTATCTAGATTGGTGATTGATTTAGTTTTTTTTGCCTCTTGTCCAATGATATCAAAAATACTTGTTTCTATAAGATAACTCATGAAACACTGAAAAATAGAATTAGCATTAGGGGGTCTTCTTAAGCCATTGTGTAGCAGTTCTTGGAGGTGCAATAGTCAAGCCCCCTAGGCCATTTTAGAGGACCTTTTAAAACAAAAGCAAAAATTGATCTTTGGATAATTAATCATGAAATATAAATGCAGTAATAGAAAAAAAAAAATGCAACAATATGATCTAGATGCAAAATAGAATGTAATAGTGAAAATAAAATCTTAAATTATCCTCGGTGTGCCCTAGGGAAAAATTATGCCTCGCCTGGAGCAGGTACGATAATGCAACAACAAAGTCACGCCCTACTTGTATGGGGCACGATTTCACTTCTACAAACTAGTTTGCCCTAATTAGGGCAAGCGAAGTTATGCCTCGCTAATGTTGGGTGTGATATCACTGTAGATTAATGAAAAATAAAAAAAGAGTGTAGAAGATGAAATAAATTCTAGAAAAAAAGTGAGCAAACCCTAATGGATGTCACAAAAGCAGGCAAAGAATATTGAAGTAATTAGGACGGATTTTTAATGGATTTTTTTGTAGAAAGACTTTTCACCACGACATGGGCATGACTTTGCAGCCCGGGTGCATTTTTGCCTAGGGCGAAGCATGGTGAAATCACACCTAGCAAAAATTAGGCATGATTTTGTGAAGTCGCGCTTGGAAAACAGTAGGCGCGATTTCACGAAAGCGAAGTCGCGTGCCCTAAAAATGGGATGCGATTTCACAAAAACTAAGAAAAAAGAAGAAAAACAAAAGGAAAGAGAGAAAAAGAAGAAAAAGAAAGAAAGCAAGTAAAACCCGAAGTGTAAATTTTGAATTGAAATTTTTGTATGCTTAAAATGTTGGATTAATTTTAATTTCTTTAACTTTATTATGGAACTGATTAAATTTTATTTTATTTGGTGAATGCAGCTAGGTATTCTCGAGAGTCGAGAGTGGCGGGTAGGGGCTCTGGCAGAGCTGGATGCTCTAGGGCAGGTGGAGAGGGCTAGGCTAGAGGTAGTTGGGCTGGACCATGTGGTGAGGATGCCACGGATAGAGATAGACAGGGTGATGCTGACCGCCCTAGCAGAGAGGTGGTATCCGGAGTCTTCCACTTTTTGGTTACCGATAAGGGAGATGACCATCACATTGGAGGATGTGTGGTGGATCTTGAGGATCCCTTCCAAGGGGAGCAAGGTCTATGGAGCACGAGGGAAGGCAGCCACTCTTCAATGGTTTTCCATAGGTTTCACCCACCAAGTGTGAGAGGGCACCATAGCAGTTGATGACCTAGTTGACCGCTACGGAGCGGACCCTCTGACCGTGGTGCTCTCAGGGGTTGTGGTTGGTCTCTTGACATGCCACACTAGTAGATGAAACTTGCCATGGGCACTGGTAGGAGTAGTGGCAGACATGTGATATCAGGGAGTTTGATTTGCATGGGGCCCTTATGTGTTGGCCCATTTATACAAGATATTGTACAACATCATGTATAAGCGGTGTACAAGACTGGTGTGTACGACTTTGCTCTAGGTGTGGTGTTGGGAGCACATCGTGATGTGGAGACCATTAGCACTACTAGGACCATTGCCCAACCTAGAGCGACCAACAACATACAGATGGTCGAGATCCCTGGAGAGGACCATGAGGGCCTATGCAGGGAACCTACCACTAGCGAGGTGGGTGATCGATGAGCTTTAGGATACGCAACTCATCTGGTGACCATGGAGGCTTCACCCTAGCTGGGTAGATGATAGGACAGAGCTGGATAGGGTGAGGAGGATCATATGGCTAAGGTCAAAGAGGGGAGAGCTAGAGGTACTCAGGTTCGATCGAGTCCTATGGTAGTTTGGGATCTTATAGGGAATCCTAGACCTAGGGGACTACTGGTACCGAAGGGTGACCCGAGACCTAGTAGGGATTGGAGGTGAGCCAGACCTCACCAGATGGGTCGAGGAGGACATAGATGATCCTCCTTACATCGACCCAAGGGTAGGCGATGCAGGGGTGGCCATCGGGTATAGGTGGTGGTACAGAGGAGTCGTGCCCTAGAGGATCTCCTTGCCTATACCAGTATAGAGGTGCTAGGTGATGGACCTAGGCATGCAGTGAGCATTCTGAGAGGTAGCTCATAGGGCCATAGAGAGGGCACAATAGGCTCCTACTATGCCGAGACAGAGGTTGACATGGGTCTAGATCCAGGTGGTAGAGGAGACCATCCTAGTAGTAGGGACCGAAGAGGGAGGGGCGAGAGATACCCCCACATAGGAAGAGGGGCCATAGGTTAGATACCCTAGGGAGGCATCCACATTAGCAATGATGGGAGGCTAGATCCAGGGGATAGAGGAGCTACAAGCACAGCTAGCTTCTCTACAAACACAGATGGCCCAGCTACAGGTTGAGAGGGACACTGCACTAGTAGAGGTTACCCAAATTTAGGGAGAGGTAGCCTAGCTAGATGGAGAGCACCAGTAGGCCAGGGCTAAGGGGATGGCTATCATTAGGAGCAGCCAGGTAGGGGATACAGTGCAACTCCTTCAGGTGGAACTATAATGATCAGATGATAGGTTGGAGATAGCTATTCAGAGAGCCATATTTTTTGAGGTGGCTTACTACATAGCTATCCCTCTAGAGTGGAGGATGGAGCCTCCTCCATCCCTTCGATCAGTGAGTAGATCATAATCTCGATCATGGGCATCGATGACATCTCAATAGTCAGTGATTCAATCGAGGTTGCCTCCACCTCAAGGAGGGCCAGAGGGAGCTGGCTCTTAGAGCTAGGAGAGGATAGGCTAGGGATCGGGATGATGCACCAATTTTTGATTGTGGTGTGCATCCCTAGGTTGAGTGTATCAAGTCTAGATTGTGGTACACCAACCTCACATGATGTACTCTTTTTTCTATGAGTAATACATAGCTACAGATATTATTATGATTTTATGTGTTCTATGTATAATGATTTAATGCATGTTTTTATATGTTTTGCTTGTTTATTTTAAGTGTTTTTATGTATGCAAACTATCCTAATGCAAACTACATGAGGATGAATGAATGCAAAATAAGAAGAACAAGGAGAAGAAGGAAGGAGAAATGAGATCAAGCAAGAGAAAACAAGAGAAAGAAAGAAGAAGAGAAAAAGAAGAGAGAGGAAAGAGAAGAAGAGAGAAGAAAGAAGAAAATATAAGAAAGAGAAGAAGAGAAGAAAGAGAGAAGAGAGAAGAAAGAGAAGAAGAAACAAAAATAGGGAGGTCCAAAGGTCAACCATCAAAAAAGGAGAAGAATGAATGATCCATAGTATAAGGCTAGCGTAGGTTGCAATGAACCAGTGTAGCCAGACACTATGGATCATATAAATGAGATAGCTAGACCCGCTATGGGTATAGCACTTGCATCAATGTGAAAAAGTGTGTGTGGAGGTTTGAACCACTATGGGTGGTTGCTCCCTTATTGACTACTGTGAGGTGATTACCCGCTAGGATGTATGCTGAGGTCTACTAAAAATGACCAAGGAGCTTATCCTGTAATGGGGTGTTGAGCCTGCTGAGTCAAAAGAGAGTATGACCCGATAGAAGATCATAAATAGTGCAATACCCTCTAGGATGTATAAGTATCCCATATGGGGTGTAATATGTGTAAAAATAGTATGCAAGTGCTATCCCAGATTGGGACTTTGAGAAAGATTTTGTGCAATAAGAGTTGTCAACATCATGAAGAAATCGAGAAAAGGAGAAGAAGTGATCATAAGAAGAAAAGAAGGAAGGAAATAATCCCTAGGGGGATCTTGCTAGGCATTAGAGTCCTAGTGAAAAGTGCAATGCATGTGAGCTATGACCTAACTAGGTATCATCACATGCCATTGTTGCAAGATCCCCAAAAATCTATATGAGCAAGCAATCATGAACAATCAATCATGCATTTATGACAGGAAGACATGCAAGGTGTTAAGTTAGATGTCAGACAATCATGCAAGGATGACAAGCAATAATGCAATATGAGCAAGCAAGAGAAAAATGCAATGGAAAATGAAGATGCAACTATATGAAAGTTTATTTTTCATTTTTATTTTTTATTATTTTATTATATTTATTTTATTTATTTATTTATGGAGAGTTAAAATCAATGCAAAGCCTAAATGCACCATACATCTTATCAAAATAAATGGGTGTGCCATGAGGTGTTGGATCGAAGACATCCTCAAAATCATGGAGAAGCTCTTTTAAGGCTTTTCATTCAACATCCATGGCACGATAATCACAACATTTCCTAATAGCACCATTCTTTTTAGCATAAAAGACATCATACAAAGATTCATCATTTTCTTGAACAAAAACAATGTTATTTTTAGAACAGATAGAACCAACCATATTACAAGACATTATCTTAGGAGGAAAAGAAAAATTAACACTTTTATTATCATCTATTGACAACTTTTGATATTCCATGTATTCTGCATAAGTCATAAGATGGTCATCATCCTCAAAAGGTAGAGGTTCATTCTTATTAGGTATAAAACCTATACCACATCTCCCAGGCCAAATCTCAACATCCAAGGGTTCTTGAATACCCTTCTGTTGTGGTCCCAATCCTTTACCTGCATATCCCATACTGGACAGGATCTGCTTAGGAAGGGGATAATCATTAGTGAGATAGCATTGAGCAAAAGAGCGCTCATTGAGAGATGGGTTGCTACCATGGAGCTTTTCTTCAGAAGCCATACCTCCGAAGATAAAAGCACACGTGCCAATGTGTATAACATCACCCTTCTTATGAGGTAAGCCCATAGTTTGGGGTGAAGGTGGTAGCTTGGCTAGATCCAGAAGAGGCTCCTGAAGAAACTGATTATCATGATCCAAGGGGAAAGAATGGGTCTTATGTTCCTCACTCACTTTTAAACTTTGAAAATGCTCAAAAATTTGAGATGAGGAACATGGAGAAATTGTTGAAGAAATAGAAGGACAAGAATAAGAATCTATTTGAGCTAACTCTATATTTGAACAAAATTCAAATGGTCGAGGGTCGCCCGGAATGGTGATAACTTGATTCTTGAATTCAAACTTGAGACACTGATGAAAAGTAGAAGGGACGACCTTCATAGCATGGATCCAAGGTCACCCAAGAAGAAGATTAAAAGATGCAGGACAATGTACCACATAAAACAAAGTATCCAATATTCTCAACCCTACTTTTAAGGGAAGAGATATGACACCACAGGCCTCTTGGGACTCATTGTTGAAAGCTTTAATGATGATATCAGTTTTTGTTAAATCTTCCTCTTTTAATCCAAATTTTTGAAAGAATTGATATGTACACAAATTGAGGGATGACCCATTATCAATCAAAACTCGCTTGATAAGGGTATCCCCAATAAGTGTGGTGATGTAAAGTGATGAATCTCCATGTAAGTTTGAGGAAGGTTTATCATCATCTGAGAATGAGACATGATGTATCCCAAAAGAACCTACGGTGTCAACTATGGCATCAGGAGGGATGTCTGGGAAAATAGATTGTTGTTGTAAAAATTTCATTAAAGCATTTTTGTGATCGGGAGAAGTCTGCAAAAGTTCTAACACTGATATCTTTGTTGGCGTACTAGCTAACTACTTATGAAGATCAAATGAAACCTGTGACTGTGGTCTCAACACTATAGGTGGAATCCTTGTAGCTGAATCTCTTCTCTGATTCTCCTTTAAAATTATATTGGGCTGAGATACTAAACTCTATCCTTGCTGATGTTGCTGATTCTAAGCCTATTTCCTTGTAGTTACCCCAACCATACCAACCACATTGCTATGGTGTAGGGAATCATCTTGATGAGCCACTTGATTGGTTGCTTGTTGCTCATGCTTTGGTAGGGGATCCTTAAATATCCCCATGTCTTGATTTGTTGTTGGAACTTGTTGAGTAGGAGTTTGATTACTTGTTGATTGGAGATTTCCTAAATCAATGCGTCCTGCATCAATCAAGTCTTGAACCACATGCTTCAATTTCTTACAAGTGTTCATCCAATGTCCTTCTACTCTATGATAAGTGCAATATTGATTTACCTTATACCAATGAGTTGTAGTATCTGGCTATCTTACTAGAGGTAATTCTATTGCCTTAGCATCCAATAGTTGTTTTAAAACTGCTTCCATAGGGATATTAAGTCTTGTGAAATTCCTTTGAGGAGGCTTTTGAAGTACAATATTTTGTAGGTTGTTATTGACATTATTAACAGGCCTACTATCACTATTACCTCCTATATGCTTATTCTTAGGTTGAGACTTAATTGGCTTATCTTCTTTAACCTTAAGCTGACCTCTTCTAATGAGAGCTTGTTCCACTTTTCTTGCTAACTCAATTGCTTGATCTAAATATGTGATAGTAGTAGTTTCTAGAGCATAAGATAATTGTTCTTGTAAATTACCAATGAATATATCAAGCATATCTTTCTGAGACACAGGTTGTCTTAATCAACCAACTAAACTTCTCCAACGAGCTAAAAATTCTGAAAAGATTTCTTCTTTACTTTGCTTTAAATCATATAAATCTCTCATAGTTACTTCCTTTTCAATATAAGCACTAAACTGATGAACAAACATCTTTGCAGTCTTCTCAAAACTCTTCAAAGAATAGTTGGGCAACCGATAATACCACTCTAATGCCACTCCAACAAGACTCTTTGGAAATGTTTTCAATAAGAGCATATCATCATAAATAAGATCATGACAAGCTATCCTGAATCCTCTTAAATGCTCTATTGGATCTTCAGTCCCTTTATAGATTGGTAAAATTGGCATAGGAAAATGCTTAGGATAAGGTCTAGCAACAACAATAGGATCCAATGGCTGACTACACATTTCTTTATAGTTGTATGTAAACCCTGAAGGTTGAATCATATCCATCCTTGAAACCAATTGATTCACAACACTTGTCAAATTATGCATTTCTGAATTATTATGTGTGTTCCCAGAATTTCCAAAGGAGGAATGTATGTATGTTGAAACCCTGATGTTTGATTCAAATTTTGGATACTTTGGTTGTATGTGGCATTTTGTGGATAACTAAAATTTGGTGGAACAGAAGCAATAGTGTTGATATTAGAGGATGAAGGAGGAAATTGAGAATAAATTTTTGGGCCACTACTAGTTAGAGGGACTTGCAGATTCCCTCCAACATTGGTGGTATTAGTAATGGCACAAGTCACTTGGTTCTTAAAATTGTTTTGATGCAAGGATTGAGATGTAGGAATGCCATGATGAAGCAAAGGAGACCTATTGGGAGGGGAAGGAGTAGCATCCTCTTTTTCAAGATGAGCTTCTCGTTCCACATATTCCAATAGTTTTTCCTTATGAGCTTTCATGAATTCCCAAATGTGATCAAATGATGAAAAGACATAACTTCCATTAGGTCCAACAAAAGGATCAGGATTAGTTTCAGTTTCCATGTCTACCTCTTCTTGCTCTTCTGGATCTACATTAGGGTCTTCCCTATCAATATGATCATCTTCCAAAGGAACATAATCAGACTCTAATTGTTTCCTCTGACTTCTAAGGAAAGGAGCCATTAGAAGTAGTGAAAAACAAATAGGGGAAAACACTAACAAATAAATTTTAATTACTTAAAGATTTTTCAAACAGAATTAATGATCTTGCTTAGTGTTTGAAAGAAAAGGAGGTGTTCACGTCGGGTTCACCAAATATGTAGAGGGGGAAAACTACCCTACCGCATACAATTCCCAAACAAAAGGGCTGGATCCGCAAGGAGAGAACCTTTTGTGGGGTGAACCATGGGGGTATGTTGTACTCTACACTCGGTGCTAGGGGGAAGGGTTCACCAGGAATGGTTTTAGGACTCGCTCCAAGTCCTCAGGATATTCAGGAATGTTTGATGTATTCAGTTTTAAGAAAACACCTAAGTTTGGCCTTTCTAGATCTAAGCTAGAAAAGATAAAGGACAATGCAAAAAATAGAATATGACAGCTGAAAATAGAATGCAAGCATACAAGAGCTAGCCTAAAATGATTCTATATTTTTGATGCTCACTAACCTAGGGTTTATTTCAGAAAACCTTTAAAGCAGAAAATATACAAAATAAATGCACAAAAATTATCCCTAGATGCAAACTAAATGCCTTTCACTTTCAGATGCCTAAGAATCAATAATTAAATTAGATCTTCAACTAATAGAATGATTAGAGCACTTATCTAGATCGGTGGTTGATTTAGATCTTTTTGCCTCTTGTCCAATGATATCAAAAATACCTATTTCTACAAGATCACTCATGAAACACTAAAAAATAGAATTAGCATTAGGGGGCCTGCTTAGGCCACTATGTAATAGATCTTGGAGGTGCAACAGTCAAGCCCCCTAGGTCCTTTTAGATGACCTTTTAATACAAAAGCAAAAATTGACCTTTGGAGAATTAATCATAAAATAGAAATACAGTAACAGAAAATAGAAAATAGAATGCAACAATATGATCTAGATGCAAAATGGAATGTAATAGTGAAAATAGAATCTTGAAATTACCCTCGATGTGCCCTAGGGAAAAATCATACCTCACCTAGAGTGGGCACGATAATGTAGTAGCAAAGTCATGCCCTGCTTGGATGGGGTGCGATTTCACTTCTACAGACTAGTTTACCCTAATTAGGGCAAGCGAAGTCATGCCTCGCTAATGCCGGGTATGATATCACTATAGATTAATGAAAAATAAAAAGCGAGTGTAGAAGATGAAATAAATGCCAGAAACAAAGTGAGCAAACCCTAATGGACATCATAGAAGTAGGCAGAGAAGATTGAAGTATCCAAGCGGGCACTCTATCTCTTCGAACTACACCATGGATCCACCAAGTCACACAACAAATCAATCCAATCCACGCAATAGAAGATCAAATCCAAAATTTGCACTTCGGGGTTAGCTTGCAGTAGAGAAAGCAAAGGAAGAAGAACGAACTATCATAAAAATTTTGAGCTTAATCAATAATCAAAATTTTGCATTAAGATCGCACATCAAAAACTTGCATATAAAACTTGCACCTTATGATTAAGCAAGAACATCCTTCCTTTTATAGATGAAATCGGAGGGAAAAAGGTGGGAAAAATAAACCCAAAGCCGATGCCAAAACACGTTGGAGGGTTTAAACCTAGGTCTAAGTGGGCCAAAAAGAATAAAATAAAAATTAAATTAAAAATAATGAAGTCGTGCCCCATCCTAACGGGGAACGATATCGCTTGCGTGAAGTCGTGCGTCATGAAGACGGGGCATGATTTCACTAAAAGACAAAATAAACTAAAAAGGAGGGGCAAAGAGGTCTTCCCTTGCTCTTGGCAGGGGTTGAGGGCCTCTTAGGGGTTACAAGGAAGATTACCCACTGAAAGTGGGTCAATTTTTTGTGTCTACAAATGTATTACATACATATCATCTATCATATCATATCACATAGATTAAATGCATAAACAAATGAAATAAATTTAAACATGCATTAAACATTCACCATTACATCGATATAAGCATACATAATAGTACATCTACACATCTAGATCACAACATCTAATTATAAATCTATCATATAGCTAGTGCATGTCATCATTACATCACATACATATAACATAATCACCTCATCATATAGGCATTACATCCATTAATGCATACATGAACATAAAAATCAAATAAAAAAAAATTTCAAGTGTGCCTCATACCTAATCATTTACCCTATACACTTAGTGGTTGCAGAAACTTGTGCTCCATGCAATCCAGTAGGATGAGTAAATTATCATAAGTCCATTTGAACCAAATTATTCATTGATGAATTGAATTGCTTTTACTTCCATCCCCAAGAAGGCCATTACGACAAAAATGCTCCACGAGAACGAGGTGTTCATTTCATTTATTCTATGACATTATCATCATAAATTAAAAAAATTACAAAACAAATCAAATAACAACAAAATTTCAAGTGTGCCTTGTATCTAGTTATTTATCCTATACACTTGGCGGTTGCAGTGACTTGCACTCCATGCAATATGGCAAGATGAGTAAATTACCATAAGACCATTTGAACAAAATTATTCATTGATGAATTGAAATTTTTTTACTTCAATCTCCAAGAAGGCCATTGTGGCCAAACTACTCCATAGGAACAAGGTGTTCATTTCATTTCTTCTATGAAATTTCAACATATCATCGAACATAGTGATTCATCACATGCTTAAATTGAATTGATATCATATTGATTCCCTAAGAAGGCCATTACGGTTGGACTGCTCCACAAGATATATATGTACAACACTAATCATCTTGCACTATCCAAATTAGTCATCTTGGTCAAGTGACTCGTCGCTTTCATCACTTGTCATTTTACTCATCAACTCGTCGCTTGAGGGGGTAGTCATAATACAAGAATAATTTATTATAAAAATTAAAAATTAAATACTTAATCATGTTAATTGCATTCATCCGTGAATCATTACCAAAGACAATCATACCCATACTTGGGGTAGAAAATAAGAAAATTAATTAAACACATGCTTGACATTCTTGAAGCATGAATGTAGGTATTTAACTCTTCATGACTAAACAATGTCCAAGATCAAGTAGGTCTAAAGCGAAAGGTTGTACTTGAATCAAGTTCATTAACTTGTCGAAGATAATTATTCTAAGATGTGCCTCATTTTTATGATTGGTGCATTTAACATTGACTAGATCAATGAACATCAATCAACCTACAATATGGTGTTAGGTTGTCTATTTTTGCTCAGTGTTGTGTTTTCCCACAATGCATCCCAAAAAGGGGTATTTGTAGATACCTAAAACACATCATGTTGAGGAGGCTACTCATATGGACACCTCTTTAGGCCATGTGACTCATCTTGGATCTCTCCAGGATCCAACAGTGGTTCTAACCACTCAATTAGGGCAACCTATGAGGGTGGGGGTGGGGGAAGTAACAACTGCAGCTGCAGTCCTATTCAGCCATAGTCGTTGATATCATCATCGGGGGCCACCATCATCATCGATGTTGTGAGTGGGTTCAGAGGGGGCCATAATAGTCGTTGATGTCAATAAAAACTATGTCCATAGTCGTACTTGTTAATAGTAACCAAGTCTATAGTAAACTTAGGCTACCCAAGATAAGTAAATCCATTAGAATCCAACAAGTTTTTGAACAATTATCAAAATCAAAGCATCTAAAAGCTTCCTATAAATGACCATAGCCTAACAGAATTTGGTTCTTGGATTCTTGGAGAAGCTAGGAGGAGAATTTGAGAGTCTATTTAAGGCCCCAAATTTACAAGAGAGATATAGAGAAATTCATGTGCAATTTCCATAGCGGAGCTCTACTGAACTGATGAGTGATTTTACATCCCTTGGAGGTGCAATGAAGTGCTGCTAAATTGTGCAATGACATCTATATTTTCAATGGAGATCAACAAATTTTGAGGAGCAAAACAACTTCCTGTTCAAGCACCTAATTGCTATGGATTGAACCAATTCCCACCCTAAGTCATTTGGTAAGAATGCACCAAGAACATCAATTCAGTCAACATCAAAATTGATCATTATCAGGCCCAGGAACACGAAGAATAGAGTCTCTGTACTGTGGCTGCTATTTTTAACAATAGCCCACATGCACCACTATCAACATTCATAGCGACTAACAAATTCTACTACCCAGTTTGATAGCGGCTATGGTATGACTATCATTTCATTTGTTTTAGTTTGTAGATTTAGCATTAATTGTATTTCATTTGATTTCCTAACATAGATTAACTACTTTACAATATATATTTATGCTTTATTTTTAGTATTTTATGCATATTTATGCTTCTTTATACATTTTCTTTCCTTATTTGTACATTTCAAGAAACTAGCCTCATTTCGAGAGGCTTACAATGCTATTAATCTATTTTAGTTTCTTTGTGTGAAAGTAATAGGGCAATTCAGAGGTCAAAGATCATCAAGATTCAAGTTATTGACATCAAGAAATAGAGGTGTTAGAGTAATCACTCTATAATTAGATTAATGGAGATGCAAAGACCTTGTGGAGTGCATCTTTCCCCCTTTTGGGGCCACAATGATTGTAATATTGTATCGAATTTGGTATCCCTAAGAGGGATGAATTGTAACCGAGTCTTACTTGATTAATAAAATAAGAGCACCTCATTTTTTTATTTCATTTTTGAAATGGTTACATAATATTACCCTTTTATATTCATTACATTGTTGCAATTAGAATTAGATGCATGTTTTTTTTTGCTTTACAAGTGGTGATCACGTGCAGGACTTTCTCAAATTTTAGCTGCTAATGGAGTTTTCTTTGTGTTTTTTATTACAAGTACCATCGCTCTCAACGGAAGTGGCTAATTGTCATCGCCACCATCGACTCTAGTGGCTAGCACCACAACCGCTCTAATCATTAGTAGCTATGGAAAAAAAATAGAGAATCAGAGTGCAGTAACATCCTCAAACTTAGGCTACCCCTGTAAGTAGCACTAAAACTGGTATTTTGTTGTGTGCTTTTGAAAATGTTTCAGAATAGCACTAATTAGTAAACATTAGCCACTTATGGGAATAGTGGCTTTTGATGTTAGCCATCCTAGAAACCAGCAGCTAAGAGTATGATTTTGCACATGTATAGCGGCCATGACTATGTATTGCTTTTCACAAAGGTGACCACTATTAGAACTGTGTGTAGGATTTGCATGCTTGGAGCCTTATCAAAGGTTATTCCATTTTAGTTTACATCTGCATTTTCTAAATCTAAAACATCTATTACATGCATTATTTTTGAAATATAAAATATCATTTTTATGCATATAGTTGAAATATCATGGCTTGTTATTTAATGCATTGTTATTTTTGTTTAAAGTAAAATGAACACCACACACCTCATGTTTCAAAGATTAAACATCAGTTGAGTTGGACTCTCACATCCAACCAATTGATCAAGACCAATGGTGGATGTCATTACCACTTGGTTGGCTTTCTTATTGAGATTTTTTTGTTACCCAACCATAGCCAAGGCCGATCCAAGAACCATTGAATCCATAGAAAATAGAACACACTTCTCTTCTAAGAGTGTATAGTTACCTAATGGTGAATTGGGTGAGGATTGGTAGGACATGTGCTCCTTGATCGAATATGGGTTTCATATCCATATCTCGATGGGTATGACAACCTGGACTTCATCACTGGGTTTGTTGCTATGAGTATATAGGTGAAATCCTTTAACAATTTGAGTGTATCATAAAAATTTCAAACATGATAAGAGCAAAATCATATTTCCAACACATCATAACACACAAGACAAGTTTTTAGGACACATAAATAATTCTTAAAAGAGATAAACATTTGTATACTTTGTTTGTTCCTAAAACACATACAATATAATTCTAAATGAATGGTTACCACACAGAGCCGCATTCAATCCACAACTAAGATGGTAGCCAATGCACAAGAGGATAAAAATTGTGCTAGAGTCAACCCAGTTATCCAGGCCATATCTGAACGACATTCATGTAGTTTTCATGGAGACAACTCAACACATGGGAGAGCCTCTCAATGAGAAAACCCTGTTAGAGGGACTTCTAATGTAATCTCTCATGATCGTGAGGAGCATCCTACTAGACCTCACACATCCCATGATATTGTTATACATAATCAACCCAATGAGGGGTAAGTTAGAGAGGCTACGTCTGGTCACATAACCACTAGAGCTTCAAGACCACTTGAACATGGAGCAGATCAAATAAAATTTCATAACATTGGTGAATATGCACACCTCTTAGCCATCCTTGGAGAACCAATCAAATTGATTTCTTATATCAGCATGGTGGAAGGTCAAAACATAGGGCCACTTCACTGCTCATTCTCATTTAGAGAGTGTGCATATCGAAGGAGTAGCGCATCATACTTATGCCCAAGGTGAGTGTTCTAAATGAGCACACAAAGCCACCACCCCATCCACACATGAGGGCATTGAACATAGGGTTGAGTATGGTGTTAATGCTACCTCAATAGATAGAGGTAATAGGATAGCTGAACCTTCAATTGGAACAAGTATTGCCAAATGCCCTCGCATAGAGCTGCAAAGTCATAGAGCTTATACAACAGATCATTCAGATCAGCTACCTAGGCCAAACACCAACAAAAGAGAGCAATTACTCCAAGCTCAATTGGAGGATTTGTGGTGTTGGAAATTTGAGGTATTTTATGTTGTCATTGATGTCACATGGATCACATTGAGTTTTGGTGGCCAAAGTATTTCATAAATAAGCATTTATGATATTTTGGAAAGCATGGATATATACAGGGTTTTTGTGAAAACCAAGGTAGGCAAAATAAAAGGTTTTATTTAAAACCATGGATGGCAGATTTGAAATGGGTTTTTCTTAAAACCCAGGTTGGCTTTTCGTTTCATCGAAAAAGGTGCCCCGGTGATGGAGATATTTAATTTTAAATATTTAGTTTAAATTTTAATTATTTAAAATTTAAATTTTAATAAATTAAAGTTAAAGTCATCGACGACGTCATAAAAACCATGCGCCATCAAAAGGAAATTAATAATTAAAGGTGCCGACGTATGTGAAATTAAAGGAAGGTTGCATATATATATGCAAAGGCTTTCGATTCAAAAGTCTAAGCATCGAACGAAGAGAACAAAAAGTGGAAGCCCCAAAATCCTTCGATGTGACAGCGTGGTCCAACGGTGAGCTTGGGAAGCGTGGAGTTTTTGGTTGCGACAGGGCATGCGTTCGATTCCCACTGGGTTCGATTTTCGTAGAGTGTGGAAGAAGAGCATTTGGCGCACGTTTTTGGCATGAGCAAGGGCAGCGAAATATAGGGAGCATTTTTGCTCTCTGTCCTATGTGAGCAGATAGCTCACGTGGTCTTTGGCACCGTGGTTGTGGTGTTGAGTGGGCAGTGACGAGGGTTCGATTCCCTCTAAGAGGCAAGTAAACGTTTTATTGAATATTTTTTATTATTGCCTAATGTTGGAGGAATAAGGTGATGCTAAGGGAATAATGTTTGATTAAATTTTTATTTACTTGGAAGGCAAGATATAAGGGTTGAAATGCACTTTTAGAAAAAGAGAAATTTTTGGTGTTTTCCTCTTTTAGAAGTATACCATATTATATATCGTTGGAAAGCTTATTTCGAGGGCTATTTGATTAACTTGATTAGATGGAGAAATAAGGTGTATGTAAAGAGATATTTCTATTTTTGTAAAGGGGTTCAAAGTGAAGGTTGTTTTGTTCTTTTTCAAAGTGTGTTGAGTGTGGCAGATTTCCAAAGGGGTTTCTTCATATTCATAAAAGGTATGGGCACATTCTCCTATTGATTGATTATGGTGGTTGATTTCTGAAATATCATTGGAGAGAAAAGGATTGATTGTGGTTTCCTTTTCGAAAGTGGTTGGTTGAATGCTTCAAGGTTTTCTAGTTTGAGAGTTGTGGTTAAACCTTGTTTTATAAGCATAGTTGTTGAAGCCCATTGGTTATGCAAAGAACTTGAAAAGAACATGAGTATCATTGTTATGTGAAGAATGTTTTATTAGCATTGTTGTTGAAGCCCATTGGTTATGCAAAGAACTTGAACTTGAGAAGAACATGAGTATCATTGTTATGTGAGATTTGTGGTTGAGCATTGTTGGAAACATTTGAGTTGGTTGATACATGCTTGGACTAGGGTTTGTAAGAAAGAGTTGTTCCTTGTGGTAGTTGGTTGAGAAGAGTTGTTTGAGCCTAGTCAAGTGATTGTGTGAAGTGGTTGTTCAAGTTCCATGAAACAAACTATTCTATATTCTGGATTTGAGTTGAGATTGAGATTTGAGGATAGAACATATTGAGTCTCTAACAATTCTCTTTATGCTTCTATGAGATTGCCTTGAGTTGAGAAAGATATTGGATTTGAGTATAGAACATATTGAGTCTCTAACAATTCTCTTTATGCTTCTATGAGATTGATTTGAGTTGAGATCATTGTGGATCATAGTTGTCATCCTTTGAAGAGTGTATTACCATTCATTATTGAGTTCATATTTGAGCCTTGCCTTCATAATATTTGTGGATGAGATTTGAGTACTACTTGAGTATGATTGATTGAGCCTTTGAGAAGGCCTTTGGGATAGATTTTTGGACAGCTTTGTGGATAATTTTGGGACAGATAAGACAAATTAAAGTATGAGCTTGTTGAGCATATTTGGACAAGTTATATGTGAGCTTGTTGAGCAGATTTGGACAAGTTCTATGTGAGCTTGTTGAGCAGATTTGGACAAGTTCTATGTGAGCTTGTTGAGCAGATTTGGACAAGTTTTGTGTGAGCTTGTTGAGCAGATTTGGACAAGTTCTATGTGAGCTTGTTGAGCAGATTTGGACAAGTTCTATGTGAGCTTGTTGAGAATTTGACATGTGAGTTGAGGATATGTTGCTTGTTGGAATATATGTCTAGTTGAGCAGATTAGTGGATTGCCTACCTGAGCAGATCAATGGATTGCCTAGCTGAGCAGATCAATGGATTGCCTACCTGAGTAGATCAATGTGTTGCCTAGCTAAGCAGATTAGTGGATTGCCTACCTGAGCAGATCAATGTGTTGCCTAGCTAAGTAGATCAATGGATTGCCTACCTAAGCAGATCAGTGTATTGCCTAGCTTTGAGCAGATCAAAGTAATCATTGTATTGGATAAGGATCCTTATTTCTATGTGAAATATTATAAGGAGATTATCTTGTGGAGTACCCCACATTGGGGGAACCATGTTAAATCTTGTGTCTCAATTGTGTGTGGTGACTTGTGCTCTTGCTTACTATTGCTATCTGAGTTATTAATGCACATTACTATATTTGGTTATTGCAATTAAGGACATTAATTGATATTGGTTTGGAAAGAAAGTAAAAAGTGGGTGCTATACTGTTCACCCCCCTCTCAGTATAAGCTTGTGTTCTTCAATTGGTATCAGAGAGGGTTCCTTCAAAAAGGCTAACAACTTGAGGGTAGATTCTACAAGAACACAGATGGCTTCACAGAATGGATCATCTACAAATAAGGCACCACTATTTGATGATAACAATTATGCTTTCTGGAGCATGAGAATGAAGAACTACTTGATATCACAAGGATATGAGGTATGGCAGATGGTTGAAAAAGAGTATAAGGTTGAAGGTGATCCCGAGGTAGATAAGACTATCAGGAAATTGGTTGAGATCAATGCAAGGGCAATAAATTGTATTTTGAGTGGGCTACGTGAGACAGATTTTGCAAAGGTCATGGTATGTAATTCAGCTAATGAAATGTGGACCAAGTTGTGGAATACTTATGAAGGAGATTCCAAGGTAAAGTTGTCAAAACTACAAACTCATAGAAAAATATTTGAGGAATTGAAAATGGAAGATTCTGAAGATATTGCAAAGTTTTTACTTCGAGTTGATGAGATTACTAACACCATGAGAGGCCTAGGATTTGAGATGAAAGAATCAGAAGTTACTCAAAAGGTTTTGAGATCACTTCCCATGAAGTATGATGCAAAGGTTTCAGCAATAGAAGAAACAATGGATATCAACAAGCTAACAATGGAAGAACTACAAGGAACTCTCACAGCTTATGAGATGAGGGTGAGTAAGCATCAGGTTCCAATAAAAGAGATTGCATTCAAGGCTTCAGAGAAAGAGAAAGGGAAGGTTCCAGAGATAGATAGAGATCCAGTTAATGATGAGGAAGCTAACTTCATCAAAAGGAATAAGGACTCAAGGAATTTTAGGGATATGAGGAAAGTCAGATGCTACAAGTGTGGTGATCTTGGTCACTATGCACACAAGTGTCCACATGAAGAAAATAGTGATGATGAAAAATAGGGTCACAGAAGAAAAGAATATGGAAAGCATAAGCATGACAAAGATGACAGATACAAGCAAAACAGGTATGAGAAGAAGAAAAATTTTTGTAAGGTAAAGAAATCTTACTACATTGTAGAAGCAAGTGATAGCTCAGATCACAGTGATAAAGACAAGTCAGATGATGAAAAGGAAGAACATCTATTCCTTGGAATAGAAGGTGAAAGAGAACAATGCTTTGTGTGTGGTCAAAGAGATCACAGATCAGGATATTGCAATGGATTCGATGATAGTGAAGATGAGATGACACATCAAGGAAACAGGCATGGTCAAAGAAATCATGAGAGTTTGTTTGCTATAGAAGATGATAATGATCTCAGTAACAATGAAGATAAAGAAGTCTCACTTTTGGTAATAAAAAAGGAAGAGGATGAGCCAAGAAAACAAAAATCAGAAGTCAAAAGGCTAAAAGAAGAATACAAAAATCTTGAAAACAAGATTCGAACAGATGTCAAAATCAGAGAAGAACTACTTCAGACAATCAGTAATCTCAGAGAAGAGCTTCAAAATGCAAAAAGAATAGAAGAAAGGATGAATGAAGAACTAAGGGTAATAACGACAAGACATGACATGTTAGATGAAAAGGTTCAAAAAGGAGTGGAAACTTATTTTAAGGTCGTATCTCACTTCCAAAAAGAATCACACTCAAAAGGAAAGGAAGTTCTTAAAGATGAAAGCAAGGAAGCACCTAAGTTTTATAAAGAAAGTTCCAAAGTTCCTATGGCTCCAAATATTCAATTTGGATCTTGTTTTGAGATAGGTGAATCAAGTTCAAAAGGAAAAGAAACTCTTGAAGAGGAAAGCAAGGAAGAAATTAAGGAAGAGGATTTAGATACTACAAAGAAGGTTCAAGGATGCAATGCACAAGTTGAAAATGATCATAAGGATAATGGTCAAGAAAGGTATGAGGAACCAAGGCATGAACAAAGGGCTTTTCAAGGATATTGTTTTTCTTGTAATGGATTTGGACACAGGGCTATACACTGCAGGGTCTATGGATCAAAGAAGTTTGATTTTGCTAGAAGAAACTTCAAAGGAAGAAGGTATGGTTTTCAGGGACATTGCTTCTTATGCAACAGGATTGGTCATAGAGCTTCTCAGTGCAAAGAAAATGAGCAACATGGTTTTGGTTTTAGAGCTACACAATTCAGAAGTCATGGTCATAATGGTCATGAAAACAGAGCTTCACAATACAGGGTTCAAGAAAGGAATGGATATGGAAATTATTTCAAGAAAGAATTCAGGATTTGGGCACCATCCAAAGGCTACAATATCAAGTGTTTTAATTGCAATAACTTTGGACATATTGCAAAATGGTGTAGGACTCAATTCCAAATAGGTTCAAGGCAAGAAGGTCAAACAGGTTCTAGACAAGAAGATCAAGTAATTCATCAAGAGAAGGATATCAAGAAAACATGGAAGGAAGTTGATAGAGGAAAGAAACAATGTAATATGGGAGTAAAAGTACTCCCACCCCAAAATTAATCACCTCAAGAGAGAAGGTGGTGAGGGGGCTAAGCTTAAGAGTCATATATTTTAGCCCCATAGGTGTCCCTTTTGCCATTGATGTCAAAGGGGGAGAGATTTGAGTAAGGGGAGGAAATTTTAAAAAGAGAGCATTGAGTTAGGGGGAGCAGCCTCCAAAGAGAGTATTGAGTCAGGGGAGCAGCTTTGATTCTCAGAAATGGTTTTTGAAGTGATTGTGGTGATTTGCATTAGAGGTGTTGCCATCAATGACAAAGGGGGAGATTGTTGGAAATTTGAGGTATTTTATGTTGTCATTGATGTCACATGCACATGGATCACATTGAGTTTTGGTGGCCAAAGTATTTCATAAATAAGCATTTATGATATTTTGGAAAGCATGGATATATACAAGGTTTTTGTGAAAACCAAGGCAGGCAAAATAAAAGGTTTTATTTAAAACCATGGATGGCAGATTTGAAATGGGTTTTTCTTAAAACCCAGGTTGGCTTTTCGTTTCATCGAAAAAGGTGCCCCGATGATGGAGATATTTAATTTTAAATATTTAGTTTAAATTTTAATTATTTAAAATTTAAATTTAAATTTTAAAATTAAAATTAAAGTCATCGTCGACGTCATAAAAACCATGCGCCATCAAAAGGAAATTAATAATTAAAGGTGCCGACGTATGTGAAATTAAAGGAAGGTTGCATATATATATGCAAAGGCTTTCGATTCAAAAGTCTAAGCATCGAACGAAGAGAACAAAAAGTGAAACCCCGAAATCCTTCGATGTGACAACGTGGTCCAACGGTGAGCTTGGGAAGCGTGGAGTTTTTGGTTGCGACAGGGCATGCGTTCGATTCCCACCGGGTTCAATTTTCATAGAGTGTGGAAGAAGAGCATTTGGCGCACGTTTTTGGCATGAGCAAGGGCAGCGAAATATAGGGAGCATTTTTGCTCTCTATCCTATGTGAGCAGATAGCTCACGTGGTCTTTGGCACCATGGTTGTGGTGTTGAGTGGGAAATGATGAGGGTTCGATTCCCTCTAAGAGGTAAGTAAACGTTTTATTGAATATTTTTTATTATTGCCTAATGTTGGAGGAATAAGGTGATGCTAAGGGAATAATGTTTGATTAAATTTTTATTTACTTGGAAGGCAAGATATAAGGGTTGAAATGCACTTTTAGAAAAAGAGAAATTTTTGGTGTTTTCCTCTTTTAGAAGTATACCATATTATATATCATTGGAAAGCTTATTTCGAGGGCTATTTGATTAACTTGATTAGATGGAGAAATAAGGTGTATGTAAAGAGATATTTCTATTTTTGTAAAGGGGTTCAAAGTGAAGGTTGTTTTGTTCTTTTTCAAAGTGTGTTGAGTGTGGCAGATTTCCAAAGGGGTTTCTTCATCTTCATAAAAGGTATGGGCACATTCTCCTATTGATTGATTATGGTGGTTGATTTCTGAAATATCATTGGAGAGAAAAGGATTGATTGTGGTTTCCTTTTCGAAAGTGGTTGGTTGAATGCTTCAAGGTTTTCTAGTTTGAGAGTTGTGGTTAAACCTTGTTTTATAAGCATAGTTGTTGAAGCCCATTGGTTATGCAAAGAACTTGAAAAGAACATGAGTATCATTGTTATGTGAAGAATGTTTTATTAGCATTGTTGTTGAAGCCCATTGGTTATGCAAAGAACTTGAACTTGAGAAGAACATGAGTATCATTGTTATGTGAGATTTGTGGTTGAGCATTGTTGGAAACATTTGAGTTGGTTGATACATGCTTGGACTAGGGTTTGTAAGAAAGAGTTGTTCCTTGTGGTAGTTGGTTGAGAAGAGTTGTTTGAGCCTAGTCAAGTGATTGTGTGAAGTGGTTGTTCAAGTTCCATGAAACAAACTATTCTATATTCTGGATTTGAGTTGAGATTGAGATTTGAGGATAGAACATATTGAGTCTCTAACAATTCTCTTTATGCTTCTATGAGATTGCCTTGAGTTGAGAAAGATATTGGATTTGAGTATAGAACATATTGAGTCTCTAACAATTCTCTTTATGCTTCTATGAGATTGATTTGAGTTGAGATCATTGTGGATCATAGTTGTCATCCTTTGAAGAGTGTATTACCATTCATTGTTGAGTTCATATTTGAGCCTTGCCTTCATAAGATTTGTGGATGAGATTTGAGTACTACTTGAGTATGATTGATTGAGCCTTTGAGAAGGCTTTTGGGATAGATTTTTGGACAGCTTTGTGGATAGTTTTGGGATAGATTTGGACAAGTTCTGTGTGAGCTTGTTGAGCAGATTTGGACAAGTTCTATGTGAGCTTGTTGAGAAGATTTGGACAAGTTATGTGTGAGCTTGTTGAGCATATTTGGACAAGTTCTGTGTGAGCTTGTTGAGCAGATTTGGACAAGTTCTATGTGAGCTTGTTGAGCAGATTTGGACAAGTTATATGTGAGCTTGTTGAGCAAATTTGGACAAGTTTTATGTGAGCTTGTTGAGCATATTTGGACAAGTTCTATGTGAGCTTGTTGAGCAGATTTGGGTGTAGCTTGTTAGCAGATTTGTATGTCCTAGTTGAGCAGATTAATGTATTACCTACCTGAGCAGATTAGTGTATTGCCTAGCTGAGCAGATCAATGGATTGCCTACCTAAGCAGATCAATGTGTTGCCTAGCTAAGCAGATCAATGGATTGCCTACCTAAGCAGATCAGTGTGTTGCCTAGCTGAGCAGATCAGTGGATTGCCTACCTAAGCAGATCAGTGTATTGCCTAGCTTTGAGCAGATCAAAGTAATCATTGTATTGGATAAGGATCCTTATTTTTGTGTGAAATATTATAAGGAGATTATCTTGTGGAGTACCCCACATTGGGGGAACCACGTTAAATCTTGTGTCTCAATTGTGTGTGGTGACTTGTGCTCTTGCTTACTATTGCTATCTGAGTTATTAATGCACACTGCTATATTTGGTTATTGCAATTAAGGACATTAATTGATATTGGTTTGGAAAGAAAGTAAAAAGTGGGCGCTATACTATTCACCCCCCTCTCAGTATAAGCTTGTGTTCTTCATGTGGAATGAGCATGAATGTCTAGATCAAGAACATGAAGAGCATTAGAGGCTGCACCATCAACATCTATATGAACATCAATTACGAGAGGAAAGGATCCTTGAGAAAAAGTTGTGGGAAGAGCAATACAATAGGATAGTTCAATATGCTACCCATACCTAGTACCCACAGGAAATAAAGCACCTCAATATGTGGTACTCTTCATCATGAGTCACATTATAGGAAAACAAAAATTCATCCTCATTGAGGTGCATTGCATGATTCTTGATGATCACAACACCCAACGCTTAACCCACCAAAATATGACAACTACGAGATGATAGAAATAGATGAGCAATATTAGAGATATCCTAAGCCATATTTCATCTAGGTGGAGGATGTTCAAAATACCCCTAATTGAACAACCAAAAATATGCCACCACTTGCTCCTAGGATATCTCCATGGGAAGATTGTTGGAATATTTTCAACATTGCCTCCTTAGTCGTAAGTATTAAGTCCTAGTATTTAGTTTTAGTTTAATTTTTTGATTTACATATTTCTAGTTAATTTTATTAGCATGCGTTGAGGTTTTGGATTGGTTGGTCAATGTTTGATCATAGTATAATATTAGCATGTTGTTAGGATAAGATCTATCTTTAAGTTAGTTTGTTGTAATAAGTTTAAGAGGATTTCTCTCAACCACCGTGTCTATTTTTAGTTCTTTCAAGAAATATAAAACTATGTAATGCATTGTTGATCAATAGAAAAATTTCACCATTGTTTCTCATTTGGTATCAGATAAAGTTTTCTTAGACGGATCAAAACCTATGGAGAGTGGCGTGAAGAGATCTGAAGCACGCACTTTGTCAAAAAAACTCAAGTGGCCAGCACTCAGCAGATTTGCAAGGAAGAGCTTGAGTAAATTTTTAATATCTCACTAATCCTAAGGTATTTACTTATTAAATTTTTAGGGTTGTTAGATAATTGTATAAAGAGGATGAAGTCCAAATTTTAGGTGATTTGGAGCTAATTTTCTAATTTTATTAGCATTTTGCATTTTTTAATAAAATGGTTGTATAAGGTGGAATACAGGGTATTTTCTTCTCAAATTTTAGGAGCAATATTATTTAGATAAAATCATAATTTAGACAAAATTTTAGGTAATATAGATCTTTATTGATTTATTTGTGTGAATATTGATTTGTTCTTCAAAAATCCTAGATCTAGAATTGTGATAAAAAGAAAAAAAGTAAATGATCACATATTTTTCACCTTTCAAAATTTTCTTCAAAAATTTAGAGGGTTTTCATATTATTATCTCAGGAATATAGAGTTTAATTTTCAGAAATTTTGGAGTTGTATGGATTGATTTATGTGAAGAACATTGAGGTTGTCTCAAAAACACTCTAAGATCTAGAAAGGGCAAAAGTAAATTGATCACATATTTCTCATTTGTGTGAATTTGGATCTAAAATTTAGTGGATTTTCATATAAGTATATCAAAAATCTATAGAAAAACTTTTAGTTTGTTTCAATCGGTATTTGCCGATTTATGATAAATTGGGTGCTTGAGACTTTGGTAAATAAAAGGAAGCCATGTATGCAGACTTGGTTGTACCAAAATTTGATGGAGATAATTATGCTATTTGGAGCATAATGATGAAGAACTTCTTGAAGGCTCAAGAATTATGGGATATATTTCAAGAAGGCTATGAGGAACCCGCTTGGAGCAAGCTACAAGGTGAGGAGAGAAAAGAGAAGGAGCAACAATATGCAAATTGCTTATCTCTTATGGATTTGAGGAGAGGAATGGAAAATAATGTTTTTCCTCTTATAGCCAATTTTAGATCAGCTAAAATGGCATAGAAAGTATTTAAGGATACTTATGGGTTTGATGAGGACACCCATAAAGCCATGTGTGACAATCATGAAGATTGTTTAATCAAGGAGGAGCCTTGCTTCCTTGATGAAGTTTCTGAATTAGATCTTTTTGAAGGAGCCTTTGAAGAGTCTTGTGAAGACTCATATGAAGGTATGTCTTTTGTAGAATACATACATTCTTATAATGGAGAATTATTTCTTAAAGAGGAAGATATACTTGAAGAAGAGCCTTGTGTGAAAGAGAGAAAATAATCCCTTAATGGAGAAGAGGATAAGAAAGAGGAAGAGCCTTGTACAAATTTCCTTGGAGAGAGTCATTATGAGAAATATATCATTGAAGACATGTCTTGTATAGGCATGGAAAATTGTAATAAACAATTATTTCTTTTAGGAGGAGAAAAAGTTGAAAAGAAAAATTGTACTAAAGATTTTTTTGCAGGAATGGCATGCTTTGAAAGCATTCACATTGATAGCAAAGAGGAAAAAGAATTTGAAGATAAAGGAAGAGAAACAGTCACATTGGAGTGTTTTTTTCTTGAAGATCACCAAGGTGAGATGTATGATGAAGAATGTCTCATGAAGGAGACATATGAAGAAGAGTGTCTTATTGAGAAGACACCAAATCAGCTATTTGTTGAAGAATGCTTCATGGAGAATGCATCTACAATTATCATGGAGGAGAATAAATAATATGATGATGGAGAAGAAATGTTCATGGAATACCATTTTCTTGAAGACAATTCACTTGGAATGGATGTGTGCTCTCTTGAAAGAACAAATGAAGTAATGTGGGATGATGATCCACAAGAAAATTTTGATGAAGAGGAAATTGAAGCTATAAGCTTCTACTTAGAATATCACTCATCAAGGGTGAAGGATGTGTTGGGTGAAGAAAATACCCCACAAGACTCCCTCATTTGGGAGATGAAAAGTGAGAAATAAAATGGAATAGAAACAGAAAATGGAAATGAGATTGCTGATTTTCTTGTCGTAATGGCAAAGGAAACATCACTCATGGATGAAGATCACTCACTTGGAGTGACTACATTGTAGAAAGAGAGTTTTCTTGAAAAGGCAACTATGTATGATTGCTTGAATGAATGGTGTTTCAACACACCAACATGGTTTGAACAAAGGAGGATAACTCTTAGTGAAGAGTTGATGGATGATCTTGAAGCACCATACAATGAAGGAGAACTGCTACAAAATATCTTTATGGGAAGCACCAAATCTACTCATACTAAAGGTAATGTTTTTATGATTAATGATTTGTTTTTTGTGAGCAGGAATGAAAAGAAAGGAGAATGTTTTCCAAAGGTATTATTGAGAAGAGATTGTCTCATTGAGACAAATTTTACAAAGAGTCTTCTTGGAGAGAAGACAATGATGGAGAACTTGGGTCACATGGATCAAAATGATGTGTTCAAAATTCCTTGGGAAAAGGATTCTTGTAAAGTCATTATTTTGAGAGAACATTTGTGTGAGGAGCAACTTTATGTTGCATATGTAGTTGGTCATTATATGGCCATATTTGTTGTGTTATTTTATGTGTAAATATGTGAAAGAGTTGTATGGTATAATCATCTATGTGAGATGATTAATTGTAAATACTCATGTGGAGTATTGTTTAGTGTTGAATATGTAAAAGAAGATCAAAATGTGAGAGCATGGTTTAAAGACCATAATGATAAAGATGTAAGAGAGTGGTTGCTAAAAATCACAAGAGGAGATACTTTTGTTGAAGGGAGAGCTAATCAAAAAAAGAAGGCACTCAAGCATTTGTAGGAAATCCCACATGAAGAGTGGAAGGAGTGCCACCATAAGTATTTTGTAAATTCTGATTTCTTGATTCAAGATTGGAGGAAATGTATGATAAATATTTTCTTCCAACTCTGTGATGCTTAAAGAACTCTTGCATGAGTGTCTTTAGCATCAAGGGGGAGAATGTTGGAATATTTTCAACATTGCCTCCTTATTCCTAAGTATTAATGTTATCTCAACCTAATTGCCAATGCACTAAAAATTAGGGAAAAGATAAACAACGTCACCTACTTTGCCAATTTATGCCATTGCCATAGTATTTGGCATCCATATTCAGATGAGTCTATGAATCTAAGGCACTTAAACTACCTGAGATCCTTTTGTCAGATCCTAACCGCCCTAAACCAAAGGGGTACAGGGAAAATCAATACTATCCTTATCATAGATAGAAGGGTCATGATATTGAAGTGTACTATAGGTTCAAAAATGTAGTACAAAACATGATAAATAGGGATCAGTTGCAAATTAATAGCCCTTTGGCACCTAAAATCTAGTAAATGGGAATTTTTAAAGATCCCTTGCCTAACCATGAGCTTCCAAAAAATTATGTAGGTCAGGTCAACCAGGTTCAGATAGATCCTCCCACATAAGGATTTGTTGCCATGATCAACATTATCACCAAAAATATAAGATACAATCAACCAGAGCCCCCTGTGGCTCCTATCCATATTCAAGATGCACCTTAGTAGAGGCCAACTCAAAATCAACTACTAGGTACACCGATGATATCGATAATCACCATCAAAAATAGAATCACTCAAATTTTACAGACCACCTCAGCTAAATTGTCTATATATGAGCTCATTTAATAGTCCCCTAGGCATAGAGAGACATTAATGGAGATTTTTAGATCTATAGAGCTCCATCCTCAAATTCTAGATGTTTTTACAAACTTTGTGGGGTATATGCAAAAATGCATTGAGCCAATGATCACATTCTATGATCACAAGATCAAGACAGTTTTGATTGCCATAATGGACCCTCTACTACATATTATCGCTTGTGTTAACCGCATACCATTTAGGTGGGTGTTGATTGACATGGGCTCATCAATTAACATTATCAAAAATAAGACCCTTGGACACCTAAGCCTTCTCAAGTCGGACATAGTTACCTCAACCTTTACTTTACGAGCATTTAACGATGTGTTATACTCTACAATAGGCACTATAGTTCTGCCTATTCAGGTAGGGATAAAAACCATTTTAGTCATGTGCCATGTCTTGGAAGGTGCCATACAATATAATATTTTACTAGGGCATCCTTGAATCAAGGATATGCAATGTGTCCCCTCAATTTTGCATCAATGCATAAAATATGTCCATGAGGGACAGGTTCACATAGTCCAATCTGATGAAGAACATTTTAAATATGTCAATTAGGTTGATTTACCAAGATATTTTGTCCTCCCATAAACACATCTAGACATATGACCCACACCACCAATAATACATCTATATAGGAAGTCAAATTTAGTGTGGGTTGACCCCTCTACATCGAAACTACCGCCAACTCCTAGGTCAACTATCATTTTCATCAAACCTTAAACATCATCCAAACCAAAGGACAAATAGAAGCTTAAATTACCTTTTATATAAGAAGAGCCTAGGGTTATCCCTAATGTAGCAACCATAGAAATTCTAACTCACATGGAGGAAGATGACTCTCCATATATAGTATAGGAGATACCTCAACCCACTTCACCTGCATAATCAATGACATCATATGTGTTGTAGGTTACAATACTTTTAGTTAATCCTATATCAGTAGAATATCTTGTGCAAAATGTGACATTCACACCAATAATTGAGTCTGCACAAGACATGGGAAGATCTAGAGTTCCCCCATTACCTATCAGGACAGTGGTACCACTAGGGGTGGCACCAAATCAAACCAACTTTATCTATGGAGGGTTGGATCAATTTTTATACCGTTCACCTATTGAGAAGTATGAAAATGAATATCTCATAATGAATGTCCATTATTTTTCCATTCCTAAGTTCAAACTTAAATACTTTGAATGTTACCATTGGTATGGTAATGGCTTAGGCTTATTCGAGCAGGGATGCAAAACTTCTTATCAACCGCAGTATCAACTATCCACTAAAAAATTAGGTCTCAGAATTTCCATCCATATTCATGATGAACTATTGGCCATATCCTTAGATCACCCAAGTATAGGCTTGGGGAATACATCTATAGGAATATTTGTGATCCCAACCCTTTATGTTCACAAAGAGGTGATTGACCAGTGACTATGGTGACCATAGAACCTCCTCTATTTTATCATCTAAACATCTCTTTGGAGGAACCCAAATCAGAACACAATTCTAAGGAGGATGAAAGCGAATACATATCTAAGGATAATGAATATGAGGATGAAACTAAAATTTCCTATTTAGGTCCTCGTCACTTGCGTCATCTCAACAACTCCCTGAGAGATGTTGAAACGATTAGGCAACCTATGAATATAGATGAAATCTATCATATAGTCTTCTTCGATCCTCTTAATCTGAGATAGTTGCTTCCTCTAGAAGATCCTATTGTATTATCTATTCTAGAGCAGATCTGGATATTCCCATGCCTCTGGAACCACACCTGGAGCATAGAGGACAACCAAGAATTAGCGAATCCTAACCATGCGGTCCTGGAGATTACCTTTCATCTGTAAACATGATCTCCATTTATTTGACCACTCTACTTCATAATCATCCGACCCTTCAAAACCATTGTACCTCAATATTTAAGCCATTGATTTTGATCGCACCAATTCACCCCTTGAGCTTGAGGATTTCTTCCCTAATGAATAAATGTTGCAACCATTTAATTTTGTACTAGGTTGTGCTCATGATGTTTATCATGCTAAGGTTGATCTCAAGATGGTATATCCTTTAAACCTAGTTGATGATATATATATTATCCCTACACCTCATCAGCTTGAGGAGAGGTCATATATGTCAATAGAGGATACTTTCTACGTGGATATCAACATAGATCCCATGAATCCAAAGAAAGTCAAATTCGAAGAAATCTTATCTCCTAAGGAATGAGCCAACCTAATACCTCTATTGATAGAGAGACCTAATCTCTATGCTTGAAAATACAAATATATGTTGGATCTATATCTAAAATTGGTTTTTCACAACCTTTTGTTGGACCCTACCAAAAAGTAGATCAAGTAAAAACTTAGTAAAATGCATCCAACCGTTGCTTTTATGGTCAAAGATGAATTGCAAAAACTTTTGAATATAGAATGTATTATTCCCATAAACTATCCAGAATGGGTATGAAACATGGTAACCATAGAAAAACCTGATGGAAGAATCCATATTTGTACAAATTTTTGAGACCTGAACAAGGCAACACCCAAGGATTCATTTTCGTTGCCAAACATTGATGCTATTGTAGATGCCACTACTGGTCATGAGATTTTATCGCTCATGGATGGTTTTTATGGTTATATTTAGATTTAGTTCAAACTCGAATATCAACATAAAATAATGTTTATCATGGTATGGGGGATATTTTATTATAAGACTACCATTTGATCTCAAAAATGTTGGTGCCACATACCAGTAGACTATAACATATATCTTCCATGACTACATGCACAAGATCTTAGAATATTATATTGATGACTTGCTAGCCAAGTCATTATTGCATGAAGAGCATGCTGAGGTACTAAGAAATGTCTTTGATCACCTTATTAAGCACAATGTCAAGTTGAATCCTAAGAAGTACATTTTCAATGTTACATCAATAAAACTCTTGGGATTCATCATTTTAAAGCAAGGGATCAAAGTCAATCCAACAAAAGTAAAAGCCATACTAGAAATGTGTCCCCTCACAAATATCAAAGAACTTATAATCCTACAGGGAAAAGTAGCATCCATAAAGTGCTTCATAATGCATTTATCAGATAAATGTCAATCCATGAATCGATTGCTACATAAGGGGTCATATTCAATTGGGATGAATATCACCAAAATATTTTTGCTAAGATCAAAAAATATCTGGTATCACCACCAGTACTAGATCTACCTAGACTAGACATGTCTTTTATGATCTATATATCCACCATGAACTTTGCACTGGGAACCATGCTAGCCCAGAAGAACAAGCAAGACAAATAACATGTGATATATTACATTAGTCGAACCCTGGTCAACTACGAGCTAAAGTATGTATACATTGAGAAACTATATTTAGTAGTGTTTTTTACAACTAAGAATTTGTGCCACTATATACCAAGTCATACAATTTATGTCATATCAAAACAAAATCCTTTGTTGTATATGATGAGCAAAACATATCATAATACATGTACTACAAAGTGGATCATGATACTGATAGAATTCGATCTAGAATTCATAAACCAAAAGTTAATCAAAGGTTAGGTAATAGAAGATCAACTGGTAGAGGCATATCTTCAGGATAATAATCCTCTCATCATAGAAATTCTTGATGATGCAACTTTGATCTTCGATGGTTCGAAATGCAAGCAAGGGGGTGGTGTAGATATCATGTTTTTCATGCCACAAGGTGCTTCAATGACCTTGTCATTAAAAATAAATTTCCCTTGTACCAATATCAATGCTAAGTATGAGGCCCTAAGCTTGGGTCTCCAAACAATGCTCACCATGAAGATAAAAAAGTTAAACATCTTTGGTGATTCCCTACTCATAGTCAACCAGGTTAATGGAATCTATCAGTGTAGGTGTCCTATCCTGAAAGCATACAAGGAACTTGTGGACACTTATCTAGCCCAGTTGGATTGATATAACATCAAGGTAGTCCCTCATATGTCAAATATATTTGTGGATACTATGGCATCTTTAGGATTCATAATCCCTCATAATCCATTCATTGATTTCACTACCATCCAAGTCAAGATGCTCTCACAATCCACAATGTTGCATGAGGCTCAATACAATCATGAATCATTCCACATGATTCATATATAACCAAACCATGAATGATTCTATAAAGCTAGAGAATTTATGACAAAGGTACCCTAGGGGTCCTTGATCTCGCAGGGTCCTTTGGGGAATGGTACTACCATTCACCATAAGATTTTTTCCCAATATACATTTGTGCAACTTGAATCACAATGGGAATAAGTCATTTAGGTAGTCAACGCTATTGCTTATCAGGATTGGCTCACCCAATTACATGATTACCTTAAGCTTAGAGTAAACCTGCAGGGATTTTTGCATGTTGCTAAAATAACATTCAAACAAAAAGTGACCAGATATATCTTATTAGGAGACATCCTGTATTGTCGTAGCTATGATGGAATTCTCCTTTGTTTTCTTGAGACCCAAAAATTAGCTTGGGTGATTTTGCAAGCTCACAATGGTACATGTGGTGGCCATTTTAGTGGCATGGCCATCGTTAAGCACATCCTTTGAATGAGTTACTATTGGCATACCATGGAAATGGATTGATGTGCATATGTTAGGAAATCCATTAAATGTCCATACCATTCTAAACTTACACACCTACCATCACAGGTCTTACAATCCATTCAAGCGGCTTGGTCATTTTCTTAGTGGGGTTTTGATCTAATTGGTAAGATCTCTCCCTCGTCATTGGGCCAACACATGTTTATCATAATGACCACTGAGTATTTCACCAAATGAGTGGAAGTGATCCCTCTAAATTCTACGACTGGAGCATGTATTTAGGAGTTCATACTTCACAATATCATATGTCATTTTGGGATCCCATCCTAAATAATATCGAATAATGGTACCTCATTTAAGAAAAAATATGTATGGGCTTTAATATCCAAATACAATATTCAACATAGCTTTGCAACTCCTTATTATTGGTACCTTCAACTCAACATAGCTTTGCAAAGGCCTCAAACAAAATAGTAGTAGCCATATTGAAGAAAACTATAAAAGAAAATCATAAGTATTGGCACCTTCAACTACCTCTTGCATTATGGGCTTATTGAACTAGCATATGGATGCCCATTGGGGCAACCCCATTTTCCTTGGTATATGGAACTAATTCCATCATACCCTTAGGATTTTAAATTCCATCATTGCGTGTCTCATTGAAAGAGTTCATCGATGACGACACTGCACGACAAGCTCACCTAGATCAACTAAACCTTCTTGATGAATGTCGAGTGAATGCTCTTGAGCATCTCCACGTTTTCCAAGATCATCTAAAATTAGCTTACAATAATAAATTCCACCTAAGAGACTTTAAATTTGAGGATATTGTGCTAAAATATAACCAACAAAACTCAAACCTACCACCTCATCTGTGAGACAAATTTACGGCCAATTGGTTAGGTCCTTTCATCATTTTAGAGAAGATAGGACCTAGGACTTATTGCCTAACATCGCTATAAGTTGTTAAAGAATTTAAGCCTCTTAACATTCTTCACTTAAAGGCATTTTACACATAAAATAAAATAAAAACAATAAAAATCATCAAAATTCCAAAACAAATCGAAAAAACAACAAAACACAAAAACATTTCAAAACATTAAAACACAAAAACATTTACATTTGCATTTCATTATATGCATTCATTAATTACATTGCATTAGGAATCTTCATCCATTGCATTTATATTAGGATAGGTTGTGTTTACAATATTACGAACGACACCGTTTTTGTATACCAATCATGCATCCACAATTCATCATCATTCATCATTCCTTGTGAGTAATTGTTTTTTTCAATACAACCTTGTGAGTTGCTTTCAGGTGTATACTAGGGTTTTTTGGTAATTCAAAAATACCTAGTCATCATTTTAGATTTTGTAGAAAGTTATCTTGAATTTCAAAGGTGAGGTCTAGTTTTGATAGTACCTTGCATATTTCAAAATCCCATCACATTTTAAACATTAATAATCCTAGTTTGAATAAGGAAGGATGACACTTCAAAATGGTCCTAGTCACCTTAAGCGAAAGGTTTCCTTTCTCATATTATCATGCACATGGTTTATAATGTTGATCATTGACAAAAGGACTAGCTCCCCCCTACTCAAATAAATCCCTTGCTTTCATACAAAATAAGCAAAATTCCCAAAACAATACAAAGCAAAATAAATAGTGATTTTCATCACTAAGAAAATTCCTTGCTCCAAAAGAAAAAAAATGTAAAATAAACATTGATTATCATAACTAAGCATGAGAAAGTATCCCAAGCAATTAAAAGAAAATAAGGGGGTAACGAGCTTGAATACCTGAAATATTTAGTATTCGACCACCATGGGGTGATCTTCATTACAATAATGGGTTGAATGAAACCTGCCTAGCAATGGAGTATCCTTAAGCGTGGTGATAATTCTGTCACATTAGAGACCTTATTTTGTACAAACCAATGTAATCTTATGGATGAGCTAGCTTTAGGTGGCTTTTATTTCCTAGTAGTCTAGTCTAACTGTGTCCAAACTTAGGATCATGATGACCATATGGTGATCCTCATTACAACAATGGGTTGAATGAAACCCACATGGCGATGGGGTAGTCTTATGTCTCATCTAATATATTCATTTGCACACATAGGGATAATGAATATCTTTCTCTTCTTAACATGCTTATATCTTTTAGAAGTCTTATGCAGTCATTATACAACTTTTGTTAAATCAACTAGGGTGTTTGAGTCTCATGGTAAACCTCAAAAATTCCCCTATAGCAATAAATAAACTCATCAATCATGCACAGTTTTCCTTATGGAATTTTTTTATTAAGGGGTGTTCATAGAATAGGATATATACCAAATGGATATCAACAATAAATTGCATATGGTATTACCCATATCTAGTAGATGAATATGACTCGCCAAATGTAGCAACTACTGTTTCTTTGTTTGTTTGTATTGGAAAATTTCTCATCTTGTGTAAGAGCAAAGGGATTACTTGGGTATGGAGGAGATTGTCGTTTTGTTAATTATTAGCATCTTATACCATGTGCATAATAGGATGAGAAAGAGAAACCTTTTGCTTAATGTGGCAAGGACTATGTTGTAGTGTCATCCTTCCTTGTTCAAACTCGGATCTTAATATGTAAAATTATGTTGGGATTTTGAGATATGCAAGGTAATATCAAAACAAGACCTTACCTTCTAAAACTAGGATAGCTTTCTACAAAATCTAAAAATACAACTAGGGATGGCTGAATGATAAAAAACACTAGTAAAAACCCTATAGCAACTCATTAATTGTGTTGAAAAACACAGTACTCATAAAGAGGAATGTAGATGGTAATGATATGTGTGATGTATGGGTTTTCTAGTTGCCATCTAAACATAATTGCTAATATTTATCCAGTATCTAACCTATATTATGAGGACCTCTTAATAAGAAAAATCTCATAAGATAAATTATGGATAATGATGATGGATAAGGTTGATTTGAGCTTCATGACTAATATACAAACATGGTGTTATTCATGAGAATGCAAACACAACTTGTCCTAATGCAAGTGCAATGGATGAATGTGCCTATGCAACTAAATCAATGAATGTAATGAAATGCATGATGATATAATGCAATTTTTTTTGTATTTTTGATCTTTTGTATTGTTTATGTGTTTTTATGTTTTCTGATTTATTTGAATTTTTTGATAATTTTTGTTGTTTTTGTAATTTTGATGGTTTTGTGATTTTTTTTGTGCATTTTATGTTATGCATGAAATTCCCCAAAATTAAGAATTTTAAGTGGTTCAGGGTCCTCAACACCTTCAAGAGAGGCAAGACGATAAGTCCCTAGACCTATCTTCTGTGTAATGATAAATGTACCTAACCAGTTTGCCATGAATTTCTCTCGCAAGTGCGATAGTAAATTGGATTTTTGTTGATTTTTCTTTAGAACAAGAACTCCAACTTTAAAATAACTTAGGTGGAACTTCATGTTGTAAGCTTGTTTAAGATAATCATGATAAACGTGAAGGTGCTCAAGAGCATTAAATTGTTGTTCATCAAGAAGGGTCAGTTGGTCAAGATGAGCTTGTTGCGCAGTGTCATCATCGATGAACTCTTGCAATGTAATGTGAAATGAAGGGATTTCCAAATCTATGGGTATAATGGCCTCAACACCATAGACTAGCAAAAACAAGGTTACCCTAGTGGGTGTTTGAATGATAGTGCATTAATCCCATAATGCTAGAGGTAGTTGAAGATGCCAATATTTGTGATTTTCCTTAACGGTTTTCTTAAGGATGGTAACTACAATTTTATTATATGCCTTTGCTTGTCTATTTTCTTACGGATAATAGGGTGTGGTAAATTTGTGCTGAATTTTGTACTTTTAAGTTAAAGCATACAAATATTTATTTTTGAAAGGGATTCCATTATCTGAGATGATTTTGGATGGAATACCAAAATGACATATGATGTTATGGAATATGAACTACGCAATGCAAGATCCATTTGTAGTGGTAAGAGGGATATATTCCATCCATTTAGCAAATTAATCTATGGTCATTAAGATAAACATGTTATGGCTTGAATATGGGGGTGAGATTTTCCCAATTAAATCAAAGCCCCATTACGAGAAAGGCCATACCGATTGAATTGATTATAAGGCCTGAGAAGGTAAGTGCAAAATATTATCATGATGTTGGCATTTCATGCACTTATTGATGTAAGTGCAACAATACTTTTCTAAAGTGGGCTAATAATAACCCATTTGGAGGATGCGCTTGGTGATGGCCATGCCACTAAAATGACCATCGTAGGTACTATCGTGAGCTTGTGAGATTTCCCAATTAGATTCTTGGGGCTCTAGACAACGAAGTAGAAGATCATCATAGCTTCAAAAATAAAGTATGTCTCATAACAAGACATATTTGGTCACTTTTTGCTTAAATGTTCATTGTGTGGCATACGATAATCTCGAAGGAATACTTCCAAGTTTTAGGAAATGTTTCAATTGAGTAAGCATATCTTCATAAGATTAGATTTTAATCGAGTAAAAAACTTTCTTCTATTATGATTTATCACACACGAATGTGGATTGGGAGACAACCTTAAGATGAATGGTCATGCCATTTTCAGATGGACCCTACAGGATTAAGGATCCCTAGGATGCTTGTTTTATAAAATCATGTACCTGATAGAACCATTCTTGGTTTGGCTCAATTTGGATCATGTGGATAGCTTTGTCATCGTTGGAATATTCATGCAAAATCACTGATTACAAAAGAATTTAGACTTGGATGGTTGCAATGTCATCGAAAGGGTTCTATGAAATTAAAGACCCCAAAGAGGCCATTGTATCCGTGAAATGATTTGATGAGTGAGGGATTACCTTGATATTGTACCATTCCAATTTGGTTAATAGCTTATCCACAAGCTCCTTGTACGATTTCAAGATTGGACATCGGTATTGATATATTTCCTTGACTTGGTTGACTATAAGCAAGGAGTCACCAAAGATATTAAGTCTTTTGATCTTCATGACGATGGCTATTTGGAGACCCAAAAGGAGAGCCTCGTATTCAAAATTTTTACTGGTTCAAAGGAAGTCAATTTTGGATGACAACAACATAGGAGCTCCCTATGGTGTGAAAACATGACTTCAACACTATACCCTTGCTCACATTTAGAACCATCAAAGAACAAAGTCATGTCAGCTTTACTTTTAAGCTCTTTGGGTTTTGGTGAGTCAGATAATACAAATATTGCATCATCAAACAACTCAATGGTGAGAGGCTTATCATCCTAGAGAGGAGCCTCTAAAAGTTGATCTACAATAATTTGACCTTTAAAATATTTTTGACTTATAAACTCAAGGTTGAATTCAGTCAGCAACATAATCTATTTGGCAGTACGAGTGTTATGATATGTGCAACTCATCATGTACCGTAATGGATTTTATTTGGAAATTATATACGTCGTATGATTTAACATATAATGTTGAAGCTTCTTAGTGGTGAATACCATTGCCAGGTAAAGCTTCTCAATGTATGCATATTTTAGCTTGTAGCTCACTAGGGTGTGACTAATGTAATATATAGTATGTTCCTTCTTTACCTCATTCTTTTGGGCCAACATGGTCCCTAAGGCAAATTTGGTGGCTGAAATGTATAACAGGAATGGCACACCTTGTCTGGGTAGGGCTAGAACTGGCGATGATTCCAAGTATTGCTTTATCTCAATGAATTCCTTTTGGCACTCCTCGTCCCAATGAAATGGGACCTCTTTTTATAGTAGTTGATTCATGGGTCAACATTTATCTAATAATTACGCTATGAAGCATCGAATAGATGCTACTTTACTTTGTAAGCTGCAAAGCTACTTAAGGTTGGTGGTAGGGAACATGTCAAGTATTGCTTTGACTTTGGTGGGATTAACTTCTACCCCTCTCTTGGAGACTATGAAACCCAAAATTTTTCCAGATGTAACTTTGAAGATACACTTTCTAGGATTGAGTCTAACATTATGCTCAGTGAGGTGATCGAAGACCTTTCGAAGCACGTCAACATGCTCGTAACACAATAGTTATTTTGCTAGCAAATCATCTATGTATTTCTCAAGGATTTTATGCATGTAGTCATGAAATATGTAATTAATGGCCTTCTTATATGTTGCACCAACATTTTTAAGGCCAAATGGCATTACCTTGTAGTAGAAGGTTCCCCAGGGAGTGGTAAAGGTTATCTTTGGTTTATCCTTGGGTTTGACCTAAATCTAATTATAGCCTAAAAAACCATCCATGAGGGACAACATCTCATGACTTGCGATGGCATCAACTAGCACATTGATGCTAGGAAGGAGAATTAATCCATAAGAGTCACTTTGTTGAGATATCTAAATTATTTACATATGCGAATTCTCCTGTCTGGTTTTCCCACGGGTACCATGTTGGACACCCATGGAGGATAATATATAGGCTGGATAATTTTTGCATCCAACAATTTTTGTAATTCATCTTTCACCATTAGGGTGATTGTTGGATGCATCTTACAAATTTTTTGCTTGACCAATTTTATATTTGGGTCTAGTGTAAGTGTTGAGTGGTAATTTTTCCCAAGTACAAAATTACACTCACAGTTAGGATTTCATTAACAAACCCTCTTTTGCAAAGAAGTAAAAAATTCTCCAAGGTTCCCTTTTACTCTAAAGTGTGCATGTATGTGTGTCAAATGAGTGCATGGAATACCTTAGTGCTCTGCAAAACAACTGTTAACAAGGGGCCTATGTTGGGGTTGCTTTAATATAATATGCTATTATTGCTCATTGTTATTTGTTAAGCAAGTTTAAATCATTTTAATCTGTTATTAAACCTTGCTTTTAAACCTGAAATCAGAGATTGAAACCTATCTTCACAATGTAAATCTGAAAGTTATGAAGGGATCTCTCTTATGTTGCTACAATAGCCTTTGATTTGCCTTATCAATAACCATATTTAATGAAATTTGGTTTCCATAAAGAGGGTTAGCTGATTGCCTAAAAATGCCCTATCAAGTACCCCCTTTCAATGAAATTGTGATTTTCATGAAGGAAGTCACTTTATGCTTTTAATGTAAGTAGCCTCTAAAATGCATTGTAAATTATTTCCCTTGAAATGAAATGTAATTTTCATTAAGAGAAACTGATTCATTGCTTGCTACCAAGCATGCAAAATTGAAATCCAAATATCCTTTAAGACATGAAAACTTGCAAAGCTGGAAACTCTTAAAGTGCAGGATTGTAAAACAAAATCGAACTTGCTCTAATGGAACTGTAGAGCTTATTATCGAGAACAGTGCAACTATTTTTGTGTTTTAGAATTTTTTTATATATTTTATATTTTTATTTTTATTTTGAAAGATATTAAAAAAGGAAACAGATAAGGTTAGAGAACTAAAATTAAATAAAACTAACACAAAATAATGCAATGAAATGAAATGCTACAATTTTAAATACTCCCACATATCCCGTAATGTCAGTATCCTACATCAAAACCTACATTAAAATGACCCATGTTCATGCAATCTAATTTTAATGAGGTGCAATATCCAATGGGGCAAAGAGCAATATATTGAAATAGTCAACAACTTAACCAGAAAATGCTACATTAAAACCTGCAAACACTTCAATTTATTGGTAACTAATATATTTTTTATAAACTCAAAGTGTAAAACACAACTTTCATTGGGCATCAGCGATGATATTACAATCCAAATCCAGCGATAGATGGAAGACAAAAATTTTAGAAAGAAGAACCTAGTACTAAGGTTGTCTGCCTCCACTTCTGTAGTTCCATCCCAAAGGTTTCCAACCCATAGTTATTCTTTCCTTGCTCTCTTTAAAGGTTTCAAATGCCTCCATGCTTCTACTATCCCATCGATTCATAACTCTCTCTTTTTCAACTCCCCCTCAAGAAACCGTCACCCACCATCATTTTATAGTAAGCACCTCTATTTTTTATATGAGATAAATTAGTCAATCATGCCTTTAAGTATATTTTCCTTTTAATAAGGTGGGCATTAAATCAACGTTACATGCGTAAGCACCCATAGCCCAATTAAAAGAATCTCTATATTACTGAGAAGTCCTGCTAGTCTCAGCTCTTCACTGCCTGCCTCCGGTAACCGTCGGTGCTTCTTGATTGCCATATGCCCTTACTAGGCTTCACGTCTCTCTTCCATGCGTTACAAAAATTTAAACACTTACATTCATCAATATTTAGCCGATTTTGGAAATTGTTGTGCCCACACTATGCTTGCAAGCAGGCCTAGAATTTCAAAAAAATTATCTGTCAACCAGAATTTTTATGACGATTAAGTGTTTTTATTGACTTTCAAGTTACGGTTTAAAATTTTATTTGCCTTTCAATTTTTATGGTTAAATTTTTTTACTGAAATTTCATATTACGATTTTTAAGAGCACTCATATTTACATTAAACTTTTAATGATATTACCATTTCCAACGATGTCACAATGTCACACGGAGGATTCGTTTCAAAGAAGTATTTTTTAATGTAGGGACAAAAGTAAGATATCGCCTCCAAGGTTTTATAAAGACACAATATCATCAAATAATAATATACATTATGTTTATAAAATTAAAAGACGCTCCCTACCATAACAACATTGCAGCAACAATTTTTTGGGAGCTATAATGAAGGAAGAAAAACTAAAATATCACCTCTAAGACTTCATGAAGGTACAACAACATGGAAAGGAATAAAATAAAATAACATCTCTAGATTCAACGAAGACTCAACGATATCAAAGAAGTTTTCTCTAACACAAATAAGTAAGAAAATACTACTCTCTATGAAGCATTGTTATGGTCATATTGTAATCCATTTAATAAAGCTAAAACTAGAAAAAATAAATAAACATTTGCTGAATGTTTTCAGTGAAAGTTCAACATGTTAACTCATTTTATTAAAACAATAGATCAGGAGATAAATTCAAATATTGCTCCGTAAGTCTATTGATAACACAACAATCATCAAATAAGGCATTTAATAACATAATAAACTAAAATATTGTTCCTTATTTCAATAATGCTTAACTAAGCTTTCAGGTCGAGGGAAATACAACAACGTCGCATTTAGTTTTTCCAACCAAAGGAAAAATACAGCAACATCACATTAGTTATCCAGCCAAAAGAAAATATACAACAACATTACGTTAAGTTTTCCATGATTAATGACCGTCATCTCAACCAGACATAGATGCAAGGGAAACATGGTTTATTTATTAATTTATTGGATGAAAAACAAAATCTCAAGGGTCTATAAATTGTTGTTTTCAGTTGAATGAAAATACATAGACTACAATACGTTTTGAGCATCATTCTATTGTGTTCAAACAAACAACAAATTTGTTCTCAAACAATTTTTTCAATCACTTTCATGAAAATAAAGGGAAAGAAATTCTTTCTTTCTACCTACAAGTCTAGTCTCCCTTCTCCGTCCTGATGTTCGCTTCCCTTCTTCACCAAGTGTAGCAAAATTCTTTACTAAATATAATGGGTGGAGACGTTTATCTTCACCAAGTGTTTATAAGCAGTTAGAGAAACGTTTTATGCGCATGCAAGAAAAGAAATGTTTGATGCGCATGCAGGCCTGGAGAGTGGACATTCACCACTCACCCACTTGCCGAATAGTAACTTATGAAGGAAAAAAATTAATGTAATTTTAACATATGATAAGTAAAATCTACGGTTTTTAAATATATTTACCTGTAAAGTTTCTAATAAAAATAACAAGTAAAAATCTACGGTCGTTATAAAATTTAAACCATATTTTACGGTTTCAAATGCAAAATACAATCATATGCCTGTCAAATTCCAGGTCTGACAGCACCATCGATATATGGAGTATGTATTTACCCCTAGCCATCTAGACCCAATGCACATGTGAAGTGGATAGTGACAGACTCCCATGGGATAAACACGATGGAGTTGACAAACTCCATCGTGTTTATCCCATGGGAGTCTGTCACTATCCACTTCACATGTGCATTGGGTCTAGATGGCTACGGGTAAATACATACTCCATCCATCGATGGTGCTATCAGACATGGAATTTGACAGACATATGATCGTATTTTGCATTTGAAACCGTAAAATATGGTTTTAATTTTATAACAACTGTAGATTTTTACTTGTTATTTTTCTTAAAAACTGTAAATTTTACAGGTAAATATATTTAAAAACCGTATATTTTACTTATCATCTGTTAAAATTGCATTAATTTTTTTCCCTTCATAAGTTACTATTCGGCAAGTGGGTGAGTGGTGAATGTCCACTCTCCAGGCTTGCATGCGCATCAAACATTTCTCTGCTTGCATGCGCATAAAACGTCTCTCTAACAACTTATAAACGCTTGGTGAAGATAAACGTCTCCGCCCATTATATTTAGTAAAGAATTTTGCTACACTTGGTGAAGAAGGGAAGCGAACATTAGGACGAACATCAGGACGGAGAAGGGAGACTAGACTTGCAGGTAGAAAGAAAGAATTTCTTTCCCTTTATTTTCATGAAAGTGCTTGAAAAAATTGTTTGAGAACAAATTTGTTGTTTGTTTGAACACAATAGAATGATGCTCAAAATGTATTGTAGTCTGTGTATTTTCATTCGACTGAAAACAACAATTTATAAACCCTTGAGATTTTGTTTTTTATCCAATAAATTAATAAATAAACCATGTTTCCCTTGCATCTATGTCCTGCTGAGACAACGGTCACTAATCATGGAAAACTTAACGTAATGTTGTATATTTTCTTTTGGCTCGATAACTAATGTGATGTTGTATTTTTCCTTTGGTTGAAAAAACTAAATGCGACGTTGTTGTATTTCCCTCGACCTGAAAGCTTAATTAAACATCGCTGAAAGAAGGAACAATATTTTAGTTTATTATGTTATTAAATGCCTTATTTGATGATTGTTGTGTTATCACTAGACTTACAAAGCAATATTTGAATTTATCTCCTGATCTATTGTTTTAATAAAATGAGTTAACACGCTGAACTTTCACTGAAAACATTCAAGAAATGTTACTTTATTTATTTTTTCTAGTTTGGATTACAATATGACTATAACAATACTTCGTAGAGAGTAATATTTTCTTACTTATTTGTGTTAGAGAAAACTTCTTTAATATCACTGAGTCTTTCTTAAATCTAAAGATACTATTTTATTTTATTCCTTTCAATGTTGTTGCACCTTCATAAAGTCTTAGAGGTGATATTTTAGTTTTTCTTCCTTCATTATAGCTCCCAAAAACTTGTTGCTCCAATGTTGTTATGGAGCGGCTTTTAATTTTATAAACATAATATATATTATTATTTGATGCTATTGTGCCTTTATAAAACCTTGGAGGCGTCTTACTTTTGTCCTGCATTTTGAAACGAATCCTCCGTGTGACGTTGTGACATCGGTGGAAAGTTTAATGTAAACATGAGTGCTTTTAAAAATCGTAATATGAAAGTTCAATTAAAAAAATTTAACCATCAAAATCAAAATTGAAAGGCAAATAAAATTTTAAACCTAAATTTGAAAGTTAGTAAAAACATTTAACCGTCATAAAAATTCCTCAAATCATTTTTTTTTGAAATTCCAGGCCTGGGTGCTGTATCGTAAAACCTACGTGTGATCCCACTTAAATTTCATCCTCATCCCGACGATCCAAGTCGAGGAGCTAATCATCCACATATACTGTCATGTTGATTAATTCGGCTTTATCCATCTAGCTCCCTGTAGACGAGACGAATTATGGCACACTGTTCTTATCCACAACCTTTACGTTACATCAGCCCTTTGTTGCCTTGTCAGGTAAACTGAAATTTCACGGCAGTCCGGGTCTATTTATAAGTCAAGTTGGCACATTTGCATTCGCTGGTTTTAGATGAGCAGCGATACGAATATATCACTACCTCAAATTGCCGATGATTACAGTGATTCTACGTCGAAGTTTTCTCGATAAACTGCTCATCAAATCCCGCACTATGCTGCGTCTATTTTCGTCATTATGATTCCAGTGTCGTCACTCGGTTATCCACGCTCCGCTGGCCATGTCAATCAATGCATTTCGTCGGTTGCTCAATTTTCGCTGTTAAAACATTGTTTTGGCCTACCTAGCAGTCAAACATGCCAAGTCGGTGATCAATCCCCTTCATGCTTTCCATGCTGCCACGGATTGCTAATTTGGGCTTTGCCTGCTATGACATCCCTGCCGATCCACGTTCAAAACTGCTCAACGTCGTTGGGTTCCACTGGGGTCCACATATACCTTGACATAGACAATATCTCTCTATTGTGCACAACTGGCTCCTCTCCATGACCGCGGCACACCCCCCGGCTCTGCTTCCTTGGCACCACGTAAGTGCTCAACGCTGTTCTCATCCGAGGCCTATTCACTATCTGTGTGGCTGCATTTTCGCTGTGATTACCTTCTCCGATTTTGAAGTTGTCGGTCTCATCCGCAAAGGTAGAAAATATCCTTATCATTTAATCCAGATCATCATGATTTACATGCAAAAACTATGGAAACACCGTCCAATTTCAGCAAATATACCCATAGTTAGCCTCGTTCTTCGATTTGGTGACGCGATGTCTGAATAGAACCTTACCGTCCATCTCGTCATGCGGCAATGCCACCTGCGCGGGTGTCCTTGTCAAAAATGCTGACGTTGGTCTATTGCCAGCTCCTTTTTATCCACGTTCCTCATTGCTCTATGCCATCTCACCCGCCGAGTAAGCTTCTAAAGTGTCCTCCGCGACATCCACACGACCAGCGCCGGTAGTCCGTGGCTGGTGTATAATCCATGTCGACATTCAATGATTACTGTTCTTCCACGTGCTTTTCCCTGGTCTTTTCTCTGTCAACATTCGTAGGTGCCCCGTCAAGAGGTCTATGTGGCTAAGAAGCCTCGACCACTGTTATCCGCAATCTACCAATGTAACTTCATTCGCCCGAACCTTCAATCATCCGCGTCCTGAGTCATCCTTATCCGTCATGTGGACGAATCACCACTACTGCCACTCGTCCACTGCTGCCAACTCGTCCAAGTCAACGACCTCGGAAAACCCCATCTCACTCGGTGATTCTATTGCTCTATGCTCCAAATCCCTGCGCTCGGGCCCTAATTTCCGTAATCTGCACACCAAGATATGTGTATAAGCTATATGCACATTAACTCAAAGTCCAAATACCATAAAACTATATTTAAATAAATTAAACCAAAATTAATTGAATACTTTAACATATAAATATAGATATAACTATATATATTTATTAAAAATATATATATACATATATATATTTTTTATATTTTTATTAAAAAAATTATTTTAATTAGTTTTAAATATTTTAAATTAATTTAATTTAACATAATGAAACTAACTAAAGAAATGAAAATCTAATCAAAACACTAAATACCAAAGAAACCAACAAACACCACAACACAAACCTTGGCATTTACATGGCAAAAAACCAAGGATAAAGATTTATCAAAAACACCACTCAAAGATACCTAAAACCCAAAAACACAAAATTCAAGGTGGATCTCCAAGATTTGGGGATAGTTGTGGTGAGGCCACAACAGTAAGGTTACGCGCGACCAATTTTGGGTCAAGACCTGGCATGTCCTTGTATGACATAGAATTTTTTTTTCTTATCTGTCAATAGAGATGTAATGATGGCTCGCTCTTCTAGGGATAAACTTTATCCCAAATTCACATTTTTAGGAACCTCAAGATCATCACCAATATTAACATCAAAGGTTTCTTCTATTGATATATGAGATCCCTCCTTAAGCTGATGAGGTGTAGGGATCAAATTGATGTTTTTAGCTGGGTTTGGATAGTTGTTCATTTATAGTTTGACCTTGACTTGACAAACATATTTGGATAATTCTTTCAAGAAATGAAATGGTTGTAGCATTTCCTCACAAGGAAAAAACTCTTCCAACGATGGGGGCGATGTGGTGTGATCAAAATTGATGGCCTCAGGATTGAGGTGCAAATATTTTGAAGGATCACTATGATTATGGAGTGGGGAAGTCAAATCAATTGGAGATCTAATGTCAAATGAGCATTAGACTATATTGAAAATTGATGCAATGAATAATACATGAACGCAAAACGAATTTGAATTGAATGAACTTCCCTAACCACCTAAAGAAAGCGGTGAATAACTAACATAATAATGTAATAATATCAATCTATGCTAACATCCCTCCCTTATTACATTATTTTGAAATACAAAGAGTGTTGCGAAACAACTCAAATTTGATATGTGCAAGTGCCTTAGTGAAAATATCCGCAACATCCGCAACTTGTTCATCGGTGGGAATGTTTTGGAGATGTACCTTGTGTTTTGGAACTTCATCTCGAATAAAATGATATTGAGTATCAATGTGTTTCGTACGTTCATGAAACATTGGATTCTTGATGAGCTTCAAAACACCTTGGTTGTCGCAAAACAAGTGGATTGGAATTTTCTTGGAAAGACCCATACTTGCAAGAATGTGACGTAACCAAATCACCTCGTAGACTGCTCCACATGTTGCGTGATATTCTACCTCTATAGATGATAAAAAAACCACTTGCTACTTTTTATTTTACCAAGAGATAGGACCAGATCTAATATGAAAAATGTATCCAAAATTTTATTTCCTATCATCAATTGACCCGATATAATCAGAGTTCGTGTAACCTTGGAAGAAGTTGTCATTCTTCTTGTATTTCAATCCATATTCTATACTGCCATAGATATAATGAAGAACTCGTGTCACTACTTTTCAATGAGTAACCTTGTAGCACAAAGGTGAAGTATTCCCTATGGGGAGCTGATTTATAAGGCTAAATCTAGTTAATTTGCTAATATCAACTTGTTTACCAAATCATACAATCGTACGATCTCTAAAATATCTAGTTCATGCCCAATGAATAGCTTGTACGGAAGCCAAATCGACACACTATACGATCCAAAATTGTACAGTGATGGAGCTTGTACAATTTCACCCTCAACCAATCCTTCAGATTCAGTTTTTCAACTTGTCATACATAGTTTTGTAACCCAACAAGTCGATCTCCCAAAACTGCCAAATCGAGTAAGTTTCTTCCAATCGCATAAACTACCAAATCGGGTAACTGTCTGTTGGACATTTTGAGTCCATAAGAGTTGTCATTGATATCAAAATAGAAATATGGCATTGTTGATTTATGTCAAAACATGAAGTTGTCATTGATTCCAAGAAGCGAATCACTACTAACGCCGAATGGTTTAAAGGTGCAAGTGAAAAGACATCATAGCACACCTCGCAATATTATGAATAACAAATTTGAATGGTTTTGATTAAAACCAATGGTGGCAATTTGAATGATTTTTATTAAAATCAATGGTGGCAATTTTTATGGTTTTTATTAAAACCAATGGTGGTAATTTTAATGGTTTTCATTAAAACCATGTGGGCAAGTTGCAAGGTTTTTCTAAAAACCGAGGATGCCCTAAAGTTTGGTTTAAAAGACCAAAGCCCATTTAATTATTAAATTATAATAATTAAATTCTTCAAAAGAATTTAATTTATTATATTTAATAAATTAAATAATCTAAAGTTTGGGCACTTTAATAAAGTTTGGGCGCATACTATAAATCTTGAGCACCAGGTTATTCGCGGGCAATGTTTGCCCCTCTTTCGTCGACGTCACCGCATTCTCACTACCGACGTGAAGAAACAAAGGTACATGGTATATAAATACCATAGCCTTCTCAAAGGTTAAGCATCCTCTCATCCACCAAAATAATTGATCTTTGAGCTTTGCAAAATTTATCCTCGTGAAACAACAGTTCGTGCAAAGACTTAGGGCGGCGTGAGAGAAGAAGCCAAGACGTGGCTTGTGGAAATCAAAGGGTGCAAGGGAGTGGAGGCTCCAAGGGAGCATTTGGCTCCACATCATTGGGAGCCAAGGTGAAAGCGCTTAAGGAGATAAGCGCTTCGTGCAAAGCCAAAGTGGTAATATTATTTTATTTGATATTTGATTTTTGACTTAGGCTAAGGTTAGACTTAGGAGAAATAAGGAGGTAAATGGTTTGATTAGTACCTAAGTTAAAAAGGAGTTTTTTGGGTTTTATAAAAGTATTAGGTGAAAGTTTAATTGGTGGATAAAATCTCTTTTACCTTAGAAAAGGAAATATTAGTTATTGCATTATTTATTAAAGGTTTTATCTTTAAAATGCAATAATAAAATAGGGAGTCATAAGTAGAAAAGTAGATTGATTTTTGAAGAATAAAATTCTGAAGTGGCTTATGACAAATATGTTTGATTGAGATCAATTTGTGATGTCCTAGGATTTTGAGAAGTGAATATTCAAATTATTGTGGTGTTGGATATTATTTTAATATTGGAGTAATAAAGTGTATTCATGAATTATTATATGCCTTGTATTGTTAACTAACCTTCTTGAGCTTGGAAAAGAAGTGTTTTATTGTTGTTACAGTTTCTTTAATTTCCTTATCATCAATAAAAATGTATGGGCATATTCTTCCAAATTTAAGTTGTGTGATTGGTGTTTCTGAAAATAAGTTTGGAGTGAAAAGGACTTGATTAGGGTTTCCTATTGAGTGTGTTGAGTTAATGCTTCAAGGTTTTCTGGAATAAAGAATTGTTGTTAAAACCTTGTTTGTTAAGCATTGTTGTTGAAGCCATTGGTTGTGTGAAGAACTTGAACTAGGGTTTGAAAATAACATGAGTATCATTGCTATGTGAAGATTGTTTTATAAGCATGGTTGCTGAAGTGAGTTGTTGAGTAAAGAACTTGAACTAGTATTTGCAAATATCATGAGTATCATTGTTATGTGAGATTGGTTGTTGAGTATTGTTGGAAATATTTTGAGTTGGTGTTCATATGCTTGGACTAGGGTTTGTGATAAAGGGATGTTTCATTGAGTGATTTGTTGAGTAGAGTTGGTTGAGCTTAGTCAAGTGTATGTGTGAAGTGATTGTTCAAGTTCCATAAAACAAACTATTCTATATTCTGAATTGAGTTGAGAAAGTGATTGAGCATTGAGTTGAATTTGAAGCATATTGAGTCTCTAACAATTCTCCTTATGTTTCTAAGAGAGTTATTGATCTTTGTGGTGAGTATAGAGCATATTGAATCTCTAACAATTCTCTTTATGTTTCTATGATATTGGACAAGTTCTGTGTGGACTTGTTGAGCAGATTTGAGGTAAGTCTTTGAGGAGACTTGTGGACTGATTTTGTGTGAGCTTTTATGGAAGCTTACAATACAGATTTGGATAAGTTCTTGAGAGGACTTATTGAGCATATTTGAGCAAGTTCTAGAGAGGAATTGTAGAGAATATTTGAGCAAGTTCTAGAGAGGACTTGTAGAGCATATTTGAGCAAGTTCTAGAGAGGACTTGTAGAGAAGATTTGAGAAAGTTATAGAAAGGACTTGTAGAGTAGATTTGATAAAGTTCTAGAGAGGACTTGTGGAGTAGATTTGGACAAGTTCTAGAGAGGAATTGTGGACAGATTAGTGTGAGATTTTGTGGAAGCTTACAAGGTAAATATGAGACAAGTCTTTGAGAAGACTTGAGAGCAGATTTTATTTATTTGTTCAAACCTTGAGTTAAGGTTTAGGGCAGATCCAACATATTTGAGTCAAGCTTTGAGTTAAGGCTTGAGGAAAGAGATTGAGGATAAATTTGTGCTAGACCGAAGGATTGTGTTTAGTGCAAATTTGAGGACAGAGTTTGGTGCATATTTGAGGATAGGTTTGTGCTATACCAGAGATAGAGATTGATTAGATTTGTGCTAGACCAAAGGATTGTGTTTAGTGCAGATTTGAGATAGAGCTTTAGAGTTGATAGAGAAGAGAGGACAGTAGTCTCCAGTGTATAGATATCCATTAGCCAGGGTAGTGAGGATAGGTCTTCTGAGTGGGGACAAGAGTCTTTAGTGGAGAGAGATCCACAAGCCAGTGCAATGGAGGCATTAGTCTTCTAGAGGATCACCAACCAGAGCAAAGGAGAAGGAGTTCTCCTGTGGATAGATATACATGAACTTGATTTAGGGGATTGGTCTCTCCTTTGGACAGAGATCCATAAACATTATAATAGGGAAAGGATTCCCATGAGAATGATTGAGAAAATTTTAGGGAAAGATTTTCTATGGAGTAGACCACATTAGGTGAACCACGTAAATTATGGTGTCTATATTGTGTGTGGTGATTTGTACATTGCTTTGATTACTATCGTTGATATTGCTATCTAGACATTGCATAATATTTATTTGGAAAGAAAAGTAAAAAGTGGTCTTATACTATTCACCCCCCTCTCAATATAAGCTTGTGTTCTTCATTCGTATTTTGTACGATTTGTATGAGCTCTAGTGTATGATTTGTACAGAACAAAGGTACAAAAAAGTTCCAAATTGGATACTCTAATGGACCAATCTCTCTCATATATATTTTTTAAGGGTTTAATGTGGTAATTAATCCTTTTCCAATAACATGCAAAACATATCAATGGGGCTTGAGAGAGTTGCAAATCCAATGGTGATGCCCAAAAATCATACAGTAGGGTTCAATACATCTTCCTCAATATTACCATAATTCCAAATCATTCCACAAAGCTATACCAGTGCTGGTTCAATCCATTATTCCACAACAATGCATAAATTAGCCAAAACACTCAAACATAAGTACATGCAACATAACTAAACCATAAATTACTATAAAACCATTCCAGAATCATACAAAATGTGAGAGAAACTATGATTTCTGATTATTATTCATTCCTATTTAGCAATGACATACAATCATTCTCTTAGAGCATAGTCTAACTCCTAACACTTGCTATATTAACCAAAAGAATCCAACTCTATTAGATTATAACCAGTATATGTCCAGACCATAAAAATTGAAAATGGGGCCTTATATAACATTGCCCAAGCCATTCCAAAGTGGTTCCTAATGCAATTAGTTATTTACAACCACCCATGCATAACAAAATGCATTAATTAAGACTTTTTACTAATTCTAACACCTTAATAATCAAATACATACACAATTTCAACATGAAATTACATTTCCTATGCATTTCACTTCATTTCATTGCACCTTGTACAACTTGCCATTACCTTGTACGGTTTACCTTCATAACTGTATGGTTCACTCCTACCTGTAATATTTACAAAACTTGTCAAAACTTTCAAAATTGGGCAAATTATTTTATCACTTATTCTTCTGGGAGGTGGATTTGCTACCTACATCTACCCTCCCATTTACTTTGTTCAATTTCCTCATCGACTCATCCTTTTGTTTCAGTTGTGCCTCATAATCTGTGACAACTACTTTTAATTCATCCACTTGGGATTGAAGATTTGCACGTTCGTTCTTCAACCTAGCTGTATAGTTTCCAATTTCCACTACTTTCACCCCATGGAAATTAGCTTTCTCTTCGATAGTATTTAGGAGTTCTCTCATTTGATTTTCATGATCAATGGCACCCTTCTTCAACTTCTCCTAAAAATGTGCTTATGTTTGAGTTGCCACTTGAAGCTCCTCATTCTTATCTGTAATGGTATTTAGTTGGTGGTCAATATCTACCTCCAAGGCATGACCTATATCTTCTTTGGACTTCAATTGCACTTACTTTTCTAGGACCAGATCATTATATATTTTGTTGTCCTGTGTCATCTCTTCTATTTTCTTGGCCTATGCCGCCATTTGCTCCTCTCTTTTTGCCAACTATATTTTCACCTATTTATCTCTTGCTTTGAGTTGGGCCTCTAACTCCTTAATATTGTATTCTACCAAATGCGAAACCTGTCACTTCTCTTCTTAAAGTGAACTAAGTTTGGCCTCAAAATCAGCCTTGGTGCTTCGTAGTTCTTCTTACAATTTCTTTATTTTCTCCTTTGTCATAGCTTTATAATTTTGCAATTCTTCCTCCATTTCAATAATTTCTTTTCGATTGGATTTTGTCTCCTCCTCCTGAGCTTCCTTGAGCTGATAAATTTGCTCCAATCCTATGCTCAACCACTATATCCAATGTGTTAGTAAGTTCAACTTCCTCAGAGTGATAGCCAATCCTGTAGTAACCCTCTTGTGTTCCAACTCCGTTGTATTCATGGGACAAATCGAATGATTGGTTCTATCTAGGTACAACCTCAAGTGCTACCTCTAGTTGGTTCTCACTCCCTCTGGCAAGTTGTCTCTTCCCAAAATCATGGTTACCTCTTCCCTGGGTAACTTCCATGGGTGTTGTATGCAAATATCTATAATTATCCTTGTACGGTCCTCATTGCTCACCCATTTTATTATATTCTCCAACTTGAGAGACATTTGTTCCTCCCACAACTTCAATTCTCCCATGCATCCAATATAAAATTGTAGTTTGGTACTAGCTATGGCATTGCCTATCTGAGAGAAGAAATGTTCCACTTTATCTTCTACTCCTTGCACCTCCTCCTCAATTTCAATCTTGCTGAACTACAATACCTCCAAAAGGTATCTTGTTTGCATTCTCCAATGTTCCTCTCTATAGGAGTTTGTTCTTCCTCCTCTTCTATGTGGTGGCTAGAGCTTCCCCCGAGCTCTGGTAGTGCTCTCTCCGTATTTATCTTTTCCCTTTGTGGAGTTTTTTCTACTGTCTTCTCCACCTCCACATCGTCTTCTATATTCACAATATCCTATTGATATTGTTGCTACTCTATTGATTCATGGGCTTCTTTCTGTTCAGTGAAGCCCACATGTTGATCTTTAGTCACCTGCTCTTCTTCCTGATTCTGTTGTATCTCCATCGCTGTGAATTTTTCAACAAGTTCTTCTTATTCTTGTGATGCCTTCACCTCCTCTTGTGCAACACTTGGATTATTTTTATTTGAATTTCCCCCCATTATGAATTTCAAATGGTTCTTCTTCTTTTATCTGGACTCTTCCTCTGAGGCTTCCACTCTCACTTTAGTTTCCTCCTTTTCCTCTTGAGTAGTGGCTACTACTTCCTGTGCTATCTACCCTACTTTTGTATTCTTGAATAATTTTTAAGAGTCTAAAATTTTAAATTCATTATGCTGGAAGATCTACTCTACTTCTACCCAATTTCACTCATGCAGATCCAACATCTCCAAGTCTTACTGTCTCTTTTTCTCTTGTTGATCCTTTTGCACAATCTTGATTTATTTTTCTAGAGCAGGATTCTTTACCATTATTTCTATTGCCTCCTTGTACTTATTTGTATTGGGTTGGATTGCCTCCCCACAATTTCCTCCATTTCCTAAACTTATGGCTGCTCCTGCTACCGTTGCTGCATTGCTTGTTGCTCTAGTTCAGGTTCCAACTTCCTATGTATTTTTCTTCAAGGGTGTACATCCTCATCCTTTGAAGGAGTATCCTCTTGTACCTCAGTGGCCTACTACTCTTTCTTTGTCTGAGACTTCTTTGGAGTCTCCTTCTAAATAGGTATTGACTTTGCCCACCTCAAAATGGTTGGATATCCTACCCTAACATTCCTAGGTTCTATAAAACCTGGAAAGTGGATTCCCATTTCCGTAACAACATTTAATAACAATCTAATGGAATGGAAAGTCAGTCCAAAATTCTTTGGTATTTTTGCCAGTACTTTGTGCATCTTTATTTCTAGATAGGTACCCTAATCATACTTGATCCCTTTGGTGATATCTTCTACATAATGAGCCATCTAGATTGACATCTCTATAGCCCATGTATCTCCCGATAGTCGAGCCATAACCGTATTCATAGAACATGGTCAATTATTCCCTTTCAACTGACTTTGTTTAATTCCTCAAGTCCTTGCACCCAACATATTTGCATCAGTCGATGAATTCACATTGGTTAATGAAGTGATGATTTGATATATCTCAATCAGATCAACTAAATTCTTAACTATCTCGGTGTTGTATGCTGGTAATCCAAATTTTTTCCTGTTAGCCTCCATCGAAACTTCTACTCTCACTAACCTCTTGCCCACATTGACAAAGGTAATTCTGGTTGCAATATTATATGCCTGAACCATCTACAATATATATTTGTAGAAGAAGGTCTTCTGGTGTGGTGGCACTTGTGCTATTACAACTACACCAGCCTCCTCAAATTATTTTCTCCAAGGGTGGTTCTTGTTTTGTTCATTACTCCACCACCTCCTGCATGTCTCTCCTCCATGTTGTACAAATGATATATTTGTTATTTCCACCTGACCTTCCTTAGGTCCACTACTTAGATCCTCATACGGATCTAAAACATGTACCGCACTCCTCAATTCCCTCCTTGAGATCCTCTCATGCCATTCTATCCTCTTTATGTCTTGGTGGTGTTCTCCTTTGGTTAGTCCTCCAGTACCTCTAACATCTCCATGATCTGTATCCTCCTCTTATCCAAGGATGAGTACCACACCAATCACGGGACTAAAACTATCACCCTTGGTACTATCACGATTGTGACTCTCTCTCATGCAAGGGTCCTGGTGACTGTTGGGGGCCAAAGAAGGTTAAATTATTTTCTATTTTTATCACTTGACCGTGCATTAATTATCAATCCAGGGAGCTTCGTAAACTTGTGAAGGGTCTCACATAGGATCACTTACAATACCACTTTGAGATGAGTCCGCTAGATCTACTATTGGGGGGTGTTTCAGAGGTTGTCAATCATTCATTCACTCCTCAATAAATTACGTATGAATAATTAAATCTTCAGAAAGAAAACATTCATATGTGCATACTAATAACAAACCTATTGCAATCATAAAATAACAGTGCAGAAATAAACCTATGAAAGCAGTAAGCTAATCTAGAAAACACAAAGAAAGGGAAGAAATACTGGATTGGAGTGGGATCAGGCTCTAGCAGCTTCCTCCTAGCTGAACACACGCTTAGGAACTCTTAGAACTTTATTATAATCACCAAGGAATTACAATGCTTCTTAACCTTTGTACTCCTCTCTATATTTTGTATTCTATCTTTGATATTTTTATGATCTTATTAGAGAGGTCTATGTGTGTTTATATAACACACCCACAGATCTTCTATTACAAGGTGGTTACAACAGTCGATTCATTCCAGACTAAACTAAGATAGTCTAGTAAATGTAATCAATGTATGCTAAAATTGGCATTTGTTCCTAACGGTGGCATGTTATCTGATTGGTTCATGTTTCACCTGGCATAGGTAGGACATTCTCATACGTTAGTGCAACTCTTGAATTAACTTACATAACATAGGGTTGGAACTGCACCAATCAATGTTGCCCACGTCGTGTTATCTGGTCAACGAGCGAATAATAGAGGCACCTTCTCTATGAGGAAGGTGCCTAAGTATATCGAGCGCCTTCTTTATACAGAAGGTGCCTACATTCCGTTAGTGCCTTCCTGGAAGAGGAAGGCACTTGCCTTCTGTTGGTGCCTTCCTGGAAGAGGAAGGCGCTTGCCTTCTGTTGTCACCTTCCTGGAAGAGGAAGGCACCTACCTTCTGTTGGCACCTTCTTGGAAGAGGAAGGTGATTGCCTTCTGTTGGCACCTTCCTGGAAGAGGAAGGCATCTACCTTCTATTGATGCCTTCCTGGAAGAGGAAGGCGCCTATCTCCTATTGGCGCCTTCCTGAAAGAGGAAGGCTCCTACCTTTTGTTGGTGCCTTCTTTGAAGAGGAAGGCGCCTACTTACCATGCATTAATTCCAAAAGAAACAAAGTGCTAGGTCCATGAAAAGACCTCGACTGATCCAAATTTGACTAAATCAACTACAATTCCACAAAAATACACTAAAACATACAAATTAGATAACACACATAATCTTATCAAATAATTACATAACCATTCATAAAAATATGCAATTCCTATTATATAGTCGCATAATGATTAATGGAACTCATACAAAATATGAGCATTTTTGAGGCTCATCATCCCCCCATGCCTAACATATGCCATGCCCTCGTGGCATCAAAACTACAGGTAGCACCGTTAAATCCTCATCATTTTCATTTTTCGATGGACCTGGTTGTACCTACGGCCTGTGTTTGCTTCTTCTATGGATCGGCATCTGGAGGTGCGATTCCTCTTTTCTCACATGGAGCTGCAGGTGCTACTGTTGACTTTCGCTCGAGTTGCTGACTTCGCTTATTTGCTTTTCTCATCTTGGCCGCTATTGGAGGTAGTATTGCCAACGTGGTTGCTGTTGCATGAAATGCCGCTTTTGCAGCCTACCATAGGTCAGCTTTCGAGGGCCTAACAACTACAAGAGGGATATCTAAGTTATCCCTTTTGAGATGAACCACTTGGGCCTTGTGTAATCATGATGCTTCAGGAGTAAGCCATGTATTTACCCTCACAATAGCAGTAGCTTCCAATTTGGGGCCATATACCCCCCATCTTTTAAAATACCTCCGTATCTTGGAGGGCCGCCCTTAGGATGACCCGTAAATATCGCAAAACCAGCTGTCCTCTTCTAGATTAACATAGATACCAAGGTCTCCCCAAACCCTCGAGGTTGACTCCATCACCTCCTTGGCTGCTGTCATTTCTTTGAGCAGTCGTTCGAACTACTTTCGCATTTCTACAAACAGTTGCATGTTCCATTCGTCTTCTTCTGTTTTGGCAAAAGTCACCTTCACCTTTTTTTGAGCCATCCTGGGTCCTTTTCCTTTTTCCTGCGTAGAAACTATGTGTTGAGTGGTGTTTTAACCCGATTGTGAAAACACACTCTCCTGTAGGATCCGAGTCCTAAATCCTCTGCTTGCAAAGAAAAATGATTTCTCCAAGGTTCTTATTATGCTAATTATTGATTATCAAGGATCTTGTTTAAAATGAAATTCTAAGAACACCTTAGGGTTTGCAAGTGGATGTTAACAAGGGGCACTGTGGTTTATTTGATTCTGAAAGTGCAATGGACTCTAAAATGAATAAAATATGTTTTAATATTTAATTCTGATGGATTTTTAGTGATTTATTCAAACACAGATAATTAAAGCTGCTGAAAATAAAATATGGGTTTGAAAAGCAAAGACAAAAGTAAACAAAAGTAACAATAACAATAGATTACAGTCAGAAAGCTGTCATTAATCTGATGAAACCAAAGATACTGAGGCTTTCTACATGCAACCTAACCTAATGAACCTGCACTTTCACATAATACAAATAAGCTAGGTGCAGGTCTCGAGGGTTTCTACTATAATTCCAAATTCAGGCATTCGCATGAAGCAACCAAGAGATCTTGCATTAAACTTCACCTAGAAACCTAAGAAATGCGGAAAGGAAAGATAGACATTAAATCATGCATGCAGAAGTAACTCCTTCTTTCTCATCCAAAAGATGCCAACTCTCTATATTTTGTATTAAAGAATATTTCGATTACATTCAAAAATGTTCCAGGTATAAAATTCCGGAACAAAAAGAAGGAAATTGCCCAAGTACAGGCCCCGAATAGCACGAAGCTCTTGTCTCTACAACTCTGTATTCGGCAATTTCCAACCCCTTCTTCGATTTGCAATTCTGGTCTTATAATGTTTGACGCGGCTCTTCGATCTTCTCTGTCGCTTCATTTCACCTTCCTGCACATGACCCCTCAAATTCCTGCTTTTTCCCACTTTGATTCATGCTCAAATTTGAAAACGCTTCGAAATTCATCTCTGCATGTAACACATCTGCAAGTTTGACACCTGTGCACCACGTGTCCTGCTTTTCCTGCGTCCTATGTAACGCTTTCCTGTGAAAGAACCCGACAAAACTACAAGTCCGCCTGTTCACCTTCCCGGTCGCGAAATCGTAACATGTCACGATATCGCTACCTGCTTTCCTACCGTACGCCTTCATCAGCTCCCTGTAGCGATGTCACGACCATTTTTCATTTGTCTACCTCCGACAATTTCTCGTAGCGATATCACTACCCTTTTAACATTTTGAGCCTTCTTCTTCGAATGGTAGCGATATCGCTACCACTTTCTAACTTTGAACCCTTTTCAAAATGTGGTAGCGATATCGCTACCACCTTGGCCTTGCAGCGTCCCTTTGAAATGTGGTAGCGATTCGCTACCACTTTCGTTTCAAGGCTTCTCCTTGTGACATGGTAGCGATTCGCTACCATTTTTGTTTCAAGCCCTCTCTCACTAAACTTGTAGCGCTATCGCTACCCTATGACTTTGAGACTGGCCTTTATGAAATTTGTAGCGATATCTCTACCTTTCGACCTCAAGCTTCGAGTCTCCCTTTTGAAGTGGTAGCGATATCGCTACCACTTTTGGCTTTGTCTGATGAAATGGCAGCGAATCGCTACCATTTGGCTTTGAGCCTTTGTCTTCAAGAAATGTAGCGAAATCGCTACATTTTGAAACTCTGTGGTATCATCTCTGAAAATTGTAGTGATATCGCTACCCTCTGACCTCGTCGGGCTCTTTTGAGAATTTTGTAGCGAAATCGCTACCTATTGACTCTGTTGCCACCGACACGTCACGATTTCGCTGCAAAATTTTGTTCATGCCACCGACCCGTCGCGATTTCGCTGCATCTTTTTATGACTTGCTAGCAATCCGTCTTGCGACACCTTTTTCTGCTTTGCTGCATGCCCATCATGATTTCATGACATCTTTTCCCTTCTGTTGCCAACTCGTCGTGATTTTGCGACATCTTTTCTGTTTTGTTGCCGTTGACCGTGATTTTTCGACACGTCGCGATTTCGCTACCGCTTTTATCTTCCGTACGCCTTGGCAAAACCTGTCGCGATATCGCGACGTTTTTCCCCCTCGAACCTTCATGCAGCTTTCTGTCGTGATATCGATACCACTTTTTCTTTTCGTACGCCTCCCCGAAACACGTCACGAAATCGTGACCATTTTCTTGTTCCGCACGCCTTGGCAAAACACGTCGCGATATCGCGACCATTTTCTCCGTCCGTACAGTTTTCCAAAACACGTCGCGAAATCGTGACCATTTTCTCCGTCCGTACAGTTTTCCAAAACACGTCACGAAATCACAACCATTTTCTCCGTCTGTATGCCTTTGCTGCAATCGGTCGTGAAATCGCGACGTCTCTCCTCTTCGAGTCCTTTAGCTGTTTCCTGTCGCGATATCGCAACGTTTTTCCGCTTCCGTACACCTTTCCAAAACATGTCGTGAAATCGTGACACTTTTCATCACCCGTACGCTTCGACAAAACACATCGCGAAATCACGACCATTCTCATCCTTTTCCAATGGCGTGTCGCGATTTCGTGACATCATTTATTTTCTTCTCAACAGCATGTCGCGATTTCGTGACACCTTTTCTTTTCTCCTCAGCGACATGTCGCGATTTCGTGACAACTTTTGATTTTCTTTTCTCTCCTCTTTGGCAGCGATGGAGCTACATGTCGTGATTTTGCGACAACTTTCCTGTTTTCGACAGCGATGGCGCAACCAGTCGCGATTTCGCGACATGTCACGATTTTGCGACATGTCGCGATTTCTCGACACCTTTCAACACTTAGGCATTTTTTCCTCTTTTCTTCAATTTTAGCATCTGGGTCACCGAGATTCTTCTCTGCAAGCCTGCAAAAATGTGGGTCCCCAATTTTGGGGTGTGTTGTGGATCAACCACAACACTATGGCAGCTAAGACGAAAGGTTTATCTTCCTTTTCGTTATTTTTTTCCTCATCGCGGGGGACTTATTCATTTTGAGGGACTTGCCCTGACATCCCTGGAGCTGTCTCTCCATCCTTCTATCTGTCTTGTGTCATCCTCATTGGTCCTTCTATCTCCTCCTCTTCAGGTCTAGGGGATTCCTCTTTAACCCCTAATCCTATCTACAGATGCTAGCTTCCATCCGATTCTGGATCGCTTAGGTCTATGATCGAGGGCTCTGTGGGTCTTCTTCTCTCCTCACTCCCAAAAATAGAGGAATTATCCCCTACCTTTAGGCTGTTCTGTCGGGTGTCTAACTGAAATTATCTTAAAGAGAATACTTGTTCTACTTATGTGGTAGAATTCATCAGGACCTCAATCGCCCAGTCAGTTTGGGTCGACGCATTCCCTTTCTCTATCCCCTTGGCCTAGAGTTGTCAATTCTCTTCTCACAACTACTGGACCAACTACTCGAGCTGAGTGATCCTTTGTGCTCACTCTTTTAGCTCTTCTCCATGCTTGATCTAGAAATCCTCCAAAATTTATTGGGCCATCCAATAGTTGGTTTGCCATTCTAGGGTCTCCTCTAGGGTTGCATCGATTTGATTATTGCTCCTAGAAGTCCCTACATTTTGCGGACTCTGGCTTGTCAAATCTTGGCAGGTCTAGGTTGCAATACCGACCTCTGAGTCATCTTCCTCCTCCTTCTCCGAGGAGAGGATGAGTCATCACAAGCATTTCCTCCTGGGGGCTGGTTCTAGTGGCCAAAATTTGGTCTCGCTGCTAGCAAGCTGCGTCCCTTCTTCTTCGTACTTGGGCACTAGGGAATGCCCACTTTCTTTTGTAAAATAGGGCAGTGCCAATTTCTCGATGTCCTCTACTTTATTTGTAGGGCTATCATCTACTTGCCCTACCTCGACAACAGAATCCTCCCGCCTTTCCTAGCCATCGTCTCTTTCTATGTTGGAACTTTGCCTTTGTGCTTCTGCATGGCAGACCAGTGCTGATATCATCCCATGGTGGGCTAATGTGGAAGGTGCCCCCTTCTGGTATCTAGTTGCTTCCTCCTTCAGGGTATTTTCTAGGTAGAAGGGCACGTTCATTTTCCTCCCATACACTAGGTGATTCAAGAATTGCACATGATTAGTCGTAGATGGGTATATTTCCCAGTGCATGTAAAGAACCGAGCAACCTGCTCGAATATCTTCTACAGATTCATAGGAAGGCTACTTTTTGGTAGCCCTTCCTTGTGTATCTTCACGTTCTCCCCTGGAAGCAGTAATTTTGCGTATGGCTTCAACATTTCGCCCTTGTATGTGCACTCACCTGTGAGAGGCAAGCCAACCACCTGTGAGATATGTTCGAGGGTGACTGGAATATCCATCCCTTGTACTTGAGCTACGTCTCCCCCCAAGGAGGTAGCAAATTCCCTGGCTACCTCTATATCTTAGCTTTGACTTACTAGGATACAGTACTCGAGCTATCCCTCGGCTTCGAACTACGTCCTAACCGCCCCCTTGATTCCTTTTGTATCACTTAGTTCATTTTTCTTCACCATGTGATTCCTCGATCGTCCTCCCATGGTGCCTTCCATTAGGCTCTTCTATTTTTCTACTTGCCTTCTCAGGAAGGCACCTTCTTATAAGGAAGGCATCGAACCCTAGCTTTCAATTTTGGCAAGGTACGCCTCACAAGCTACATCGTTGGCACGATCGGTAATGGGGGGTGCATGATTTTTATGGTAGCAATATTTTTTGGTACTGCATAATTTACAAATGATTACATAAAAATCTGAGTAGAGTATTTGCATACCTGATTAGGTGTCTCATGCATCATGGAGAGTATCAATTCGTCGATCTGTGACATGGGGGATGGATACTTTTTTTGCACGGATTATGTCAAATTTTGGAGTTATTTTAATGGTTGATGTCGAAGATAGACTCTTGATAGGCTTACAAATCATCTATCTATCATTTTTGGAATTTGCATGCTAATATCGCCCCATAATTCTATGAGATTTTTTATTGGAACGGTTCCCTATCATACGAGCTATGGTGGTAATCTAATACCACCTACTCATGTGATGATCTTGTTCTGATCAAGGCGCATGTGAAACTTTAAGTGTTGACTGTATACGAAAGGCACTCTTCGGTACCTTCTCGATGTGTAAGGTGCTTGATATGGTGCTTTCTCTATGTGGAAGGTGCTTGATATGGTGCCTTCCCAATGCTATAGGTGCTCTTGAATGGATGCAACTTTCGATGGTGGAAGGCGCTCTTTTTGATGATGGTGCCTTCCTGCTACGGAAGGTGCTTCTGAATGGGTGCGCATTCCCAGAGTGGAAGATGCCTTTGAATGGGTGCGCCTTCCTGGAGTGGAATGCGCCTTTGAATACATGCGCCTTCCTAGAAGAGGAAGGCACCTCTGCTATATTTTTTTTTATCAAGGATGGATGCGCCTTACTGATGTGGAAGGTGCCTCGGTCCTCAATTTTTTTTTTTTTTAAGGAAACGTGTGCCTTCTTTATAAGGAAGGCACCTTATTTCAGTGGGGCACCTTCTTTATAAGGAAGGCACCTTATTTCAGTGGGGCACCTTCTTTATAAGGAAGGCACCTTATTTTAGCGGGGTGCCTTATTTATAAGGAAGGCACCTCGTCTCTTACTCGAAACCTCCATCACGGTGGAAAACGTCCACCAGGCGCCTTCTTCTAGGAGGAAGGCATCATACTCATACCTCAAGTGGATAGTCTTATTTGACGATGAAAGCTTTCTAGAAGGATCTTTCTTGGCAGCCATGTCGTGATTGATCAGGAAAGGGTGATCAAACCTCCTCAGACTCTCTTCATATTGCCTCAGCATCTTCCTGCAAGGGATGGCGTCTAAATTTCCTCTTGGGAAAGAGTTTGTTGCCCACCCCACACTTGAATAGATGTTGCTTCTACCCTACAAGTACCAGCATCGGGATGCTGAGCCGAATCAGGCTTGGTTTCCCAGATACCTATTCTTCGTGCTGTCAGGTCCTCCACCTACAAAAAGCAAATAAAAAGAAAGAAAAATACAGGCAGTTAGACGTATTCCATGCATGTTAGGCCCTGAACCCAGGATGCCTACAACTTGCATGCGAGCGTCATCCCTACAAAACACATCGTAAGAAATAATCAAAACCTAAACTAACTACTTTTGGTGAGCACCTCCATGCCCACCATTTTGCCTATTGAGAGTTTGGTCTAGATTCACAAGGATGGGGTCTACCCCATGCCTGCTCTGGATTCCACCAGTAAATTCTTGGACATGTTGTAGGGCCGCATTCGATGGCCATTAATAGTTAATACAACATTGCTGTCGTCAATGGTTCTGACACGCACAACACCATTTTTTATGAGCTCTACCACCTCATATGGTCCCATCCATATCTGCATTAATTTGCCCTTCTTTTCTTGGAATCGAGAATCGTACAACACCCATTCTCCTTTTTGGAATTGCTTTAGTTTAATGTGGCGATCATGCCATCGTTTCATTTGCTTTTGTATGATATTCGTTCTTTTTAAAGCATCCATTCAAATTTCATCCAGCTAATTCAGCTATCGAATCATTTCTTTTTGAGCATCATCTAGGCTCAAATTTAGTTCTAAAGTTGTTCTCAATTTTTTGATCTCAAACTCGATGGGCATCATTGCACTCTTCCCATAGACCAATTGGAAGGGTGTAAAGCTTGTGGTGGATTTCCATGTGGTTTTGTATGCCCATACTGCCTCCGATAGCTGTGTAGCCCAATATTTTCTATGTTGCTGTATGGTTTTTGTCAAGATGTTCTCTATTTCCCTGTTTGTCACCTCCACTTACCTATTTTCTTGTGGATGGTAGGGTGTAGTTTTGTTGTGCAAAACTCTGTATTGCTTCATCAGTTCCTCAATCAACTTGGAGGTGAACTGAGGGCCTTGGTCAGTTATTTATCTGGGGACCCCAAATCATGTAAATATGTGAGCAAATAAGAAATCAGCAACTTTTCTTTCTTTTGAATCCCTTAATGCCTGAACTTCAACCCATTTTGTGATGTAATCTGTATAAACTAAAATAAACCTCCTACCTATTGAAGGTAGGTTAATTGGCCCCACAAAATCCATACCCCACTTTTCAAAGGGTTCTAGGTGTACCTGAGGTTGGAGGGGCATTTTGTCGTGATGGGTTGGTCTACCCATTCTTTGGAATTCATCGCACTTGCTGGTGTATGTGGATGCACATTTGAATAGAGTGGGCCAAAAGTACCCAGCCTGTAGGATTTTATAGGCTGTCCAGTTCCTTGCAAAGTGTCCTCTGCATGGTTCATCATGACAAGATTTGAGTATTTCTGAGAACTCCTGTTCTACTACGCATCTCCTTATGATCTGGTCACAACTTGTTTTGAATAGGATGTCATCAATCCATAGGAAAGATGCACTTTTCTCTATTACCGCATGCTTTTCTCAAAAGGAGAGAGCAGGTGAGTTTCTTCTTGTGGCCAAGTAATTGGCTATATCTACGAACCACGGTATTTGTTCGCTAATGGTGAATAAATGCTCATCTGGAAACTGGTCTTCCACTACTATATGGTTCGCTGGTATCAATATGGATAGAAAATTTTCTATAACATTGTCCTTGCCCGGTTTGTCGACTATTGTTATGTCAAATTCCTACAATAGTAGGAGCCACATGATAATTCTTCCACCAATATCTGGATTTCTCATTAAATATATTATGGTCGCATGGTCCATGTGGACAAACACCTTATATCCAATGATATAATGACATAATTTATTTATGGCATGCACAACTACAAGGAACTCCTTCTCTGTCACCGTGTAGTTGAGCTCGACTCCTGCAAAGTTTTTGCTGATATAATATATGGCATAAAATTCCTTGTCATCCTTCTATCCAAGGACTACTTTAATAGCATTGTTGGATGCATCACAATAGATATGAAAGGGTATGGCCCAATCTGGTCCTCTCAAAATCGATGCAGATATTAGTTTCTCCTTGAGCAACTGAAATGCTTCTTCACAGTCTTCCATCCAATTGAACTCCACATCTTTAGACAATAGAGTGTGTAGTGGTTTTGCAATCTTACTGTATTCGATGATAAATCACTGATAGTACCCGATATATCTGAGGAAACTTCTCACCTTCTCTGCATTTTGGGGCTAGTTAGGTCCCTGATGACCTTGATATTTCTTTTGTCAATATTTATTACTTTTGTGGAGAGATGGTGTCCCAATACGATGCCCTCTTGCATCATCATAAAGAATTTCTCATTACTAAGGGATAGATTATTTCCCTCACTTCTTTCAAGCACTCTTTCCAAGTTCATCATTGCTTCATCAAAGGTTTCTCCATAAGCGGTGAAGTCGTCCATGTACACTTTGACCGCATCTCCCATCATGTATGAGAATATGCTAAGCATCGATATTTGAAAGGTGGCTGGTGCGTTGCATAACCCAAAAGGCAATACCTGATAAGAAAAAATTCCCCATGGGCAGGTGAACGTTGTCTTATCCTAGTCTTCTTCTCCTATCTAGATATGATTATATCCACTGAATCCATCCAAGGAGGAATACTTTCACCTCGAAAGTGTGTCCAAGACCTGATCAATGAATGGGAGTGGGAAGTGGTCCTTCTTGGTTGCTTTATTTAATGCTTTGTAGTCTACACAGATTCACCACTTCCCATTCTTCTTGGGGACCACCACCAGTGGTGACACCCACTCACTGTCAAAAATTGGATAGATGAATCCGACAGACAAGAGTTTTTTTAGCTCTGCTTTGACAATGTAATTCATTTTCGGATTCATTCTTCTTTGTGGTTGCCTACTCGGAGTTGCTTGTTCATTGAGGTATATTTTATGGGTATAGATATTTGGGCTGATTCCCTTCATATCCAAGTAATCCCATGCAAATTCTTGCTGGTGTCTTACCAGGAGCTCTTCTACTTTTTTCAGTTGTATGGGAGTCAACCCAATGCTAATATTTAATGTCCTTCCTCGCCCAACGTTGATCGTGGTGATATTGGGCGCTAGCCAATGGTGACCCAGGTGTGGTGATGGAGGATTCTCCATGGAGGAAATCTACAATATCACCATCCTTGTCTTCTTCTTTAGCCAACTCATCCAACGCCATCATCGGTTGGATTATGGACAACTCATGATCTTCATGCTTTGTCAACGTAGGTTCTCCCAACGAGTCAACAGACTGTGCAGGGGTGAAATGGTCAATATTTTGACATTTTTTCCATTGTAGATGGTCATCAACCCATCACGGTAGCTGATGTAAGCATCGGTTGTTTCTAGCCATGGCCTTCCCAAGATGAGCGGGTAGCCACCCAGCCTAGTTTTAGAATGCAAAACCAGGAATTCGATTGGGTATTCCCATGCACTGACTATCACTATTACATCCTCAAGCATTCCTTTCGATGCCACGATCGATTGATTGACCAACTGCAGAACTGTCATGGTGGGTCTAAGGTTTGTGAGTTTTAGCCTCTGCATGGTCTCCTAAGGCATTACGTTGATGGCTACTCCGAGATTAACCAACATATTAGACAAGGAATGTCCTTCAATTTTTACATTCAACACTGGGCTGCCCGGATCCGCGTACTTGGGATGACACGTCTTGCCCATCATCAAATCTGCTAATTTACCCATGACATTGATATTTTGGGTTTCTTTTCATCCTGGCCTTCTTAGGCACATATCCCTTATCGCCTTGGTATATATATGGACATCTTAGATAGCTTGAAATAGTGGAATTATCACTATGAGGTTCTTCAAGCTGGACAGGATATCAAACTCTGGCTGCGTTAGTTTCTTCTATTCTTATAGCTGATAAGGAAATGGAGCCTTTGCTCTCTCAGCTACTTCTTCTACCATATCTTCTATAAGAGGTGTTTCTCCTACATCTTCCTCCTCTTCTATCTTTGAAGGTGTTTCTACTCCTCGTTGTCTACCAGAACTAAGTTGAATATGATACATCAGATACATCTCACCTTCCACATTGTATGCTAGTTGATTCACTATGTTATTTTGATTTACCATTAGTTGTGTGGGTAGCTGCGTAGGTCTCACTACTGGTAAGGCCGACAAGTTTTGATGGGCGTGAGCTGGTGCTACATTCTATGGGGCCCCAGATATTGATATGCCATCTAGGGCTGCTAATTTAGGAATGTTGTTCTTGGGGTGTGTTAGACCAAGGATATGGCCCCCACCACCCCATGTTAGGTGATTGAGGTGGGCCTTGTGACATGTATGGTCCTCCCCTGTATGATGGCATTCTAGTTGGCATATTCTCCATAGGGGGTTGTGGCCAACTCTTTTGATTGCCTATGAAATAGACCTCCGTGGCTTCAGCATCCTCCTGATTGCTAGGAAATTTTGGGCATAATTGGGTCTTATGGTTCAGCATATAAAATATGCATACTCTAACTTTGTTCTTTGGGCATGCATTCTTTGCATGCTTTCCTATGCATTTTGGGCAGAAATAAGCCAATGCTGCATCATTTTCTTGCTTCTTTTTCTCTAACAGCAGCGTATCCATATGCAATGCTAGAGACAATAGCATTTCACTTTTCAGATCCTCTAGGATGTTGCCTATTTCTATTTTCATGACTGAAGCAGTCGCTTTCATGGTTCTAGAAGTGGTCTTGCCTCTCCTTCTTGAGTAATTCTATCATAGTTGTAGGATGTCTTCCATAGTGTGCTAGTAGACATCACCTCAAGAAATCATGTTGAGAGAATCCAATGATTCATTGTTAAGCTCTCTCAAAAATATGCTTTTGAGAGATTTATCAGATAGCTTCGCATGAGGAGATCTTTGAAGATTGAAATTGAATCTCTCCCAGTACTCTTTGAGAGATTCATCCTCTTTCTGCATCATGCTCAGGACTTTCTCTCTGGAGTCTCTTGCTCTCCTGAAGTCTTGATATTCCTCTAGAAAGAGCTTCTTCATTTGATCCCATGTGGTAAGGTGTTTCTCCCCCATCGTAGAGCTATGTCATCCAATGTGGAAGGAAAGAGATTCAACTTCTGCATATCAAATTTGTAGTCCACAGACCTACATAAAACATTGAACTTAAATAAGAACAGGTCATGGTCCTTGGTTGGGTATCCTCTAAAGGTAGGAATATGAGCAGGGGATATGTTTTTCATTTTGGTATCTCCTACTCCTTCATCAATCGGGAATATAAAGCCAGATGAAACTTCTTCTACGTTGACCATTTTTTCAAGAAATATGGTCTCTAATGCAGTACTTATGGCCTTACGGTCATTCAAAATTTTTTGAGTCAAGGCTCTAAGTTTTTCTAGTGTTATCGTTCGATCTTCTATAGCTTTCCACAACAAGGCTTCCTCTAAAGGTGTCCTTTTAAACAGGGGTTTATGATTGTTCATTCTTACCCAAGTTGACGGAATGAGGAAGCACTTTGCACAAAGTGTGGATCCTCAGTCCAGTGGAGTGTTGGTTGTGAGTCATGAAAATCTAGTTTGAGCTCAGAGTGTTCGGTCGACTTAGGTTTTGGAGAACTTTGTTTTACAAACTGACCGTCAAGTCCTCTTCTTCTCGAAGAACTCATACAAGGTCAGATGGAATATTTTAGGTATTGCAATTAATCTAGTAGAGGCGCTTCCCTGACAATGACACCAAAATGTTGTGGGCCAAACAAGGTTAAATTATTTTCTATTTTTGTTACTTGCCCATGCATTAATTATCAACCCAGGGAGCCTCGTAAACTTGGAAAGGGTCTCACACAAGATCACTTACAATACCACTTTGAGATGAGTCCGCTAGCTCTACTATTGGGGGGTGTTTCAAAGGTTGTTAATCATTCATTCACTCCTCAATAAATTACATATGAATAATTAAATCTTCACAAATATTCATACGTGCATACTAATAACAAACCTATTGCAATCATAAAATAACATTACAGAAATAAACCTATGAAAGTAGTAAGCTAATATAGAAAACACAAAGAAAGGGAAGAAATACTAGCTTGGAGTGGGCCCAGGCTCCAGCAGCTTCCTCCCAGCTAAACACGCGCTTAGGAACTCTTAGAACTTTATTATAATCACCAAGGAATTACAATGCTTCTTAACCTATGTACTCCTCTCTATATTTTGTATTCTATCTTTGATATTTTGATGCTCTTATCAGAGAGGTCTACATGTGTTTATATAGCACACCCATAGATATTCTGTTACAAGGTGGTTACAACAGTCGATTCATTCGAGACTAAACAAAGATATTCTGGTAAATGTAATCGACGTTTTCTAAAATTGGCATTTGTTCCTAATAGTGGCATGTTCTCTGATTGGTTCGTGCTTCACCTGGCATAGGCAAGACATTTTCATACGTTAGTGCAACTCCCAAATTAACTTACATGACATAGAGTTGTAACTGCACCAATTAATGTTACCCACGTTGCGTTATCTGGTCAATGGGCGAAGAACAAAGGCACCTTCTCTATGAGGAAGGTGTCTAAGTATATTGAGCACCTTATTTATACATAAGGTGCCTACCTTTCGTTGGCACATTCCTGGAAGAGGAAGGTGCCTACCTTCTGTTGGTGCCTTCCTGGAAGAGGAAGGCGCTTGCCTTTTGTTGGCATATTCCTGGAAGAGGAAGGCACCTACCTTCTGTTGGCGCATTTCTAGAAGAGGAATGCGCTTATCTCCTGTTGGTACATTCCTGTAAGAGGAATGCACCTACATTTTGTTGGTGCCTTCTTTGAAGAGTAAGGCACCTACTTACCATGCATTAATTTTGAAAGAAACAAAGTTCCAGGTCCATGAAAATACCTCGACTGATCCAAATCTGTCTAAATCAACTACAATTCCACAAAAACACACTAAAACATGCAAATTTGATAACACACATAATATTATCAAATAATTACATAACCATTCATACAAATATACAATTCCTATTATATAGCCGCATAATGATTAATGAATCTCATACAAAATATGAGCATTTCTGAGGCTCATCAGTGACTGTTCCACCCTATTGGCTACAATTATTCTTAACCGGTATCCAAACTCTTAGTCTGAAATCATTTTCTCACCATATCTTTAGTTATCTTACTATTCAAACATCACCAATTCTGAAATTAAAAGTGTCACAACAATCGTACAATCTATTGTAAATCGTAAAAAAAATAGGGAAATTTTTGGCTAACTATTATTTATCTCTTACTTTGAGTTGGGCCTCCAACTCCTTAATCTTATCTTCTACCGTATGTGAAACCTGTCACTTCTCTTCTTCAAGTGAACTAAGTTTAGCCTCAAAATCAACCTTGGTGCTTCATAGTTCTTCCAATTTCTTTATTTTCTCCTTTCTCGTAGCCTTATAATTTTGCAATTCTTCCTCCATTTCAATAATTTTTTTTCGAGTGGCTTTCATCTCCTCCTTCTGAGCTTCCTTGAGTTGACAAATCTACTCCAATCCTATGCTCAACCACTCTATCCAATGTGTTAGGAATTTCAACTTCCTCAGAGTGATAGCCAATCCTGCAGTAATCCTCTTGTGTTTCAACTCTGTTGTATTTATGGGATAAATTAGATGATTGGTTCTATCTAGGTACAACGTCAAGTGCTGCCTGTAATTGGTTCTTACTCCCTCTAGCAAGTTGTATCTTCCCAACATCATGGTTACCTCTTCCCTGGGTAACTTCCATGGGTTTTGTATGTGAATATCTATAATTCTCCTTGTACGCTCCTCATTGCTCACCCATTATGTTATCTTCTCCAACTTGAGAGACACTTGTTCCTCCCATAGCTTCAATTCTCCCATGCATCCAATATAAAACTATAATTTGGTGCTAGCTATGGCATTGCCTATCTGAGAGAAGAAATGTTCCACTTTATCTTCTACTCCTTGCACCTCCTCAGTTTCAATCTTGTCAAACTATAGTACCTCCAAACCGTATCTTGTTTGCATTCTCCATAGTTCCTCCTTTGTAGGCTTTTGTTCTTCTTCCTCTTCTATGTGGTGGCTAGAGCTTCCCCCGAGCTCTAGTAGTGCTCTCTTCGTATTTATCTTTTCTCTTTGTGGAGTCTATTCTACTGTCTTCTCTACCTACACATCATCTTCTATATTCATAATCTCCTATTGATATTTTTGCTACTCTATTAATTATTGGGCTTCTTTCTATTCAATGAAGCCCATCTGTTGCTCTTTAGTCACTTGCTCTTCTTCCTGATTCTATTGTATCACCATCGCTGTGACTTTTTCAACAACATGTTCTTCTTGTTCTTGTGATGCCTTCACCTCTTCTTGTGCAACACTTGTATTATTTTGATTTGAACTTCCCCCCATTATGAATTTTAAATGGGGCTTCTTATTTTCTCTGGACTCTTCCTCTGAGACTTCCACTCTCACATTAGTTTCCTCCTTTTCCTCTTGAGTAGTGGCTACTACTTACTGTGTTATCTACCCTAATTTTGTATTCTCTAATAATTTTTAAGAGTCTAAAATTTCAAATTCATTATGCTGGAAGATCTATGGGGATTCCAGCATCTTCTCTACTTATACCTAATTCCACTCATGCAGATCTAACTTCTCCAAGTCTGGCTATATTTTTTTCTCTTATTGATACTTTTGCACAATCTTGATTTATTTTTCTAGAACGGGATTCTTTACCATTATTTCCCATTGCCTCCTTGTCCTTATTTGTATTGGGTTGGATTTCCTCCCCATAATTTCCTCCCTTTCCTAAACTGATGGCTGCTCTTGCTATTGTTGTTGCATTGTTTGTTGCTCTAGTTTAGGTTCCAACTTCCTAGGCCTTTTTCTTCAAGGGTGTACATCCTCATCCTTCGAAGGAGTATCCTCCTGTACCTCAATGGCCTACTACTCTTTCTTTGTATGAGACTTCTTTGGAGTCTCCTTATAAATAGGAATTGACTTTACCCACCTCAAAATGGTTGGCTATCCTGCCCTAACATTCCTAGGTTCTATCAAACCTGGAAAGTGGATTCCCATTTCCGTAACAACATTTAATAACAATCTAATGGAATGGACAGTCATTCCAAAATTCTTCAATATTTTTGCTAGTACTTCATGCATATTTATTTCTAGATAGGTACCCCAATCATACTTGATACCTTTGGTGATACCTTCTACATACTGTGTCATCTAGATTGGCATCTCTATAGCCCGTGTATCTCCTGATAGTCAAGCCATAACCGTATTCATAGCACATGGTCAATTGTTCCCTTTCAACTAGTTTTGTTTAATTCCTCAAGTCCCTGCACCCAAGATATTTGCATCAGTTGATGACTTCACATTGGTTAATGAAGTGATGATTTGATATATCTCAATCAGATCAACTAAATTCTTAACTATATCGATGTTGTATGCTGGTAATCCAAAAAATTTAGTGAAAACCTCCATTGAAACTTCTACTCTCACTGACCTCTTTTCCACATTGACAAAGGTAATTCTGGTTGTAGGATTATACGCCTGAACCATATACAACATATAATTATAGAAGAAGATATTCTGGTGTGGTGGCACTTGTGCTATTATAACTACACCAGCCTCCTCAAATTATTTTCTCCAAGGGTGGTTCTTGTTTTGTTCATTAATCCACCACCTCCTGCATGTCTCTCCTCCATGTTGTACGAATTATATATTTGTTATTTCCACATGACCTTCCTCAGGTCCACTACTTAGATCCTCATATGGATCTAAAACATGTACCTCACTCCTCAATTCCCTCCTTGATATCCTCTCTTATGCCATTCTCTCCTCTTGGTGTCTTGGTGGTGTTATCCTTTTGTCAGTTGTCTAGTACTCCACGACCTGTATCCTCCTCTTCTCCAAGGATGAGTACCATACCAATCATGGGACTAAAACTATCACCCTTGGTACTATCATGGTCGTGACTCTCTTGTGCAAGGGTCCTGGTGACTGTTCCACCCTATTGGCTGCAATTCTTCTTAACCAGTATCCGAACTCTTAGGCTAAAATCATTTTCTTGCCATACTTCGATTATATTACTATTCAAACATCACCAATTCTGCAATTAAAATTTTCACAACAATCATACAATATATTGTAAATCATACAATGTGCTTTCCAATTGCTCCTGTACGATTTCCTTATTAGCAGCCACCCTTAGATCGTACACTATTCAAACTGTCACTATTCAATCTTTAAACTATTTGATCTTTTGCAAATTGTATAACTATAGCCTGAAATCATACATGGATGTACTAATCTGTACAATATCCCTCTCTAGCTACTTTCCCTCACTTAATCCGTACGATTTGCTCAAAATGGCGTAAAACAACACAAAAACTATTTGAAATTGTATAATCTTTTCTTGAGATTGTACACTCCATCATAAAATCATACAATACATCTTTTTAAACCCTTATCCACCTAAAAATTACATTTTTCACTTTCCTTCTACGATTTCTCTCCGACCCAGTTGTCAAAATGCCTCGATCTATCTTTTCAATGCTTTTCGGGAGCAATTTTCCAATTTTTCCACCCTTGGCGCAATTTATCCCCAAAAACAAAAAATTTTGGTTGTTAAATATGGTTGTACGGTCTTATCCTTCCTTTCCTCCATCTTCTCCCTTTTGTTTTTGGTTGCTTTTTTCAAATTAGGGTTTGTAACTTCCTTTTCCCTATAATTTCTCTGCTCCGGCTCTAATCCGCCACTTCTTCGAACCCTAAGTACATTTTTTCAACAACCTCATTCGTGTCTAGATGTCTTATTTTGCATCCCCTCCTTTATTTCCAATTGAAATAAAATTTTTCCTTCAATGGAGTCAAACCCTTACTTTTTCTCCTTTTTATTCTTTGGTTTGATTTATTCTAATGCGCAAAGTCTCTCTTGTGCAAGTTTAAAAATGGGTCACAAATTATTGCAACTTACTAGTGAGTTTTAATGCCCATGTAAAAAAAAAAAAATTGCTAGGGTGAGCCTTATATTTAAACTATCTCCAAACCCTAACCACTCCAAATTTGAAATTGCATTATTTTTCATGTCTTTTCATCTTCCTTGCTCGGATGATTGACAACTCATAGCTTTTCATGTGATTTTTAAAATTTTCCCATGCTTTTCTAACAACTCATTATTCCACACATGCAAACATTAAATGCGATAGTTGAAAATGGTACAACTACACACAAAACCATACACTGTATGATCTAGATCGTACAACATGCCCTTTTGTACAATTTTACATGTACTTTTTCTAATTTTACTTGTACGATCTCTTACTTTGTACTTTTTTAGCTTAAATTTGACTTGTACAATCTATCACTTAGATAAAAAAAATTTACTTTTCTCTCTCTTTGAGAGGTCATCATTTTCGATTTTCAACCCACTTCCTTCTTAATTTCATCCTGAGGGATTTTCACAATTAATTCAATTTATTATTTTCTTTTCTTTTTATTTTTCTTTTTTTTCATTCCTAACCTATTTACACCTACCATCATAGAAATCACACAGTGACATTCACTTGTACAATCCCATCGGATTCTTCTCTTGGAGGTTCAACCATGATATTCTGAGTATTTGTGTCACCTGGAAACACTTGATCCCTAGGTCGATTCATCTCCAATTATGATGTTATTGAATTTCTTGGCCTTCCTACACCATATGTAAAATTTGAAATTATACAATTACAAGCTGGATTATCTTCACTTGGTGTCCTTTTCTCTTGTTGCGCAGGTGACTGATCCCTTAGTAGTGGTGTCCTTACTACTCCACTATTATTTGAGTGACTTCTCTATCTATCACTCCAGATCGATTCTATCTCCAGACTTGGTGATCAGATCCTTTGCTGTCCCTAATTTATTTCATCCATAAAATGCACTCTTCCTCTACTAGCAAGGTCTCTCTCGTGCGAGTGTCTTCCCCATCCTATTCCTCTTAACATCGGGTTTATCTGCATCAATGGTGATTCCTCCCTTTCTTGGAGTAATTTTCTACCACCTACCACTCTTTGATATCCTCGTCATATTAGTGGTGGTCATCCTAATGCATACTACCTTATAGGGCTAGATAATATTTCTCTCATCCATGGTAAACCTTGCAGATTCCTTGTCCAGTTTATACAAGCTAAAGGTGTATCTCTCGTACATATAGGAGTAAGGGGTCAAAACCTTCATCATCCTCTTAATCCCTTAATTGTAACATCACCTTGTCCTTGTTCACTTTGTAGTCAAATACCTTGTCCCCTTCCTGGCTAAAGCCTTAGGGGTCATTCTCTATTCCTTCATCCCATTACTCGATTATCAGGAGTTATCTCTATCAACTCAATGTTGGCTAGTGGACTTCTACTTATTCTTATTCTTGGTGACAATTGTCATAGTGCTATGATTCTATGATCTGTACATACTAAGATACAATATCTTCTTTCCTTGAAGCTATTTTGTGGTGACGAAGTTGCCTATACCTCTCTATATGTGCCAAAAAATTTTGTCTTAGAACTTGAATTATTGTGATTCTCTTTTCTCTGTTCTGCCAAATATGTTGGTAAATTCATCAGTCTCTCCAATATTCATACTTCTATCCTTTTTCTTCTCAATTTTGATAGGCTATTATATATGCTTACATATCTAGGTTGGTTTGACACTCCTGTGATCTCCCTAGTTGTTGCTATGTTGTTGTACATGCTGGGGATCACGATTATCTCAAATATTTTGGAGATTCCCTATGTCATCATCATCACTACATTTTTTTCTATGTTCCCTTACTATCCAAGGTATTTCTTCATTATTGGAGTCACTCAATTCCAACCGTACATTACCTTGTGATTCAGATGATGTGGTTGCTTCCTCAATGTCTCACAAAATAATCTTTGCATCTTCATTCATCATTGGCGGATGACTTGGTGATATTTGTGAACTTATGCTTGCACCATAATTTATTATAGCACTTCTTAGAGTAGTCTCCTCATCTTCCTTAGGTTCTCCTTCTAGCTCTAGTAACCTAGTTGTTATTTGCTCATCCAGCCTTTGTATTGTGCTATCCAACTCTTGGATGATTTGTTCTCTCAACCTTACAATATGACCTTGCAATATTTGATATTCTTCCTGCATTTTCTGAGTTTATAGTCACATTGTCTACTGTAATAGCCCTATATGAGCCAATGGAGTAAGTCCAACCAATTCTTCATTGATGCTCTCATTTCTATCTTCTTTTGGAACTTCTATTTCAAAGGTATTGTTGGTCCGAAATCTGCCACAAGAAAGGATTTTTACAAGTGCGCCCTAGACCTGGCCAACATTGAAAGGCTGGAAGCAAGAAATGGCTCCCAGACCAATCTCCAGAGTGGGCTGGTTCCCTTTACTAATCTAAATTTCTGTTTGAAGATAAGGGTTCTTGGAAAGAAATTAAAAGTTGCGAGAAAGAAATGGAAATATGGCCGCGAGCCGGAGTTATGGGATCGGAAGAACAACAACGAGAAAACTTAAAGTGCAGCAACAGCAAGCAACAAAAGATAATGACTCAACTCTCACACAACTGTATGCGGAAAATCTCTCCAAGATTACACTCCAGGAATCATATCCTTTCAAGCAAGATTCAAATCCAATATGCAGAATTTGAATGTAATAGCACTTAAGGAATATAAATTCTATTAGAAATGCAAAAGGAACAGAAAAGACAATCACCCAAACAACTTCTTGAAAAATCTGAAGCCAATACTTTATTCTCGCAAATGCACTTCCAGTTTTTAGCAAAACTTCCCCCCTTTGCAATGAAGTTTACATTGGTTTTTATAGAGGGTCGTCCTCTTTGCAGCATTTAATATTGGTAACCGACCTTCTTGAGATCTACAAATATGTCACCAAACGAGGAACATGATCCCCTTAATCACAGTCTAGAGAACCACAAAATTAAATGCAATCAGCGGTCATCTTCATTAAATGTCTTGACATATACATGAAATCGTTAGGATGATCCATGAACAGCGGCTTCGAACAAATAAAATCTTCAATTTTGGTGGCTTGAACGCATTCCTCGACCTTGACCGCATTGGAAATCTGCAAAACATTAAATTCGGGCAAGAATTTAATCCTTGGAAATCAAAAAAACCTTCTTGGGCCATTCATACTGCGTTCTGGCGGGAAACTGTTGCAGGTCGCGAAAACGCGACGGGTCGCGAAATCACTACGTCTTTTTACGCCGTACGCTTTGGCTGCTCATACCCACGAAAATGGCACCTGTAGCGATATCGCTACACATTTTCGGCACTTGGTACGGTCTTGCCCATGGGCCGCGAAAATGCCACACTTTTTCCCTTTGAATGTCTTCGACCTTCTCTTGTTGCGATTTCGCTGCATATTCATCTCGCTCAGCCCTGTCATCAAAATTGCAACAAATCGTTACAACTTTCATTTCTTTTGTTTTCGGACCAAAACGACCGTGATTTGAGAACGTGCAGCGCATCGCTGCAACTTTTTGCCTAGACTCACTTCTCAACAAAGACCGCGCGATTTTGCAACGTGCAGCGATTCACTGCACATTTGAGCCTTTACTCCCTTTTCACAAAACGCCCCGCGATTTTGAAACATGCAGCCTTTGAAACAAAACGCCTTAAGACTTTGGAACGTGCAGCGCATCGCTGCACTTTTGCTTTGGACTTCCTTTGCAACCAACTCCCCATGATTTTAAAACATGTAGCGCATCACTGCAACTTCCGAGCTCTCAAGCCTTTGAAACCGCCCGCGTCACGATTTTGGGATGTGCAGCACATCGCTGCACTTTGAGCACTTAAGTCTTCGACTGAGTTTTTTTTTTGTCACGATTTCGTGACAATTTATCGCTGTTCCTCCTTTGCTTGTCACAAACCGTGAAAATAGAACACGTCGCGATATCGCGACGGTTCTGCCTAACCTTCATGCGTTGACCGCGTTGACCACGATTTCGTGACACGTCGTGAAATCGCGACGGTTTCCGGACTTAGTCTTTTTTTTGCTCCTTTTTGCATCAAATCCGCATCCAAGCCTGTACAAAAGTTAGATTTTCAACAACTTAAGCATTAGTACTTCAAAAAATAGGGATCAATGTGGCAAAAATGCCAACATTCTTGGCGGCTCGCGGGGTATACAGCTCGCTGTATGCAAGGATCCAGGCCTGAATCCATTGGGCACAGAGTCATATTAGAACAGGAGGCCGGCTACTGTGATACATTTCAGGGGACTGCTGCAATACTTTGGCTGAAAAGCTGAAACCGAAAGAACCTGCATATAACGGAAAATGAAATGGAACAAATGGAATGAGATAATGGAGTGAGCTCCTGCGATTGCGCAAGCGGTGAATGCAAATGGAATGATGATAATAATGGGAGAAAAGTAAATGAACATATGGAATGGAAGTGAAAGTATGAAGGCTGTGGAATGAAAATAAACTAGACTGTAAGTAAATGCGTAAAAAGATAGAACTTAGAAGAAAGGGAGAAGAAGGAACGGGAACAATGAGAATGGGGAAAAGAAACAACGTACCGTGACTTCTTTTTTTTTTTTTACTACAGAAGAAAAAGAAGAAGAAGGGGGGAAGATGAAGAAGGGAAAGGAAGAAAAGGGGAGGAGAAAGAAGAAATTGCTAGAAAGCCACCAACTGCTGGGAGGAGAAAAACAAAAGAAAAACAAGCACCTACGGCTCGCATGCAAAAAGAGCCGAGATGAACAAATAAAAACAATACTTCTTTTTTTTTTTTTTTTCTTCTCTTTTCTATTTTTTTTTGTTTGTTTTTGTTTTTTTATACTATATACAATATTTCACGACATGATTGGCATGTCGCCACCACAAACCCGATCTCAGAGGGTTATCCGGTAAATCTGCAGTGTCCTGACCAGATCTGATCAGACTTGAGTCGGTCCTTGAAATTGGGTTGGCTTCTTCCTGAAGTTCTCCATGTTGCAAACATGGGCAAGGTATCTTGCATGCCAGTACCCACATAATTGACAAATAATGGAGCAAATAAATTTACCACATGGCAGGCTCTCGTAGGTACCAAATGTAGTAACGACTGAAGCCAATCCCACCATCTTGAAGGGTCTTCTGATTGTGGACTGAGAACGGGTTCTTCCAACTCTTGGATCCGATCACAAAAATTTTCCAGGAATCATACTTTCTCCAAGATCTCTTCAGACTCTACTTCGCTTATATCCTCTGGATCCATCTCCTTATGAAAACTGCAAGCAACCATATTGTTCATTGCCAGGAAAGTTCTGGCATATTCCAATCCTTGGATTTGGATGAGATCTGTCCCTTGAGCTCCACACAACTGCATCTCAAGTTTCTTCTCAGTATAAGGGATCTGACATGAAAAATACTACACGGGATAGTCAGGAGCAGCAACTACTGAAGAAAGTAATGGAGTTTCTCCCCACGGTAATTTTCCTGATAAGAGCAAAAGTTGTTTCGCTTGCACTGCTTCTTCAAAGATTTGAGGGAACCTTCGTTCATCTGATTGCAGCAAGAGGAGGCCTATGTCAGAATGGAAAGCTCGAACATAGAAGAGGTGGGCTTGGGTGGGCGATGGTCGGATCTTCTCTGGAATTCTCTTCCAGCTTCTCAAGAATCAAACATTGAAGTCTATGATGCTCTCTAGAGGTGCTCGCTTGATGTACATTAAAAACTGATAGAGATCCAAAGAACTGTAAAAGGGATCTTCGTCAAATCTTCTGATTAGTGCTCCTGCTAGATCATCCCATGAGTTGATGCTTTGACGCTTGAGCAGTCTGTACCACTGCAACGCCCTTCCTTCCAAAGACTGAACCAAAAGTCCGATCATGATATCCTCATGATTTATGACATGGATCATTGACAAAGTAGCAATATCTTCAACATGCGCCAGAGCCATGCCTTCGGTACCATCATATTTTGCTAGGGCCTTCAGGGCACCTTTGGGAATTTCATGTCGAATTTGGAGATTCAGAGGGCCAGGATCATCCCATCTAGGAAAAACCCTCGCCTTTGTAGCAGTGGTCTGCAGGATCATGGCTATCGCCATTAATTCAGAGTCGCCAGATGAACATTCTTTTAACTTGAAAAAGGCAGGCGTCCACGATCAAAAAAATTCGGATCTTCAACTCAGCAAAGTTGCCAGATGAACTTACAAATCTCCGCTATGAGGCCAAGACAGCTCATCAAAATCTTGAGACCTCCGGGTATTAAAACAAATGTGGATCTTTTGAGACAGAAGAAGTCTGTCCCACCGAGCGTGCCAAAAACTGTTGGTCCGAAATCTGCCACAGGAAAGGATTTTTACAAGTGCGCCCTAGACCCGGCCAACATTGAAATGTTGGAAGCAAGAAATGGCTCCCAGAACCAATCTCGAGTGGGGCTGGTTCCCTTTACTAATCTAAATTTCGTTTGAAGATAAGGGTTTCGGAAAGAAATTAAAAGTTGCAGAAGAAATGGAAATATGGCCGCGAGCCGGAGTTATGGGATCGGAAGAACAACAGAAAAAAACTTAAAGTGCAGCAACGACAAGCAACAAAAGATAATGACTCAACTCTCACACAATCGTATGCGGAAAATCTCTCCAAGATTACACTCCGGGAATCATATCCTTTCAAGCAAGATTCAAATCCAATATGCGGAATTTGAATGTAATGACACTTAAGGAATATAAATTCTATTAGAAATGCAAAGGAACAGAAAAGACAATCACCCAAACAATCGCTTGAAAATTTTGAAGCCAATACTTTATTCTACGCAAATGCACTTCCAGTTTTTAGCAAAACTTCCCCCCTTTGCAATGAAGTTTACATTGGTTTTTATAGAGGGCCGTCCTCTTTGCAGCATTTAATATTAGTAACCGACCTTCTTGAGATCTATAAATATGTCACCAAATGAGGAACATGATCCCCTTAATCGCAGTCTAGAGAACCACAAAATTAAATGCAATCAGCGGTCATCTTCATTAAATGTCTTGACATATACATGAAACCGTTAGGATGATCCATGAACAGTGACTTCGAACAAATAAAATCTTCTATTTTGGTGGCTTGAACGCGTTCCTCGACCTTGACCGCATTGGAAATCCGCAAAAAATTAAATTCGGGCAAGCATTTAATCCTTGGAAATCGAAAAAACCTTCTCGGGCCGTTCATCCGCGTTACGGCGGGAAGCATTGCAGGTCGCGAGCGCGACGGGTCACGAAATCGCGACGTCCTTTTACGCCGTACGCTTTGGCTGCTCATACCCACGAAAATGGCACCTGTAGCGATCGCTACAGGTGCCATTTTCGTGGGTGTGAGCAGCCAAAGCGTACGGCGTAAAAAGACGTCGCGATTTCGTGACCCGTCGCGTTTTCGCGACCTGCAACAGTTTCCCGCCAGAACGCAGTATGAACGGCCCGAGAAGGTTTTTTCGATTTCCAAGGATTAAATGCTTGCCCGAATTTAATTTTTTGCGGATTTCCAATGCGGTCAAGGTCGAGGAACGCGTTCAAGCCACCAAAATAGAAGATTTTATTTGTTCGAAGCCGCTGTTCGTGGATCATCCTAACGGTTTCATGTATATGTCAAGACATTTAATGAAGATGACCGCTGATTGCATTTAATTTTGTGGTTCTCTAGACTGCGATTAAGGGGATCATGTTCCTCGTTTGGTGACATATTTGTAGATCTCAAGAAGGTCGGTTACAAATATTAAATGCTGCAAAGAGGACGGCCCTCTATAAAAACCAATGTAAACTTCATTGCAAAGGGGGGAAGTTTTGCTAAAAACTGGAAGTGCATTTGCGAGAATAAAGTATTGGCTTCAAATTTTTCAAGTAGTTGTTTGGGTGATTGTCTTTTCTATTCCTTTTGCATTTCTAATAGAATTTATATTCCTTAAGTGCTGTTACATTCAAATTCTGCATATTGGATTTGAATCTTGCTTGAAAGGATATGATTCCTGGAGTGTAATCTTGGAGAGATTTTCCGCATACAGTTGTATGAGAGTTGAGTCATTATCTTTTGTTGCTTGCTGTTGCTGCACTTTAAGTTTTCTACTGTTGTTCTTCCGATCCCATAACTACGGCCTGCAGCCATATTTCTATTTCTTTCTGCACATTTCAATTTCTTTCCAACAACCCTTATCTTCAAATAGAAATTTATATTAGTAAAGGGAACCAGCCCACTCTGGAGATTGGTCTGGGAGCCATTTCTTGCTTCCAACCTTTCAATTTTGGTCGGGTCTAGGGCGCACTTGTAAAAATCCTTTCCTGTGGCAGATTTCGGACCAACAGGTATCCACTCTATCCTCGTATCGTACTATTAATTGTATCCTTCTTCGTCCTTCAATTTGTTGGGGTAGTTCCCTCCATTCTACTCAAGGATACATCATATTTTTGCTTACTTGGGGTACTTCTTCTTGCCTTCTTCTATTTTTGGATAACAATACTATCTCCTGATACCCACTTTCATTTGGATAAATTCATTCTTCATCCTCCTCTTCTACTCGTTCGATCCCATCTGCAAATCTGACATGCACTCGCAATATTCTTCTTTCTCTCGATCGAGGTACCAAATCTTGTTCTATGGTTGGTCATGTCTCATTCCCTTATATGAATGAGTGTGCGAGTCCCATGTCATGCTCCTCCTATTATGGACTTGGGTCATCTTGAGTTGTCCGTTGACCTTTTGCTCCTCTTCTTTGTCCAATCTCTTCTAAAGAAATGAATAAGCATTGTACCTTGTAAGGCTTCAACTTTGAGCCATTTACAATGGCAGGTACCTCTGTCCCATTTAAGTTTTGAAACTTGACCACTTCATTATTCATTACTTAAACCACTTTATAGGGACCAAGCTATAATGTTTTCAACTTACTAGGCTTGATTTCCTGCTTTCCATTAAACTTTAGAACCATGTCACCTGGACTAAGTTCTAACTTTATCAAATATTTTTCATGCCACGCCTTCCTTCTTTTTTAAGCTACCTCAATCACCCATTGTGCCATAACTCTTCTTTCATCTAAGTTGATCAGTGTTGTTAGTTGCTCTTCCAATATTTCTTGATCACCCAAGTGATGTTGTATTGCGACTCTCAAACTTGGTATCAAGAATTAAACTGGCACCACTGCCTCCTGTCCATACATTAATTGGAAAGGTGTATGTTCTATTTTTGGTTTGAAGGTTGTTCTATATGCCCACAAAATAGATGGTAGCCTTTCCTCCCAATCTACTCCTTCTATTCCACAGGTTTTATATAGAGTAGATACCAGGACTTTGTTTGTTGCTTCTGCCTGCCCATTAGCTTTGGGATAATAAAAACTAGATAATGAGTGCAAAATCCTAAACTCCGTTGTCATCATTTTTATGATTTCATTGACAAAGTGTCCTCCTTGGTCACTTGTGATCTGTAGTAGAATACTAAACCTTGTGATTAACTGCTCATACAAGAATATTGCTATACTTTTAGCTGAGTTATCTGGTAATGCTCTCACTTCAATCCATTTTATCAAGTATTCCATTGCTACTATGATGTATCTGCACTTCCTTATCTAAGATGTCTTCAATGGTCTGACGAAGTCTAATCCCCACCTTTCAAATAATTCATGTGTGTGATGGATGCAATGGCATAAATTCCCTCTTTATAAACTTTCCTTCTCTTTGATAAGTGTTGCATACTCCTTTGCGTTATTATATAGTATGGGCAACCATAATCCAGCTAGTAATATTTTTATAGTTGTCGCATCTAGTCCCATGTGCCCTCCAGCTAAGCCTTCATGAGTTTCTTTCAATGCCATTTTGACTTCTTCTTCCATCACACATCTTTGTAGGATACCATTGGTTCATATCTTATACAATAATCATGCTATAAACTGGAAGGGTGCTGACTTCATGATTACTTTATTTTTCTTGGTTGTTTTCATTTCTTGTGGCAACTCACCTGTGGATAGGTACTGGCCAATCAACTTGTACCATGATGGAACAACATTGATGGTGAATAATTGTGCATCAAGGAATTCATACGAAACCCCTATTCCTTTAGGTTTGTAACACAGCAATGGAGTATTCCTACTGGGGATGTGTTTTCTAGAGATAATAATGATACCTAGGTTGAATCTACCAAATCAAATAGTCTTCTAATTCCTCGAATGACCCTTGTACGATCTATCAATTGCTTGTATGGACCTCAAATACATATACTGTACGATCTCAAATCATATAGTGACCAATATGGTACGATATTACACTCAGAAAAAATGACAAAAGCTATTTTGGAGGCTGTCAGACACAGTTTTGTAATCATTCAAGCCGACTTACCAAAACTGCCAAATCGGGTAAGTTCCTATCAATCGTATGTTTTACTAAATCAGGTAATAACTATTTGTACGATTTATACGTTGTAAGATTTATGATCTGTATGATACAAAGGTACATCAGGATATTAATTACTATACTCTTCTGCTCCAATCTCTCTTCAAGATTTTTTGTAAAGTTTTAACAGCCTAAACAAGATAGTTTCATCGACAAGCAAAACATCCAATTCGGACTAGTGAGATATTCCATCCAAGCAATTACGCCCAAAAATTGTACAGTCTACCTCAGTACATCTTTGCCAACATCATCATACTCCTAGATCATTCTCGATGATTACACCAGTAACAATCTGCTCACAATCTTCAACAAAGCCTAAAACTAACATATAACAGTAAGGAATAAACTCAATTACACAATGATCATCCACAATGCATCAACCATACACAACAGGATCGTAAACTGTCATCCACAACATCTATTATTCTCATTAATGTTTATCAACTTAGTTACAATGTGGAAAACTCTCTCATAGTAATTGCAATAACTCAAAAATATGTCTATCTCTCTACTCTAGCAACTAATAACCAGTAAACTAGTAGCCAGACCTACAAATTCAAGAATGGGGCCTTATATAACATTTCCCAGGTTGTTCCAAAGTTGTTCTTGAGACAATCCGTTATTCACAACTACCCATCTACAACTGAATATATTATTTTGGTAATTTCCTAAGTTTACACCTTAGGTTAGCAAATCCATGCGACATTTCATCCCAAAATTACATTTCCTTTGCATCTGAGTGAATTTTGGTGTGCCCTGTATTATTTGCCACTACTTTGTATAGTTTGCCACTTTAGTTGTATGATCCCCTGTATGATTTTCTCCCACTATATGGTTTCCTAAAACTTGATCAAATCATCCAAAAACCATCAAAATTTAGCAAATCACCTTTTCTTCTTTTGGGAGGTGGATTTGCTACCTACATCTGCCCTCCCCTTTATTTTAGTCAGCATCCTTGAAGACTCGTTCTACTTATTTTTTTGGGCTTCCAGTTGATCTACCTTAGCCTTAAATTCCTTGACTTGGATCTTGTATATTTCCTGTTCATTCTTCAGCTTGGCTACATAGCTCCCCATCTTGATGACTTTGGCTCCATGAAGGTTAGTATTTTCCTCGACAGCTTTTACGAAGTCCATAATCTGCTTTTCTCATTCAAAGGCACTCTTTGTCAACTTCTCCTTCCAATGAGCTTCTGCTCGAGCTGCCTCTCGGAGTTCCTCATTCTTCTCGTCAATGGTTTCCAAGTGGTGTTTGATGTCAACTTCTAGAGCTCAAACCTGGTCTTCTTTGGTCCTGATTTGAGCTTACTTCTCAATGACCATCTCGTTGAGCTTCTTGCTATCTCTTGTTAGCTCCTTTATTTTCTTGGCATGTATAGCCATTTTCTCATTCTTTTCGGCCAACTAAGTTGTCAGCTACTCATCCTTTGCTTTGAGTTGTGCTTCCAAATCCTTAATCCTATCTTCTATCGTCTATAAAATCTATCACTTCTCTTCTTCAAGCATTGCAATATTGGCTTCAAACTCTACTCTGAGGCCTGATAGATCCTCCTCCAACTTATTTATTTTCTTCTTTGTCATAGTTCTAATTTTTTGCAGTTCATCTTCCATTGCGAAAAATTTCTTTTGAGTGGCTGCGGTCTCTTCTACCTGTGCCTCCTTGAGTTGATGGATGTCTGCCAACCCAACGCTCAGCCACTCTATCTAGTGTGTTAAAAATTTCAACTTTCATAGGGTAATGGGCACTCCTATAGCAACCCTTCTATATTCCACTTCTGTCGTATTGGTTGGGTAGGTTGGATGACTCACTCAGTTTAAATAAATCCTTGGGTCCTTGTAGTTTGTGACCGTCCCTTCTGGCAAGTCTTCTTTTCTTGAAATCATTGTTATCTCTTCCTTGGGTAATCTCCATGAATGTTGTGCATGAATATCTTCTATCTTCTTTGTCTGCTCTACACTATTCACCCATTCTATTATCCGCTCCAACTCGAGAGATACTTGTTGCTCCCATAGCTTCAGTTCTCCTATGTGGCCAATACAAAATTCCAATCTAGCACTATTTATCATGTGGCCTAACTGAGCGAAGAAGTGTTCCACCTTATCCTCTATTCCATGTGCCTCCTCTTCCATTGTGATTCTCTCAAACCGTGGTATATCCAAGAGATAACTAGATTGCAATCCCCACTATTCTTCTTCTATGGGAGACCTTAATTCTTCTTCTTCTCTAAGGTGGCTAGAGCTTCCTCCAAGCTCTCTAAGTGCTCTCTCGGTATCTATATTTTCTCGAGGTGGATATTGTTTCTCTCTTTTCTCCTCCCCCTTGTTATCCATAATATTTATGATCTCTACTTGAGATCACTGTTCAAATTGTTCCTGAGCCTTTCCTGCTTTGATTGAGCCTCCCTGTGGCTCCTCTATGTTTTCCTGAGCTACTTCCTTATCCCTACCATCCACTTTTTGTTCCTCTATCACCCTTTATTCTTGAGTTTTTTGTGCATCCCCAACTGTGACCTGTTAAGCAACAAGTATTTCTCCTTCTTGCAGCACTTCTATATATTTTGGGACTTCTTGCTTGCTAGAGCCTCTTGATACAATTTTGTATCGAGTTTTCTTCTTGGGCTATGCTGCTACAGTACTTGGTCCAACTTCTGCTTCTTCCTGGGTAGTGGCTACTCCATCATACCCTACCACAATTCCTCCAAATAATTCAAAGGCATCCATCCTCTCAAAATGATCAAAAATATTCGAAGAGCATACTATTTTCTCTACCTCCACCCAACACAACTCATCTAGCTTCGTCGCTTCTGAATCTTACTGTTCCATTCTCTGTACATCTGGAGCTAGTCTCCCTACCATTCTTTCTCATTGCCTCCTGGTCCTTATATGTATAGGACTACTCTCCCTTTCTTGCTCGAGAGGCTACTCCTACTACCTTTGTGCAGGTACTTATTATTCTAATTTTGGCTCCAACCGTCTAGAATGTTTTCTCTGATGATGTACATCGGCATCCTCTTCCATAGAAGTAATCCTTCTAGCGATGTTATTTAATTGGGTCTACCAATTTCTTAACTATCTCCATGCCCTTCTTTGGTAGCCAAAATGTTCTTCTGAATGCTTTCGTCGAAACTTCCACCTTCAGTGACCTCTTGCCCACATTGATGTAGGTTGTCCTTGTCGCATTATATGCTTGAACTATCTATAGAAGATAGTTCTGGAAGAATATTTGATGAAACGGTGGGATCTGAAAAATGACTAACACTTGTACATTCTCAAATGTTTTCTTCCAGGGATGAGACTTATTCTTCTCATCATTCCACCATTTCCTGCATGCTTCCACTCCATGTTGTACAAATGTAATATTTGACAATTCCACCTATAATTCCTTCTTCCCATTACTCAGGTGTTCTTCTTGTTGTTGCACATGCACTTCACTCCTCAATTCCCTTCGTGAGGTAGTGTCTTGGGCCATTCTTGCCTCTCTATGCCTTGGTGGTGTTCTATCCAGGTGTGCCCACCAATGGCTCTGTCTCCTCCATGACCTATATCCTCCTCTCCTCCATGGATGATTACCACACCTTTCATGGGACTAAAACTGACATTCGAAGTGCTGCCATGAGTATACCTCTCTCTTGTGTAGTGGACCTGGTGATCTCTCCACCCTATGTGTTGCAATCCACCTCAATCGGCATCCAAACTCTTCTATTGAGATCATTCCTCCAACATCTCGCCGATTACTCAACTTCCTCCTTCATAATTAAAAATGTACCAAAAATAATACAAGCTCGGTAAAAATCCTACAATATATGGTTCTAAGTCCTATGTATGATTTTATCATCCTCCATCTTCTTCCAGATCGTACACACTTTTAGCAGTTCTTCCTTTTTACCCCGTCAATTCTTCAAACGATTAATTTTTTGTCAAATCATACAACGATGGTCTAAAATCATATGAGCTGCTAGTACTTCATACGCTGTTATCATCTGGCTGCCCTCCCCTTTAAAATTCATATGATTTCGTATGCTTTCGTACGATCTCTTAAAAACTACCAAAAATGGCAAAAACCCCTTCAACTTGCACCCTTTTGCTTGGAAATCATACAATCTGCCCTCAAATCGTACAATACATCTTTGCTAACCCTCACTACTAAAAAATCTTAGATTTTTTGTCTCCTTTCCCAATTCTGCCATCAACCCAATTTTTGGATTGGCCCGATCTATCCTTCCATGCTTTTTCTCAACAAATCTTCCACTCCTTCACTCCTGGCGCAATTTTCTTTACTTTGATGAAATTATGGCTACACTGTATGGTTGTACGGTCTGGATTTTTCCCTCCTCATGTCTCCCAGCTCACCTTTGCTAGATTTCTCAGCTTTTTAGGGTTTCAATCCTCCATTTCCTTGCACTTTCCCCAATTTCCACCGCCAATATCTGCTTCCTCTGGCTTTAATCAGCAATTTCTCCATTCAAAATCTGTACGATGACGTATTCTGACGTCTTTGGCTGTAATCTCTTGAAAATTTTGAATTTCCCCTTCTGTGGAGAAAAAACCCTCAATTTCTCTCTCTCGGGTTAATTCTTTGAAGTGGAAAAGAACTCCCTGGTACAAATTTAGTAATGGGTCTGCAATATTCAGAGTACTAGTGAAAAATTCTCGCCCATGTAGTCTTTTGTTACGTATGTACGCTTTTCCCCTTCAATCTCCTGAAAAAATTTGATTTTTCCTGCTTGGTGAAAAAATGGTTAAGTCCCTTTCCTTTTAAAGCAAGTTTTCAAAAACCCTAATAAAACCCTAAATTTTTAAAAAATAGGCGCCATGTTGCATGCTTTTTCCATCTCCACTGCTAGATGATTGACAACTCAGCAGTTGGTTTCAAAATTTTGTCTTTTCCCCCTTCTTTTCCTCCAACCGTTGCTTTGCCGCATGCCGCATTAAATGGGTTAGTTGGAAAATCATACATCGTACGATCTAAATCGTATCGTACGACCTCTTGTACGATTTGCATGTCAGTCTTACTTTGTACGATTCTCTCTTTTCATTGTACGATTTCATTACTTAGAGGAATTTTTTGCTTTCTTTCCTCTGGAAAGGTCACCGTTTCCGGTTTTCAACCTCGCCCTTCCTAATTGCATCCCAAGGGATTTTCACAACTAAGGCACAATTTTTTTTTCATTTTTTTCTTTATCTCTTTTTTTTCAATTTTCCTTTTTTTTTTTTCAATCCTAGTCTAATTATACTTACCTCCTGGGTAATCGTACAGTGACATTCACCTGTACGACCCCATCCCACTCTTGGCCTCGAGGTTCGACCATAACATTCTGATTAGTGGTATCCTCTTGTACCTCTGCTTGACTGGTCTCTGCCTGTGATGTTGTTGCCCGTTCATTTGCCCTCCTACAATGTGTACAGTTCGGTATTGTACATCGGCAAATTGGAGTCTCGTCCCCTGGTAGGCTTTCTTCTCGTCATCCAGGTAGTTGATCCTGTGGTGGTGGTGTCCTCACCACTCTACTATTATTTGAGCGACTTCTTCGCCTATCTCCATGGATCATTTTTGGCTCCAAACTTGGTGATCGGGTCCTTTGTTGGCCTAGGTTTCCACCATCTACGAAGTGTACCCTTCCTCTACCAACAAGGTTTCGACCATGTGGGTATCTCCCCCTTCCACTTCTTCTAGGCATGAAACCTCCCCGTACTATTGATGACTCTTCTCTTACTCGGGGTAACCACCAATTACCTACTTCTCGTTGGGGTCCTTATCGGTTCAGGGGTGGTCGCCCCTCGTGCGTCTTCCAACCGCATTTCGTAACATACCTCTTAGTCGGAGTATGTGTTGTGGGTTCCTTACCCAATTCAAACATGCTAGCGGGTTATCTCCTGGCCATCTAGGAGTAGGGGGTCAGAATCTTCCTCATCCTCTACCTCCTCTAATTGCAACATCACTCAGATTCCCATCATGTTCTGGTCGTCTACCTCTTCCTCTTCCTCTTAGAGGTCCTTGTCCAATTCTTCCTCTTATTCTTCGGTCATCAGGAGTAATATCTACCAACTCGATATTAGCCAGTGGACTTTAATTTGGTGACAATTATCATAAGGTTCTGACTCTTCTATCAGCTCGTACCAAGCGACGCCTCCATATTCTTTCCTCAAAGGATATCTGGGGGGATGAAGATGCCAATACTGCTCTATAATCATCCAAAAAGTCTATTTCAGAGCTAGAGTCAGTCCGACCCTCTTCTCTCTATTATGCCCAGTCGATTGGCAAATTCATCAATCTCTCCAATCGGTGAACTTCCCTCCTTTGTCTTCTCAGCTATTGGTGAGCTATTGCATATGCCTGTGTATCATTCTTGGGTCTGTCCTGTTGAACTCCCTCGACTTGCCTTGGTCTCAATGCTCTAAGTGGAATACTTCGATCCCTCTGAGGATTATGAGGATTCTCCGATTCATCCTCATCTGTACTAGGCTCTCTTACCAACCATGACATTCCTTCATCACTAGAATCTGTCATACCTACTATATTGTGGTGTAATTCAGGTGATGTGGTGGTCTCCTCTATATCTCGCCAAAGTACTCCTACGCCCTCGTTTATCGTAGGCTGCTCGCTTGGTGGAGGTGGCGAACTTGTGCTTGCACCTTCATTTCCTCCACCATTTCTTGGAGTTAAGTCTTCAACCTCCTCAGGTTCACTTCCAATCTCTTGTAATCTAATTGCCCTCTGTTCATCCAATATTTGTATGGTACCATCCAATTCTTGGATTACTTGCGCTCTCAATCTCGCATTGTGACCTCGTAGTGTTTGATACTCTTCCTGCAATTGTTGGGTTTGCATTCTCATCCTCTACTGTAATAGCCCTATCTGAGCCAATGGGGAAAGTTTTGCTAGTTCTTCTTCTATTCTTTCCTCCCTAGCATCCTCCAAAATTTCCATCTCAAATGTGTCCACTCTATCTTCGTTGCGCACTATCAGCCTTACCCTTCTTCGTCCTTCCAGTTGTTGAGGTAGTTCCCTATGCTCTATCTATGGGTACCTCCTATTCAAAGCTCTTGGTAATAGTGCTCTCTCCTGATAGCCTTCTATGGCTGGAGGGATCCACTCTTCTCCCTCTCTTACGGTCCCGTCAGCCCGTATGATATGTACTCGCACCCTTCTTCTTTCATCGGGTCCAGGTGCCAACTCCTGTTGTTCAATTATTGGCTGCCTCTCCTCCATTTTGGAAAATAGTCTTGCGAGTCCCATATCCGGATCCTCCTATGGTAGACCTGGCTCATGATGAGCCTCATTTTGAGCATCTGCTCTTCTTCTTCATTCAATCTCTTTTGAAGCAATGAATAAACATTATACTTTGTAAGGCTTCAACTTTGAGCCATTTACAATGTTGGGTACCTCCATCCCATTCAGGTTCTACAACCTGACCACTCCATTATCCAATACTTCAATCACTTTATAAGGTCCAAGCCATAACATCTTCAGTTTACCTGGCTTGATCTCTCGCTTCCCATTAAATTTGAGAACCAAGTCCCCTGGACTAAGTTCCAACTTCCTCAAATGCTTGTCATGCCACATCTTTCATCTCTTCTGAGCTATCTCAATCACCCACTGTGCCATGACTCTTATTTCATCTAGTTTGATCAACATCATCAGTCGTTCCTCCAAACTTTCTTGATCTCCCAAGCGATGCTCTACTGCAACTCTCAAACTTGGTATCAAAAACTTGACTAGCACCACCGCTTCTTGACCATACATCAATTGGAAAGGGGTATGTTCCATTGTTGGTTTAAAATTTGTTCTATATGCCCACAAAATGGATGGTAACCTTTCCTCCCAGTCTGCTCCTTCTATCCCATAGGTCTTATACAGAGTTGATACTAAGACTTTATTAGTCGCTTCCACCTGCCCATTCACTCTCGGGTAGTACGAACTGGACAGGGAGTGTAAAATCTTAAACTCTATCATCAACATCTTGATAATCTCATTAACGAAGTGTCCTCCATGATCACTCGTTATACGTAGCGGAATACCGAATCTTGTGATTACCTGCTCGTACAAAAATCATGTTGTACTTTTGGTAGAATTATCAAGTAATGCTCTTGCTTCTACCCATTTTGTGAGGTATTCCATTGCCACTACGATATATCTACATTTCCATCTTTGAGATGTCTTAAATGGTCCTACGAAGTCTAAGCCCCAACGTTCGAACAACTCCTATGGCTGCGATGGGTGTAAGGGCATAAAGTCCTTCTTGACCGGTTTACCTACTCTTTGGCAAGTATCGCAAGCTTTCACGTGTTATTTTGCATCATTGTACAATGTGGGCCACCATAGACCTGCTAACAATATTTTTTGTGCAGTCGCATCTGGTCCCATGTGTCCCCCTGCTAAGCCTACATGGGCTTCCTTCAATGTCATCTTAACTTCTTCCTCCATTACACATCTCCTCAAGATACCATCACTTCCTATCTTGTATAGCAATCCTGCTATTATCTAGAAAGGTGTTGACTTCATGATTATTCTCTTCTTTTTGGTTGTCGTCATCTCTTGTGGCAACTCCCCTATGGATAGGTATTGGCCAACCAACTTGTACCATGATGGCACAACATTGATGGCAAATAACTATGCATCTAGAAATTCATCAGGAACTCCTGTTCCTACTGGCTCCCCTGATCGTATTCGAGACAACTAGTCTGCAATCACATGCTTCTTGCCAGGTCTCACCACAACTCGGAATACGAACTCTTGGAGCGTAACGAGCCACCTACTAACTCATCCTTGTATTACTAGTTTGTTTATTAAGTACAACAATGCCTGATGATCGACATAAAATGCAAAGGGGTTCGCCAATAGGTAATGCCTAAAATTTTGAACTGCATATACCATCCCCAAGGCTTCCCTTTTTATTGTACTATAATTTCTTTTTGGCCTTGACAATAGGTGACTAGCAAAGAAAATCGGTTGATCCAACTTAAATTGTCCTTCTTGTGCCAACGCACATCCAATTGCAAAGTTTGAGGTATCGACGTGGACATGGAATTCCTTATCCCAACTTGGAAACACCAAAATCGGATTGCTTACCAACTTAGCCTTCAACTCCTCAAAGGCTCCCTGGTGCTCCTCTGTCCATCTGAAAGGAATATTCTTTTTCGTCAAAGAATCTAACGGGTAGGCTACATGTGCATAATTTTTGATAAACCTTCGGTAATATCCTGTTGACCCAAGGAAGGTTTTGAGTGAACTCACGTCAAAGGGTTCTTCCATGTATAATATTACCCAAATTTTATCCGGATCTGTCTTCAATCCTTCGTTGCACACAATGTGTCCTAACAATTTTCCATATGGTACCAACAAAAAACACTTTGTTGGGTTCAATGATATCTGTGCATTTCTGCACCTGCTCATACATTCACTAAGAGCTGGAAGATGCTCCTTGATCTTCCCATAAATGGACCAATCATCCAAAAATGCTTTGAAATTCCCCATCACCAATTGGTCAAATATATATAGTATGATGCGCTGAAATGTAGTTGGGGCGTTACAGAGCCCAAATGGCATTCGATTATACGCGTAGATGCCATTCTCCACAACAAATGTGGTCTTCAGCTTATCCTCCTCAGCGATGCTGATCTGATTGTATCCTGAGAATCCATCCAAAAATGAATAGATCTCATGTCCTGCAACTTCTTCCAAGATAGAATCTATGAATGGAATAGGAAAGGGATCCTTAATGGTCACTGTGTTTAGACTCCTAAAGTCTACGCATATCCTTATCTTATCGACTTCCTTCTTCAAGGTGATTACTATAGGTGAAACCCATTCACTGTTCGTCACCCTGAATATAATTCCTGCTTCCAACATCTTTTCTATCTCTGTATTCACCAATGCCGCATACTTGGGATTCATTCTATATGGCCTTCTCCTAACAGGTTGAGTGCTAGGCATTAGTGTAATCTTATGGACACATAACTCGGGTGGGATTCCTTTCAAATCCTTATACGTCCATGCGAAGACATCCTTGTACTCCAAGAATATCTTGAAAGTTGTTGCCTTCAATACGGGATTCCAATCATCACCATAGTGGACTATCCTAGGTTCTTCCTCCGTTCCTAGATTGATATCCACTATCTTAGGTCCTTCATACTTGATATTTTTTGGCTCACTCGTAGCTTTCATTACGTTCTCTGGATGTGCCGATCTTGTATCAATCTCTACATCTCCTACTGTATACTCCGCAAAGCTTTTTGGAAACGTCCACTTCTCTTCTATTTCCTTCTTAGTTTCTTTACTGACTTTCGGTTTGTCTTGCTTTTCCTTGATCTCTTCTGACTCAATACAGAGGCAATTGGGCTGAAACATCTCGTAATCCTCCATTTTCCAATGAAGAAGTCCGCTATCAGATCGAGCTTCATCCTCGCTACATTCATCTATGTACAACATTCCCTCTCCATCAGGTTCGTGTCCTTCATCCCCTGATGAGTTTTTTGATTCGTCGGTTGTAGCTACATCCTCACTAACTCTTTGATTAGCTAAATTGATCATGTATTTATGTTGTCCTTTCTTGAAGGTGATCTGATTCTTTCCCCAATTGTGATTAACTTTGGCCACTCGTAGCCATCCTCTCCCTAAGAGAGCATCGTATGCAGGTTTCTACATTGAAATCACAACAAAGTCCAAGACAAATTCTTGCTCAACTATCATAACTTGTTGTGCAGTCAAAACTCCTTTGATGTTAATATCATTCTGGTCAGCCCCATATAGTCGAAAGCTTGGTGCCCATAGGGATGGAGCACCTAGTTCTAGCCAAGTTCTTTCTGGTAGCACATTAACACTGGAACCTCCATCCACGATCACTTGTGTCAATTTGTGCCCCAAAATCTCCATATGCATTAATGCAGGCTTCTTTCCCACATCAATCATTAATATAGTAGGATCCATAAATTGGTCTTTTCGTCCTTCCTCTAAAATTGGTTGGCTCTCTACTTCCATCACCTTTTGTGGTTGCATTTCCTCCACAATTGCTTTCTACAATTCTGGGATAGCTTCGAATAAGTCAGATACTTTAAGTTCCACTGTGGTATCCAACACCTGTGCTGCCAGGCTCTGCACAACTATCTCCTATTCTGATGGTTTTCATAATTCCCTTCGAATGCTCGACTCTCCTTGCTTAGTTTTCTTAGTTTCTTCTTGCAATATTTTCTTTGTTGCTTGCCAGTGTTGCTTCTCTTTTTTTGGCTCTAGATACTTATCCTTTTTAGCCTGATTCCTCATCATGGCTAACACTTCCTGAGTTTCCTCTTTAACTTGAGGAATTTTGATGTCCAAATAAATCACATTCTATGGGTTGCTCGAACTCATCTGCTTTGGACAATTCTCCTCCTTGTGATTCCCCGGACCACACCATCTACACATGTGTGTAGTGCTTGTTTGTGGTACTCCTTGCATCGGAGGTGCAGGACAATTCTTCACAAAATGCCCCCACTCTTGGCAATTGCGACATTGTATGATCGGTCTACCTTTCGAGTCATATTGTAAGTGACTTTGTCCTCCTTGTCGATTACCTTGATTCTGTCTGCCACCTCTTTTGCTATTTTTGTAACCGCCACTCGTTGCTTGTTGGCCACTCCCTTGGGCCTATGGTTTTTGTTCCTGCTCCTGGATTGATAGTACCTGTGGATGGGTTCTTGCATTGTAGGGACAGAGCATTACCTCATGCCCCATCACATTACAAATATGGCAATAGTCATTCTTCGGACACTTCATATTTGTATGTCCCTCGCTCTTGCATTCTATGCACCACAACTCATTCCTATCCGGTTTGATCTTTTGCTCCTTAACCATTTTATCAAACTCCTTGTGGAACGATGCGACCATCCTCTAGATAGTGTCTTCTTCTTCACTATCCAAATATTTTGACTTGGGATGAGATAAGATTCCCATGTACGTCTATTTTGATTCACTCTCAAAGGTCTTTGCATGTTTCAATGCTTCTTCATATGTGTCAGATGGTACTCCCTTCATATTTTTCTTATATTTTGGTAGTAACCCATCTACGAACCATCATTTTATCAACACATCTACCAAGGGCATCTGCATCTTATCGACTAACTACTTTAGTCGATGGTTGTAGGATTTTATATCCTCATATACTTTCTATTTTGTTATGCAAAGCTCGGTGACTATGTCTCCATCATCTTTCAAAGGTCAAAATTCCTCAATGAATTTCTCCTTTATCTGATTCCAAGTCTGAAAATCAACATTATTTTCTCTCTTTAGGTACCAGTCTATTGCCAATCCCCTCAAGGTGGTAGGAAAGAGGACTACCCAATCCTCTAGTCTGTCTACACCATTTTCTCTCCAAATGGTTATGCAAGTTCCTACGTGCCATGTGGGGTCTTCCTTACCCTCACCTAAAAATGGTGGACATCTTTGTTTGGTTGCTCTGTTAGCCATCTTAGGAGAGTCGTCGCTCTCACTTGAGGTGTCCCATGGAATCTCTATCGGATTCCTCCTTGGGGGTGTCCTACTTCCATTGTCATCAGAAGTATCAATTCGAGGTATCTTATTTTGTCCCATCACTCGGTGACCAAATTCTCGTGCGTCCTCACTCTACGACCTTCTTCGCTGGTGCGATGGAGATTGTCTTGGTCTATCCTCCTGAGTCCCCGCGTCCTGTTGCCTTGGTGTCTGACTCCCATCCTCTGCACCCTCTCACAACCTCATTTCCACTTCCTCAGGTCTTACCATCCACTCTCCATCATCATGCACTTTCTCTTTGTCACCCGTCTCCTCTACGATCGGTGGGTCTTCCTCCTCGTCTTCTATCTCAATCAACAACGTCTCGAAGTCTCCCTCTTCGGATGTCCAAACTTGCTCTATCTCTGGTTTGTGCATACTTTGATCTGAGTTACTCATGTTTCCTCTTTGAGAAATCCTTATGCTCCTTCTTACTAGAATGTTCTCTCATGGTTCTCTTCTCCCATGGCTTCGTGTACTGGTGTCCATCATAAAAAATCACCTCCAATTTTTTAGTCAAATTCGACCCGTTTTAACAAAAATGCTAGATTCGATAAGGCAATGATGCCAAATGTAACACAGCGGTGGAGTATTCCTAGTGGGGAGGTGTTTTCCAGAGGTAATAATGATACCTAGGTTGAATCTACCAAATCGAACAGTCTTCTAATTCCCCGAATGACCCTTGTACGATCTATCAATTGCTTGTACGGACCTCAAATACATACATTGTATGATCTCAGATCATACAGTGACCAATATGGTACGATATTGCACTCAAAAAAACTGACAGATGCTATTTTGGAGGCTGTCGTACACAGTTTTGTAATCGTTCAAGCCGACTTACCAAAACTGCCAAATCGGGTAAGTTCCTATCAATCACCTATTTTACCAAATCGGGTAATAACTCTTTGTACGATTTGTACGATGTATGATATGTATGATCCAAAGGTACAATAGGATGTTAATTACTATACTCTTCTACTCCAATCTCTCTCCGGGATGTTTTGTAAAGGTTTAACAACCTAAACAAGATAGTTTCATTCACAAGCAAAACATCCAATCCGGACTAGTGAGAGATTCCATCCAAGCAATTACGCCCAAAAATCGTACAGTCTACTTTAGTACATCTTTTCCAACATCCTCATACTCCTAGATCATTCTCCATGATTCCACCAGTAACAATCTGCTCACAATCTGCAACAAAGCCTACAACTAACATATAACAATAAGGAAGAAACTCAATTACACAATGATCATCCACAATGCATCAACCATACACAATAGGATCATACACTATCATCCACAACATCTATTATTCTCATTAATGGTTATCAACTCAGTTACAATGTGGAAAACTCTCTCATAGTAATTGCAATAACTCATAAATATGTCTATCTCTCTACTCTAGCAACTAATAACCAGTAAACTAGTAGCCAGACCTACAAATTCAAAAATGGGGCCTTATATAACGTTTCCTAGGCCATTCCAAAGTGGTTCCTGAGACAATCCATTATTCACAACTGCCCATCTACAACTGAATACATTATTTTGGCAATTTCCTAAGTTTACACCTTAGGTTAGCAAATCCATGCGACATTTCATCCCGAAATTACATTTCCTTTGCATCTGAGTGAATTTCGGTGCACCCTGTATGATTTGCCACTGCTCTGTATGGTTTTCCACTTCAGTTGTATGATCCCCTATAATTTTCTCCCACTGTACGGTTTCCCAAAACTTGAGCAAATCATCCCAAAACTATCAAAATTTAGCAAATCACCTTTTCTTCTTCTGGGAGGTGGATTTTTTGCCTACAAGGTAATCCTAATCATATCTGAGATAACTGGTATACAATAACATGCTTCTTACTAGGTCTCACTACTACTAAAAATACAAATTCTTGTAGGGTGACGAGCCACCTACTGACCCATCCTTGTATCACCGTTTTATTTATCAAGTACAATAGATATTTATGATCTACATAGAAAGCAAAAGGGTTTGCGAGTAGGTAATGCCTAAAATTTTGGACTGCATATACCATTCCTAGAGCTTCTCTCTTTGTTATACTATAATTTCTCTCTGGAATTGAAAATATGCGACTAGTAAAGAAAATAGGTTGATCTAGCCTAAACTATCCTTCTTGTGCTAAAGCACATCCAATTGAAAAATTTGAAGCATGAATATGGACATGGAATTCCTTATCCCAGTTAGAGAACACCAAAATAAAACTACTCATGAGCTTATCCTTTAGCTCCTCAAATGCTCCTTGGTGCTCCCCTATCCATCTAAAAGGAATATTCTTCTTCATTAAGAAATTTGATGGATAGGATACATGTGCATAGTTCTTGATAAACCTTCGATAATATCCCATCAATCCCAAGAAGGTTTTAAGTGAACTTGCATCATATGGTTCTCCCATGTGCAATATCACATGGATCTTATTAGGATCTATTTTAATCCTTCACTGCACACTATATGTCCTAACAATTTCCCATATGGTACCATCAGGTAGCATTTCTCAGGATTTAATGATATATGTGCATTTTTGCACCTACTCATACATTCACTGAGGGCAGGAAGATGTTCTTTAATCTTCCCATAAATGGACCAATAATCCAAAAATGCTTTGAAGTTCCCTTTTGCCAATTAGTCAAATATATACAGTATGCTGCATTGAAATATAGTTGGGGTATAACAAAGCCTAAATAGCATTTTATTGTACATGTAGATGTCATTCTCCACAATAAATGTGGTCTTCAGCTTATCCTCATCGGCTATAATGATATGATTGTAACCCAAAAATCCATCCAAGAATGAATAAATCTCGTGTCCTAAGACTTCCTCTAGGATAGAATCTGTGAAGGAAATAGGGAAGGGGTTCTTAATAGTTACTGTGTTTAGACTTCTAAAGTCCATGCATATTTTGATCTTGTCCACTTCATTTTTCAAGGTGATAACTATAGGTGATACCCATTCGTTGGTTGTCATCCTGAAGATGAATTCTGCCTCTAGCATATTCTCTATATCTACATTCACTAATGTAGCGTATTTTTGGTTCATTATATACCGTCTCCTCCTTACGGGTTGTGCCCCAGGAATTAGTGTAATATTGTGGACACATAACTCAGGTGGTACTCCCTTCAATTTGTTATATGTCCATGCAAAGACATCCTTATATTCCAATAATATCTTAAAAGTCATTGTTTTTAGTACATGGTTCCAATCATCAACATAGTGGATCATCCTAGGTTCCTCCTCCATTCCTAGATTGATGTCCACTATCCGAGGTCCTTCATATTTGATATTATCTAGATCACTTGTTGCTTTCTTGATATTCTTCAGGTGTGCCAGTCTTGTATCAATATTTGCATCTCCTATTGTATACTCTACAAAAATTTTTGGGAATGTCCATTTTTCTTCTGCCTCCTTTTTAGGTTCCTAACTGAATTTTGGTTCATCTTGTTTTTCCTTGATCTCCTCTGACTCAATACAGAGGAATTTGGTCTAAAAATTTTGTACTTCTCCATTTTCTAATGAAGAAGTATGCTATCAGATCTAGTTTTGTCTTCACTACATTCATCTAAGTACAACATTCCTTATCCATCAGGTTCATACCCTTCATCTCCTAAGGAATTTTTTGATTTATCCATCGTAGCTACATCCTCACTGAATTTTTGATTAGCTAAATTAATCATAAATTTATGTTAATCCTTCTTGAAATTGATCTGATTCTTTCTCCATTTGTGATTAAATTTGGCTACTCGTAGCCACCCTCTTCCCAATAGAGAATCGTATGCAGGCTTCTGCACTGTAATTACAACAAAATCCAAGACAAACTCTTGGTTTGCTATCACCACTTGTTGTGCTATCAAGACTCTCTTTGTCTTGATACCATACTACTTAGCACCATATAATCGAAAGCTTAGTGCCCATAGATATGGAGTGCCTAATTCTAGCCATGTTATTTTAGGTAGCACATTGATGTTGGATCCTCCATCCACAATGACTTGTGTCAATTTGTGCCCTAGGATCTCCATATGAACTAATGTAGGTTTCTTTCCCACATAAATCATCAATATAGTCAGATCCATGAATTGATCTTTTATTTCCTTCTCCTAAATTGGTTGGTTCTGCACTTCCATAACCTTATGCGGTTGTATTTCTTCCACCATTGATTTTTGCAACGCTAGGATAGCTTACAATAGGTTCGACACTTTAATCTCTATTGTGGTGTCCAAAACCTATGCTACCAAATTCTACACAATCAACTTCTCTTCTGATGGATTTTTAGTTCCTTTTCTTCAGCTAACTTTACTTGTTTAGCTTTTTGTGCTTCATCTTGTAATATTTTCTTTACTACTTACTAGCACTATTTTTCCTTTGCTGGCTCTGGATACTTATCCTTTTTATCCTGATTCCTTGTCACAGCTAAAACTTCCTGGGTTTCCTCCTTAACTTGAGGAACCTCAATGTCTAAATAATTGACATTCTATGGGTTACTCGAACTCACCTACTTTGGGCAATTTGCTTCCTTATGGTTCCTCGGACCACACCACATACACATATGTGTAGTGCTTTCTTGCGATGTTTCCTACCTCAGAGGTGAAGGATAATTTTTTGTGAAATGCCCCCATTCCTAGAAATTGCAACATTGTATTATTGGCCTCCCTTTCGAGTCATACTGCAAATGGCTTTGTCCTCCTTGTCGATTGCCCTAGTTCGGCCTTCCACCTTGTTTGTTATTTATATAATTGCCACTTGTTGCCCATTTCCTAGGGTCTTCTATTTCTCTTCCTGATCCTGGATTATCAGGACCTGTGGACGTACTCTTGCATTATACGGACATAGCATTACCTCATGTCCCATCACTTTATAGATGTGACAATATTTATTTCATGAACACTTTACATTTGTATGCTCTTCAGTATTGCATTTTGTGCACCAAATATCATTCCTATCAGGTTTGCTCTTTTGTTCTTTCATGAACTTTTTGAACTCCTGATGAAATGATGCTGCTATCCTCTGTATAATGTCATATTCTCCACTATCTAAATCATTAGACTTGGGGTGAGACAAAATTCTTGTATGTCTAATTTGATTCAATTTCAAAATTCTTTGCATGCTTCAAAGCTTTTTCATACATTTTTGATGGTACTGCCTTCATATTTTTCTTATATTTCGGTAGTAATCCATCTACAAACCATTATTTTACCAATACATCTACCAGAGGTATCTACATTTTATCCACTAATTGCTTTAGTATGTGGTTGTATGATTTTACATCTTCATTAGGCTTTTGCTTCATCATGTAAATCTCGGTAACAATATCTCCATATTCCTTCAAAGGGTGAAATTCTTCAATGAATTTCTCCTTCACTTGATTCCAAGTCTAAAAATCTACGGTATTTTCCCTCTTTAAATACCAATCAATTGCCAATCCTCTCAAGGTACCAGGTGTAGACACCTAAAATATGACATGTTTAGGATAATTACTGACATAGGCACATTCACAAGCCATGTGACTAAATCTTGGACTTTCCAAGTATCAAAAATGGTTCTCACCACTCATCTGGGATAGTCTTAGTCCATCCAAGATTGGTCGTTGTAAACCAGAGCGGCCATATCTTGGTCGCTCAAGATCATAGTGGCCAAGCCTCAGTTGTTGTAGACTATAATGGCCAAATCTTAGTCACTGCGGATGACAACGGCTAAGCCATAAATATGACTTACCGATGAATCGACCCATTCACAGGCGAAAGTCGCAGTTTGCATGAAATAAAGGTGAGTGGGGACAACTTTGCATTCCCTTTCATGACCAGTTCACATGGGAGACTTTATTCTAAAATTAGACTTCAGTTAAACATAGAAAAAAAAAATTTCTCATGCTAACATCCTCTACACACGAGGGATTCAGTCCTAGGGTTTTGAACATAGACCTAGGGCTTCACACACTTTAAAAGGTGCAAGCCTAAGAGAACCAAGGGATCATGAATTGAATAGAATAGGTCACTAAGGAGAGCTTTGCAAAACTTGGAGAGCTTCCCTTGGAAATCATTTTTACAGTGAAGCCCTACAGGATTAGAGAGCATATTGGAGCATCTTTGAGGAGCGATAAAGTGCTAGCCGATTTAGGGGTTTTCCATCTATAGGATATTCGATACAACGGATAAAAATGATAACTCTTTCAACACTAACAACAAGCTTATATCCATAGCCTTGGAGTACTATAAATAGGTTCACCTTAGCAGTCGTTGTCTCGAACAGTGGCCCGCGGGCCCAATTTAGCATTCTTTGTATTAGTTTCTTACATTTTAGCTTGTTACTTTCTTTTCATATCATTAGCATATATTTTCTTCATTTACTTGTTACGATAGCACTAGTTTCATTACATTTGTTTTAATTAAGTTTATTCATTGCTAACAACCTCATTTAGGGAGGCAATCTCAGACATCTAAGCGTGTGTTGTTGTTTTATTGTTTATAGGGCTACAGGTTCATCAAACAAATCCACAACATACGAAAGTAATAGGATCCCTCTAGCAATCAGACCTAGAGAAGGAGGCATTTGTAAGCCCTCATATATTTTTGTGTGCATCACTGGGAAGCCTTCGAAAGCACATAACCCCTTGCAAGGGGATATTACACATCTGCTATCCTCTTTGTGTAAATCTATGTATCAAATGAAGGGTATCCCTCAGAGGGATGAATGTGTAACGGAATCTTGGAATATCAATAAAGAGCACTCATTTATTTGTGTCTTTGTATATTTGCTATGTCTTCTTTTTATGTCTTTCATTTAATGCATATTAAACATTAAAATATCAATTAAAATTGTAAATAGAGTAGTGGACAGTGCACCGCTTCCTCGGGGCCGCTACAGCAAGAAATAAAGTTACCCAGTCATCTATCATGTCTACACCATTTGCCCTCCAAATGGTTATACAATTTATGATATGTTTTTTGGGGTCTTACTTACCCTAACCTATAAAAGGTGGACATCTCTTCTTGGCTGCCTTATTAGCCATCTTTGGAGAATTGTCGCTGTCACTTGAGGTCTTCCGTGGAATCTCTATTTGATTCCTCCTTGAGGATGTTTTACTAAATTTATTGTCAAAAGTTTCTACACCAGGTATCTTATTCTATCCCATCAATATTTGACCAAAATCATGTGCATATTCACTCTGCAACCTCCTTCGCTGATGTGAGGGAGATGGTCTTGGTCCTTCTTCTTGAGCCCTTGCACCCTGTTGCTTTGGTGCTTGACTTCCATCCTCTGCACTCCCTTGCAAACTTTTTGTTACTTTCTCTGGTGTCACCATCCACTCTTTGTCCTCCTACACTACCTCTCTATCAACTTATGCCTCTACAATAGGTGGTTCTATTACCTCCTCTTTTGTCTCTATCAACAACGCCTCAAAGTCTCCTTCTTCGGATGTCCAAACTTGCTCTATTTTTGGTTCATGTGTACAATGGTCTGATTTACTTGCATTATCTCTTCGATAAATCCTCATGTTCCTTATTACTATAATTTTCTCTCGTACTTCCCATATTCTATGTCTTTGTACACTAGTGTCTGTCATTCACCTCCAATTTTGTAGTGTTTTTACTTTGTCAATTTGACCAGTTTTAACAAAATGGCCAGATTCGATAAGGCAACGATGCCAAATGTGGCATAGGGATGTATTATTCCTGATAGGGAGGTTATTCCTAAGGATTAATATGTTTAATTTTCTAATATCAACTTCTTTACCAAATCGTACGATCGTATGGTCTCTAAAACTACTAGTTTGCACCCAATGAACAGCTTGTATGGAAGCCAAATCGATACACTCTATAATACAAAATCATATAGTGATGGATATTCTATGATTTTACCCTCAAAAAAACCTTCAGATTTTTTTTTCAAGCTGTCGTACACAGTTTTGTAACCCAACAAGTCGATCTCCCAAAATTGCCAAATCGGGTAATTTTCTTCCAATTGCATAAACTACCAAATCGGGTAACTATCTTCTGTACGATTTGTATGAAATTTGGTGTACGATTTGTATGGAACGAAGGTATAGCCAAGTGAAAAATTGGATACTATAATGGACCAATCTCTCTCATATAGGTTTTATAAGGGTTTAATGTGGTAATTAATCTTTTTCCAATAACATGCAAAACATATCAATGGGGCTTGAGAGAGTTGCAAATCTAATTGTGACGCCTAGAAATAATACAGTAGGGTTCAATATGTCTTCCTTGATATTACCATAATTCCATATCATTCCACAAATATATACTTGTATCGGTTCAATCCATTATTCCACAACAATGCATAAATTAGCCAAAACACTCAAACAAAAGTACATGCAACAGAACTAAACCATCAATTGCTATTCAACCATTCTAGAATCATAAAAAATATGAGAGAAACTATGAGTTTTGATTATTTTTCATTCCTATTCAGTAATGACATACAATCATTCTCTCAGAGCATAGTCTAACTCCTAACACTTTCTAGATTAACTAGAAGAATCCAACTCTATCATATTATAACCAGTATATGTCCAGACCATAAAAATTGAAAATGGGGCCTTATATAACATTTCCTAGGCTATTACAAAGTGGTTCTTGAGGTAATTAGTTATTTACAACTGCCCATGCATAATGGAATGCATTAATTAAGACTTTTACTAAGTCTAACACCTTAATAATCAAATACATGCGCAATTACAACCTAAAATTACATTTCCTATGCATTTCACTTTATTTCATTGTGCCTTGTATGATTTTCCATTACCTTGTACGGTTTGCCTTCCTGAATATATGGTTTACTCCTACCTATACAATTTACAAAACTTGTCAAAACTATCAAAATTGGACAAATCCATTTATCACTTCTTCTTCTGGGAGGTGGATTAGCTGCCTACAAACCTTAGGTTTTTACATAAACCTTGAAAGATACTCATAGTAAAACTTATGTCTGGATTGATTTTGGTTAGATATATAAGACTCCCAATCAACTGGCGATAGAGAGTATCGTCTACTTGTGGAGAAGTATCATATCGGGATAATTGTAGCCATGTTTCCATTGGAGTTGCTTTAGGCTTACAATCAATTATGCGATATTTCTCAATCAATGTCTTGGCATATTTATTTTATCACTTTGATGTGATTCTTCTTCTGTGCCACTTCTAAACCAAGACAATAATGAAAAATTCCTAGATCTATCATCTCAAATGACTTTTTTAAGTCACCTTTCACTACATCTATCAATTTCTCTGAACTATCAGTGATAATTAGATCATCAACATAGAGTACTAGAATCACTATTTTAGAACCATTTTTATTGATATAGAGATTAGCATTCAAAGGACTTCTCTTGAAACCATGCTGCAATAGGTGATTGTTAATTTTTATGTACCAAGCTCATGGAGCTTGTTTTAACCCATACAAGGATTTAACCAATTTGTAAACTTTTTGCTCTTGGTCTTCAACCATAAATCCTTATGGATGAGTCATATACACTTCTTCCTTGAGATCACCATTTAAGAAGATACTTTTTACATCCATATGATGTAGCTTCCATACAAACTAAGCTACCATAGCACAAAGTACATGAATGGTAGTCATTCTAGCAATGGGTGCAAAAATATCTTCATAGTCAATGCCTTCTTTTTGTGCATAGCCCTTTGCAACAAGGTGGACCTTATGCTTATCTATAGTTCCATATGCATTATACTTTACTTTGTATACCTATTTATAGCCAATGGGTTTATTTCCAGAAGGTAGATCAACTAACTTCCAAGTATTATTTTTGATGAAAGACATATGTTCTATATCCATAGCTACCTTCCACTAAGGCTCACTATGTGCATCTTGGACTATGGTAGGTTCATGCTCATACAATAAAGATATAAAAATCCTATCATCATCCACATCCATATATTGTTCTTTATCTTCCTCTACATCTATAGAAAGTTTATTAAAGTGTTGGCAAATCTTGTCAACCTTTGAAGTTGATGTTTCTTCTCTCATTTGATGAATCATGATGCGTGTACGAGGTCAATCTAAAGTTAGATCTGGAGGTGTTGTCAATTTTGAATATATCATTGTGCTTTTATACCATTTTCAAATATTTTCTATGTGGGGGATTCTCTTTCTTAGGCTCTTCATCATCCAGGTATACAACTGTAGATGTGTTATCTAGAGTGAAATATTCATCAAATACCACATCTCTATTGATGTGATTTTTCTTGGTTTTAGAATCTATCAAATGTTATCCCTTGGAATGATTATTATAACCAAGAAAAATACATTATAGGGATTTCTCATCTAAATTCTTTCTCTTTGCTTTTGGAATGTGCATGAATGCCTTACACCCAAAAATCCTTACATGAGAAATAGAGGTTTTTATACCACTCCATGATTCTTGTGGAGTCATTTCCTTAAGATATTTTGTGAGTGCTCTATTCAAGAGGTACGCTGGTGTATTGAAAGCTTCTACCCAATAATGTTGCTCAATATGTGCCCCTGTAAGCATACAATGAACCATTTCCATATGGAATGATTCCTCCTCTCAGCAACTCCATTTTGCTATAGAGTATAGGTTGTAGTAAGTTGCCTCTTAATCCCATGTGCACTAAGAAATATGGAAAATTATTTTGAGGTATATTCCCCCCCTCGATCTGAGTGAAGGTTCTTAATAGAACATCTTGATTCCTTCTCAACACTTTTATTGAACTACTAAAAATACAGAAAGACCTCTGACTTCAGTTGTAGAAAAAAACCCACATAATTTTTGAGTAGTCATCAAAAAACAACTGAAAATACCTCTTTCCCCCATAACTATTTGGCATAGGACCGCACAGATCGGTGTGTACAAAATATAACGATATTTTGGCTCATGAAAGGTACTCAATGTTGCTTCCTTGCTAAGCAATTCGAGCAAAAGGGCAAAGTGGATGAAAGGTTGGGAAGATATTTCACCATTTTATATTTACTCAACTCAAGTAAATATCCTAAACTTATATGACCATATATTTTGTGCCAAAGAGAAGTGGCATCTTTTGTGTTGACTGCCAGGAAAACATGAGGTGTAGAAATGGCATCTAAAGCAAATAAACCATGATTGTAGGAAGTTTTTGCTACATGTTTTCCCTTTCTTGTGATGAAGAAATGCTTCTTTCCATCCTCAACTCTGAAATCAACCACCATGTTTTTATCCAATATTTGAAGTACTGACAACAAATTGTTTACCAATATTGGAACATAAAAGACTTTCTCAATCTAACATTTTCCATATGGAAGAGTAATAGAAACATTTCCTTCACCTTGGAATTGGTAGGTCTTATCATCAACTATGGTAACTAGTTTGCCTTCCTTAGTCTCAAATATCTCAAACCACGATTTATCACCAGTCATGTATTTATTGGCTCTGGAATCAATATCACACAGGACACATTTGCTAAGAAGCTATGTGAGTCATGAGCATCTTGTGTGTCCTCTCATAATTTGAGTCTAATTCCTCATAAGAAACATGTCCCTTTGGTTGTTTATTCTTATTTTGTGGTTTGTACTTGCCCTTTTCCATTTGACCTTGGTCATGTGGTTGTTTATTTTTGAACTAACACTTGTTGGTGTCATGGTTGTCCATATCATCAATTTTACAATAATTATTTTATCCCTGTTGAGGTTGCTTATCTTTGGAACCTTTGGAAAAAGATCCCCCCTTATAAAAGTTACCCTATCTTCTTGACCCCTGTTTTGAGTAAAGTGCATTATCTATCACATCATATCTTTGAAGTTGATTGGACTCCTTAGTTTGAAGTAAATTTACCAACTTCACAAATGTAACTTGTCTCATGGACACTTTAAGGGATGTGATCAACATCTTGTAGAAATATTGTAAAGCTCTCAAAATTATTGAATTCAAGAGCTTATCCTCTACCGTTTCTCCCAAAGCATTCAACATGGATTTCAATTCTGCCACTCTACATAGGAATAATTCTACCGATTCACCAGAATTCATACTAAGAGTATGAAGTTGGGATTGAAGGTTAAGAATGGTGGATTGATTCTTCCATTCATATATGGTAACTAATGCATCTCAAGCATCTTTACCAGTTTTAGCATCACAAATGTGAGGTTGTACTTCATCAGTAGTAGCAAGAAAGATAAGCATGAGGGACCTTCTATTGTTATTATCATATGCTTCCTGATTTGGACCTCTTGTAGTAGGATGTTTTGTAGTGCCAGTCACTACATCCCATAAATATTCAACCTGTAGAATAAATCTCATTTTGGTTTTCCATGGAGCAAAATTGGAACCTTTAAGCAACTGTGTATCTAAAAGATATTTGTGTATAGTGCCAATTATGAAGGTTGCTTATATCACCAAAATGGTCTCTCTTTTGATATACCACAATTAAGTACTAAAATATAATTCACTCAAATTGATGGCACCTACCTAAAAACCCTTTCGAAAGAGGATGATTAGTTGGAGGAAATTAAGAAAAGCAATAAGAATGAATTAGGGTATATGATGGAGTGAATATCAAAATAAAATTGGCTATCCTTATTTCTCCTTAATTATTTATAGAGAACAATAGCTCAGATGTCATTTTTATAGCTATATTAGGCATTAGATATAGTAGCCCAAAATACAATAGCTTTACTTGTAAGTGTGGGCTAGAGCTACCGTAAATACCGAACGCTACTATGCAATAAATTGCATAAAAAGTTTTAAAATTTGGGATCTTATGTGCTTTTTAATTGTAACTTATGATGTAAGTATAAAAATAGGAAATTAAATGCATCATACAATAAAACATGCCCACAAATTTTAAAGCATAGGTATCAGATTCCATCGAAAATGCACATATTCTACAATACCAATTTTAAGGTGTCAAATGCAATCGAAAATGCACCTTTTTACAATATTTTTTGCAAGAAATTTTGTTTTGTGTTTGCAAAAATTGATATTCACAATTTCCCCCCTTGTGTTATAATTTTACAAAAAATAATATTGTTTTGTCCCCCCTTTTATTTGTAAAATAAACAAGTTTTGAAGGAATTTTGAGAACCTTTTCAGTTTCCAAAAAAACATAATATGCAATTCTTGTTTTGTATCCCTCCTTGTGGAAAAAAATGCACTATTTGTCTTTGTATTTTGCAAAAATTGATGCTCCTAGGATTGGTTTGCAAAAAAAATTATTTTGCAAAGTATTTTAGAAAAAAAATACCTTTTATGCTTCTCCTTTAGCAAAAAAAAAATCTCTTCCTTTAGCAAAAAGTCTCTTTCTTTAGCAAAAAATTCTCTTTATTTAGAAAAAAGTGGTGTTCTACTCTCTGCGGGGTTGGAACTCCCAACCTCTTGCAGAGCGCCTTAGCACTGGCCTACCGACCATCTCAGCTATTGCTCCGAATGAGAACAAAGGCATAACATGTTGTATTTAAAGTCTTCTAGGGTGCCTCTTTAGCAAAAAAAATCTCTTTTGTTTGTTGTGTTCATTGTGCAGGGTTTGAACCCTCGACCTCCTGCATTGCTATGTCTCGGTGCTGGCTCGATTGACCAGTCGGGCTAGCACTCCTGACGTGAGTTGAAGTGCAGGACTCACAATTTGTTGCCTTCTGCATGAGAACTTTAAAAAATATATAAAAATCTAAAGTTTTATCCCACATTCATGCGGGTGAGGCATTGTCGAGGATTTAAAAAAAAGCTCTTCTCACCAATGTCTTTGATTTTCTACAGGTAATTGGTGAATCTGATAACTTTTTTCCACTCTCTTTGACAAACCAATGTGTACCACATAATCTCTATGTTGGACCAATGCAGATGTGTCACATCACTGCTTGCCATGTCAGATACACCATGTCACCACATGCCGCATAACCGCCACTTGGATGAGTCAGCAACCACCATATCAACCTCAATCCACGTGTCGTAGGTGGTCCACATCAACTCCTTAGGATATATGCTTGAGATGTCGATGGTCCTTGAGATCCATGCCCAAGGACTCGTGTAGGTGATCGACTGTCAGGTGGTCAGATCTATATGCAAGGGTTTGTTTATTTCATCTGGTGCTCCATGCTGATGATGTCTGTTCAGTCTAGTCCCTCTAGTTTTTTAGCCTTGAAAATCATGTAGAAGGTAGCATACCCAAAGACCCACTCTGATATCACTAATGTCAAATGAGCATTAGATTATATTAAAAATTGATGCAATAAATAATAATGCCAAACAAATTTGAACAAAATGAACTTCCTTAACCACCTTTCCCTAACCACCTAGAGAATACAACGAATAACTAACATCATAATGTAATAATATCAATCTACGCTAACACATATTGATAGATGAATGATTTCCATTCATGGATGGAAGGGATATGTCAATGATGTGAGGCCCAAGATATACCGAATGTGGTTCAGGAAAAATTGGGATAATTGAATCGAACCTATGGGGAGCTAGAATGATGGGGTCTTCTTGAGGTATAAGGTCCCTCCAGGTAGGCTATCATGGAGGAAAATCCCTATGCTGAAGCTCATCTAGGTTTATGATATTGAATTATATTCATTCGTTGTTAGCTCGTCTAAGGTGATGAGGATCTAGATACACAAGTTTTGCTTCATCCTCATAATCTATAGGTGCCTCACTAATGAAATCAAGAGGTTATTGCTTTTGGTGAGGATCGAGGTATGCTAGTTCAATCTCATCCTCGCATTCTTCTGATGTCTCATTAGAGGAGTCAAAATATTTTATATAAATCATCATGAGGGATATGTTCCCTCAATAGATGAGAGTATCCAAGATCAGCGTACTCACTTTCATCAATTTCCTCCCTAAAGCCTAGAGTTAGACACTAGAGGAAATCAGCTAGGAGCTCATTTGGCATGCGTATGGAGTACCCTAAGACAAATTTATCTATTGGAAGCTGGTACTATGGTTAAAATGGTATGTGAAGACCTTTCTCACATCAGCCTAAACCATTGCCATGCCAATGACAACGATAGAAGTACCTTAAGGTACTCTCTAGATTTGACATATATCCTATATTTCTTGAGAAAGGTTCATCGTCATGACTTCTCATGGGAAACTAATCTATAGGATCATCAAAGCCCTCATAAAAGAAATTCATTTGATTTGGGGGGATCCCAAGGGTACAATAGTACCAGGATCAGCGTACTCATTTTCATCAATTTCCTCCCCAAAGCCTAGAGTTAGACACTAGACGAAATCAGCTAGGAGCTCATTTGGCATGCGTATGGAGTACCCTAAGACAAATTTATCCGTTGGAAGCTGGTACTATGGTTAAAAGGGTGCGTGAAGACCTTTCTCACATCAGCCTAAACCATTGCCATGCCAATGACAATGATAGAAGTACTCTCTAGATTTGACATATATCCTATATTTCCCGAGAAAGGTTCATCGTCATGACTTCTCATGGGAAACTAATCTATAGGATCATCAAAGCCCTCATAAAAGAAATTCATTTGATTTGGGGGGATCCCAAGGGTACAATAACATCAATGGGTAAATATGGAACATGTGTTTTACCCATGTCTTGAGCGATCTCGATGAGTGGTATAAATGTAACATTTTATACCAAGTACTCACCAAGACTAGGGTTGACCAAGTGGATTGTGACTTGTGGTGAAGGAAATGGAAAATATGGAGGTGAAAGAGGTGTTGCATGAATTGATTCATCTATCACGATAGATAATTCATCCTCCTCCATGGGGATTAGAATCTTTGTTATGGAAATAGTGGGGATGAGTGGTTGGGTTTCCTCAATTGGTGCTTCTAATTTCTTCTCACTCGATGGAATTGTTGATGAAGAAGGGATGCCAGATGAGGTTGATGGTGAGGGTTGAGATGGTGGTGATGATGATGTGGATGTATCAAGGGATTAAGGTGATGATTTTGATGAAGTTCCTACATTTTTGATATGGCCATTAGGTTGAATATCCATGTGTGTGGAAGGTAATATTAAGTATTACAGATTACGAACTAGGTTGACATATTTAAATGGTTTAGAGTCTGAAGGAACTATGTGAACCTATCCCTCATGGATGTACTTGATACACTAGTGCATTATGAATGGAACACATATCATGTTCCTAATCTAGGGTTACTTGAGAAATATATTATATTGCATCACACCTTTTATGATATGGCACAAAATTGAAATTATTTTTAGTCCAACTTGGATCAAGAGGACTATGGTGCCGACTATGGAACGAAGAGCATCATTGAATGCTCTCAAAGTAAATGTGGATGCCATGATGTGTGATTATGGGAGACTAAGATGATTAAGGGTGGTCGTAGTAATGATATTTATTAAGGATCCCATATCGGTCAATACCCGTTATAATGAATCCTATTGATGCACACAATTATGTGCAATGGAGGATCAGGTATATTGGAGGGCACGGGTTTGATCTCATGATCTTGGAAGGTTATAACAGGATCCTTGGATGTTTAGATATGCCCCATAAAATTGGTGAAAGCATTTGTATCATGGGATTGTAGCTCAATTGATCTCAAAATCTGCATCAAAGCTTCATGATGTCTTGGTGACTACTGTATGAGCTCGTAGATGGACATTTTGGTTGATGTCGTACGTATGCTTTGAGTAAGCCTACTTATAATTATCACCACTAGCTGAGGTGGTGGACCTTGGACAAAGTTTTGGTATGACAAGGGATGTGATGTTGAGGGAGTATTAATGAGAATTTCAGATGGTGGAACTTACTCATATTTACAATTTCTCATCATAATGTTAATCATTCTAATGAAACCCTGATCGGGTGGTGCCATATGGACTTCATTCACTTGCCTGATTTGATTATCCTTAACCTCATGGGTAGGCAAGGGATCCTTGAAAATATCCATTTGTTTATTGTCAGGGATGAGAGGATTTGTATTTTCTTTTTATCTAGCATATCATGTACTAGATTTTTGAATGCGTAGCAAACTTGGATATCATAACCCATTTAACGATGATATGTGCAATATTGATCCTCTCTATACCCTTTAGGTTTTGGGTGATTAGGGTCAAGTGTATGAATCTCAGGTAAGGTAATGGTCTTTGCCTCGTATAGTCAGTTAAATAGGGTTGCCAAAGGCTCAAGTAATGGTGTATAAGTGCGAGGTGGAAAGTGTTACCAATTTCGTGCCTACTTGCACTAATTTTAATTGGTTTATTGTATGGGATGGGGTTGTGCCTGATAGTTGAGTTGTTGTGGCACTACTTGTTTTCAGGTTGAGAAACACTGAGGACAACCTGATTGATCAAATATTATATTTGTTGTATTTGATTGCCTCTAGGGTTTTTGTTCCACTCCTTTTGGATTTTTATAGCCTCCTCTTGGAATTTTATGTCCTCTATGACTTTAGCTTGCACTAAAACCTCCTTGAATGTTTGATACTGTTATAATTGTAGGAGAAGTGAGATTTTTTTGAGTTAGTTGAGAAATAGGTAGAGTGAAGGGTATTTTAGACATTACCTTCCTCCATATTTTTTCATAATCAATGATTGGCTCATCATCAAATTTTCTAAGAAGGCGTTTGCCAGCTGCTCAAAGTTGTAGATGCTATACCTAGGTAAGTGATTGTACCACTCTAATTTTGGGTGAGAGAGTGTAATCAAGAAGATCCTTAGTAGTAAGACATCATCCTCTTGCAGTTGGAAGCACAGGTTCATGAAGCCAATTGCATGTTCTTGTGCATCCTCGTCTCTCTTAAATTTTTCTTGTTTCAGCATTTTGAAATACTCAGGATAGGGAGGACATGGAACTGATGGGTGGAGGGGCTGATTGCATAGCTGACATAATGTAGGCTTTTGATAGCCCACCCCTTACTTCTCTAATGATTTGATATGCTCTGTAAGGACCTTATAAGGTTGATATGATATTATCTCATTTTCTTGGATTGGTCTTCACGGAGGAAGAGGTGGGAGATTCTTGTTGGACCATGGTGGTTGAATGTAATAATCAACCACATCTTCGTAGAGTAACTCAGGATACCTTTGATCCTGATACTCAGGTTCTAGCTCTTCATAGGTCTCATAATTTTCTTGGCAATCTAGCATTTGATGTTGTTGTGGTCTATGATGATGGGTGGATGCATGAGGAGGGCAATTTTTTGTTGGTTTAGGAGGCAATTCATGATGTTGCATATTATACCTTTGATTTTTTTGTTGCCTATAAGTACTAGGCATAGGTACTTCTTCATAAGCTACCCTATGCAATTGCTCCTCACACAATATTTTCTCATGCAATATTTGGTGGTGCACTATTTTTTGTTCTACATGATCTTATTCTAGGCATTCTCGTTCTTGTTCTAGATACTCTCGACCTTTTTCCAACCTATCCAATCATAGCTGGTGTAATTTCTCTCATTGATTCGTGTTTGGCCTAGGTATTTGGTCTATCTTATCAACAATGTAAGGTCTTAAAGCTCTTATGTTAACACGAGGGGATTTGGCTCGTTCTATAGGTACAACAAGATTAGTAACCCATTGAGTAAAGCCATGTTAACCTGATGTTCAAATATATGAATGAGATATTTGGGTTGAGATGGAGTAGGGGCATGACATGTTCATGTAGAGCACTCTTCGTGAGTGGGAATGGGATGAACTAGATATTCATCTTCCTCATCCTTAAAATAAGTGTGAATGGAAGAAACCTCTCTATTAGTACAATGTAGACCATACTTATCTAAGTGAGCAAACTTCCTACTTGTCCAAGGTCGATCAAGTTGTGTAGCTCACCTATCTAGACTAGGTAAAGGCATGTAATTTGGTTCATACTCAGATGGGTGTGCGGATCAAGTGAGGACACGTATTCATGCCACTCCCCCAGTAGACCCCTCAATGGGTAGATCGTATCTAGTTGTATCACGAGATTAGGGTTGGCTAACAAGATCATCTACTTGATCATGTGGAGGACCCATAGGTGTTCCCTAGGTAGGGATCCTTTATGGTCAGATCCTCTATGTGAGGATTTAGCCTCACAATGGCTATGAGGATGTCGTGTGGGAATGAGTAGATCCTCAGGACTATATCATAGGTATTTAGGGCCTCCTTGTAATTTTTTCACCTCATTGGCTTGTGATTGAAGTTGGTTGTATGTAATTACCATGGTTTTTATTACACAAAATAGAAAGAAAATAAACAACGTATACAATGTGTTTATGTCTTTTAAATTTTCTTTGTGGATTCCTATATTATTTCGGGTGTTTTGATGTTTATTTTTGTTGTTGCTCTTTTTTTTTCTTATTTGTTTTTTTGTTTTTATTAATGATATTGACTCGATTAAAGGTTTTCACCTGTATGCTCTAACACACTAAATTGGTGATGAATTCCAAGTCATGAAACCCACTAGGGCTTGGTGACAATCCAAACCTGATGAGGGATATTAGGTCCTAATAGTACTAACCTTATGATAATTCTTGGACTGGCCTTGGCCAAAAATTGGGTACGAAGTAACAACATGCAAGCCAATGAGGTGGATATGAAACTAATCATCGCTGGTCTTGATCAACGGTTGATGATGAAATCCAACTTTTCGATGTTTAAGATAGTGTGTGGTGTGTGGGGGTTTGTTTTATTTTATGCAAAAATTAAATGTAAGCATAGAGCACTCAATGTTCTTTTACTAATGCATAAAAATGATGTTTTATTTTCATATTTCTAAGTAATAATTTTTAATTTTAGAAATATAAAAATGTAGAACCCTAAGATGATATTAGCCTTTAAGTAGACAGCAAGCAAACAAACCATACAATAGCCAAATAGAGACCATATTTGTGAAGGACAGTTTGCAACTCAGGTTGTCTAATACAGGGTGGTTAGGAATAGGGGCCATGTGAGATAGGGACAATCAGAAAAAGAAGCCACCTGACCTAGGGATAGTCATAGATAAACTATCCTAAAAGTAAAAGTTCTACAATTTTTCCAATTAAATATGCAAATTTTAACTTTCTCTATCGAAAGCAGGAAAAAGAAAGGCAAAATCACTTATAGGTGTTGCCTAAGTTTTTTGAAGATTCTTTTTTGGTTTTTTGGCTTTTTTTATAAGGCCATATCTAGGAGGAATGACAGAACCTACAGGTCATCTTAGGGTAGGATGGTCGAGACTGCTGATCGCTTCTATCATGGATGGTAGCACCTAGAAATCAAGAATACCAAAAAAAGCAGTAATGAGCAACAAATTAGCGAAATATGGATAATTTTTTGTTGTGATCACCACTAAATATATGAAAAATACTATACATTTAAGCACATAAACATGAAATATAACAATAACAATGAAATCACAGAGATCAAGAACAAGATATATATAATATGAATGATGGTATCCTTTTATTAACAATGATATCCATTATTTCTCATGAGATTACAAGAAAATATCTCTTAGGGATATGCTACCATTTTTATACAATGATTACAATAATAATCCTTTGGATGTAATACACAAGATCTTCCTCAATCCCACAAACTAATTTGGAGAGGAGTTTCTCATGACCTTCGCAATGTAGGATGGTGGTAGATGAATATTTATGCTATTTAGCTCCTTGCAAAGACTTGTAATCTGCACACAAAGAAACTCAAAAGGGATTAATAGAATTTGAGGAGACTTTCAAGATAAGTCCTATATCCATGATAATGAAAATTATAAATAAAGTTGAAATACAATAAACATATGCATAAAAATAAAATCTAATTATACTATCTAATAATTGAAATGTTGTTAAATCGATTGAACTCAAGAAAATAAAGAAAACAGATCTTGTTGAGAGTCCATCCTTATGCAGAGTGGTTTGGCCTGCTAATCGTCCTTGAGCAGGGCAGTGGCACCTATGGGTTGTCTCGAGACAAGATGACCATTGAGCTATGAGCAAATTCCTTATGGCTGATGCAAGGTCACACCGGGTTTGATCCATAGGATTGATGTTCAAGGTTTCGCTCGTGAAGAACAACTTATTGGTAATATTTGACACAAAGCAAGAACTTTGGATGGTACAAGGAGTACGAATTCAATCTTCAACATTTTAATTGGCTTATTATCATGCTTTGAAGCTCCATGATAGGATTTGGGCAGTACTTTGTTGCTTATGAGAGTAAGATCTCTCTAGTTGTACAATCCAATAGTAATTCGATGCATAGAACTTAGATTATTTCAATGAAGGTTAGGTGCCTTTAAATATACTTTCCAATGGGAGTCTAAGGCTTCCTTGAGAAGCCAAGAAGTAGTTGGAATCAAGAAACATAACTACTTCTTGATAATCATTGTAACATTGCTTATAACTGGCGCTTGTAACTTCTCAAATCATTGCTTGATACTTGGTTTTTTATTGTTATAGGCACTACCATTATAGAGTAGGGTGGCCATAATTGTTGATTGCCTCGTGGTAGGACGATCTCTGGAGGTCGTCTCTTGGTAGGAATATCCAGGCTACAAAAGGAAATTTGTCCCTATTTGAGTGGTGAGAACCACTGTTAAGTCCTGAGGCTACCCAAGGTGGGTCAAATGGCCTAAAACGGTCTCCATATAAGTAGTCTTTTCAATATGATGTGTTTTAGGTGTCTACACTAACAGTGCTAAAATAACTTTTTGATAGCAAAATAATAGTCAACTTACACTATTATATTTTTTTTGGCTTCTAGCTATGCTTAAATCCAAATTTCTTTGAGTCCCATCACAAACCTCCTTCTCAGTCTCTTTGTTTTGGATTTCTTTGAGGTTAGGTCTTCCTCTTCTTGCTACCACTCCTACATCCATTTTTTTCTTGGTACTTTTGGTTATTCTCAGGCATGGAGTAGCAAAGCATTTTTTAATAGGGGAAGAAGAAATCCTTCCCTTATTATCTTTTTGTGTGATCTCATATGCAACCTCAATAGGAACATCCACCAATGGGAGCTCAAATTCCATTTCACTGGAAGTTTGATGGGCTTAAATCAAGCTTTGAGGAACCAAAACTAACTATTGTTCCTTCCATTTTTCTTGTTCCTCTGCAAAAACCTTCCCTTCTTCTTGTTCACTTTCCAGGGCACTAAAACTATTTATGTCTACTCTTTGTCTTTTTGAGGAATCTCCTTCTTCATTTTGTTTCTTGTTGGTGAATTTTTTTAACATTTCCACCTCTTTGTTTTGTTGTTGAGACTCTTTTCTTTGCCAAATTTTACCCTCTTTTTCTTGGGTAGACAATTTTCAAGGAGATGGTCTTTTCTTTTACTAACCCTGTTTAAGGTTGGGGAGTTTTCATATTCAATTTTTTGCTCCCAAGTCCCATATTTAGATTTCAACCTGATTGAGGATGGCAGGGTTCTTTCCATGTTTGCATTAATACAAAGCCTAGTAAAAACCAATATAGTCCTTATTTTGGTTGTTGGGTCAAAGGCAATTAATTCCCCTCATTATGTCTTCATCACAATATTCAATCGAGAGGCCCTGTAGTCTCACCCAGAGAGGAGCCAGGTGAATATTATCTGTCTTAGGATTAAATCATAGTTTCTATCTTTTCAAAGATAGACCTTTTCTGCCCAAGAACCAAGGTCCTTTCAGTAGGACATCAACCATATCCTCCATGATAGTGAAGGTAAAGAGCAAAAAGCTTCTAGGCAGAGCTACTATCTCTAGATGACCCTTAATCTTCCATTTACAAGCTGCCCATTTTCGAATAATGTTTAGATTTGACCAAAAACCAATAAATTTCCCAACTAAACTAAAACTTTACCTATTTGTTGATATTTCAATTGATATATCTAGGACATCTAGACATGGCATATTCTCATCCTCTAAAGGATAGATCTCAAAGTTTTTAAGAAGGCTCAGAGTAGTACCTTTAACTAAATTAGACCATAGGGGTCTAGTTGTAGCACTTGGGTCGATTGGATTGATGCTACCATTGATAGCTTATGGATCTACCTTCACCTTATTTACATCATCTCCAGCACCTTCATTGTCTCTATCTTTGCTTCCAACAAAACCATCCCCCTCATATCTAGTGTTTTCCCTACCTTCCTTGCCTCCCTATCTCACAACCAAAGGCCCAGGGGAAGAACCTGAGCCCTCAGTGCTTGCAAGAGACTCCATTTGCTAGGATTTCATTATAAATTATCAAAGCTAAAGCCCACCACTGTCAAATCCTAGATCCACTGCTACTAAAGTCCACTCTCCCTAGATCTACCATCGTTGAAGCTCAGATCCACTACCTCTGAAGCCCAGATCCATAGTTGTTGAAGTCCACCACTATCGAAACCCAGATTTATCATCATCGAAGCCAAAGCATACCACAATTGAAGCTTAGATCCACCGCTACTAAATCCCACTCTCTCCAAATATGCCACCGTTGAAGCTCAAATCCACTACCTCAAAAGCCCAGACCCATAGTTGTTGAAGCCCACCACTAAATGAGATCTGTCATCATCGAAGCTTAGATCCACCGCCTTCGAAACCCAAATTCTATGTATAATACATAAATGATTCAAACTATTTATATTCATATTTCAATATACAGATGAATGTTTTTTATTTATTATATAAGCTTTAATATACCTATTAACTTTGGTCACATTATTCTACTCATCATATTATTACATTTATCTTTATTATTGTGACTATTTTATATTAAAGTTTGTATAAGATAACTTATAATATTATATGGTAATATAATACTTAAAAACCAAATTTTATAACAATCATTTATTAAGAACAAGAATTTCATAAATAAATTATAATCAAAACATGCTTAAGAACAAGAATTTCATAAATAAATTATAACCAAAACATGCTTACTATGAACCATGTAGATGGAAGCTCTAATCTTATTAAAAGTCTATACATGGAAATTCATTCTTATTGGAATACTCTCCTATTGTATTAAATTTCACCAAAAGCTAATTCCAACTTATTTACACCAACTTGCGAGATAAAAAAAAATAGTTGATCATTATATTCCTCTAACTTAAAGTACATTTGACACCTAGATGGTTCCTCACAGGAATGTTGCTACTTTAGGCAACGTGGATGGTTTCCAAATAGAATTCGGGGAAAAGTAGGCTTCTCACCTCGATTCTATAAATATCTTCGTATTAGGTCATGGTTAGTTGGACAGTGAAGTGGATATCTCTTAAACGAAGATATTTATTCTCCTAGAACAAATGCTTATAAATAGATACACAGTATTCTCTTCCATCAAAACTATGAAAGCCAAAGTTAAAGACGTTGCAAATTTACATTGCCTTAGGCGTGTATTCGTGAAATTGTTGATCAGCATCCAAATCACGGTTGCCAATTCAGACTAGTTTACAATGGGCGTTGTCATCATTGCCAGGAACTCATCGAAGCTGACATGGCCGTCCCCGTCAACATCGACCCCTTCAATCATATTACGACACTCAGCCAAATTGCAACTCTCTCCCAGCCTTCTCAGCACGTTATGAAGTTCATCGGCAGAAATGAAGCCATTGCCGTCCATGTCGAAAATTTTAAAGGCGTCTCTCAGGTCCTCGACGGTCTCCACACTACCGACGCCGTTGGTGTTTAGAGCCACGAACTCCGAGAAATCGATGAAGCCGTCCCCGTCTGAGTCCGCCTCCGCCATCATAAGGCGTAGCTCCTCCTCCGAGGGATCGTGGCCCAGCAATCGCATGACGTCGCATAGCTCCGACGACGAAATCTTGCCGTCGCCGTTGCCGTCGAACTTCTTAAACACATATTCCAGCTCTGCGGTGCCTGGCAACGGACAATTCTTCAGGTCTCCGCAGCAGGAGAAGTTGGCGTTTTTTCCCGGCGAGTTTCCCCGGCCTGCATGAGATGAAGATTTGTTGCTCGACGGGGAATAAGGTCGAGATTTGGAGGAGAAGACATTGAACCGTTTGGACTGCGGCCGAGGCGACTTGGCTGGCGATTTTTTCCGATCGGCAAACCACGGAAGGCCCATTACAATTTCCCCCTTGCTTTCCAAAAACTAAAAAAAAATCTGATGCTTCAACTTTAATTGTCAGGTTCGATTCTCTGAGCTCTCTTTGCTCTGGGAATTCAATGCAACGCTTCTCTTTGTCAAAATCTAAGGTTTGTATGAAGCACAGCACAGAGAATGTAACAAAGCAATTCTATCCTATTCTTCAAAGTCCCCAGAATGTTCAGAGCAAAACTTCTACTATCTGGTGAAACGAGTTTGAGATAGTTATAGACGTATCTTTGCCCGCCTAACTTGGACGGCACCGACATTTAAAGGCTTAAAAGGAGTCAATAGAAAAGGACGCGGGTTTGTACGAAAAATCTCCTGTCGTTTAGTTTTTCTTTTGGAGATACGTGTTGGACACGTATTTGACATAATAAAGATCGACAAGTAAAGAAATGTGTTTATGGTTTGACGGTAATTGACGGTGGAAAAGGATATAGATTGTCCCCATTTCGCGGAAGTTTACGAAGGGAGATGCATGTCCACGTGTTCTTCCCCACTAATTTAGTTGTTGTCAGAAACAATTTATATTTGCCGACTTTTTTTGGTTGGATAGTGCGAAGCTCACTTACCCAGATATTAAGTGAAAATGTGAGATAATATATATATACGCATATGCATATGCCGAACTTTAAAATTAAAGTTATTCGATTAAAATAGAGCTCCCAGGTTGGGTGGTTAGTAGATTGGTAATTGTTTGTTTAGTTAGGTAAGAAGAAACTTAGGTATAAATCGTGGGGCATGTATTACAAAGGTAGTAGTTTAATCTAAATCTTTCTAGTGTAGGTTAGGCTGATGATGATGGTACAAATCATGAGCGGTCGATAGTTTCTTTCACGTCGAGTCAACAATAACAAGAATCCTAAGCGATGATGGTATGAATCCCGAGCGATTGATGGTCTTCCTCACGTCAAGTCAATGGTTCCCTCATACCGGATCAATAAGGACGAGGTGATATAGGCTTGTTGGAAGCAGAACCTGTACTCGAGCGATTGATGGTCTCCCTCACATCGAATCAATGGTCCCCCTTGTACCGGGTCAATAAGGATGAGGTGATATAGGCTTGTTAGGAGCAGAACATGTACTCGACAGTTACTAAAAATAGTGTGGTTGTAACCAATGCCCTTACGTACAGGAAAAAAAAAAGCTTTGACATGTTTTGATAGCAACTTAGACTAATATCAACTTTGTTTTTATATATAAAATAATATCAACTTTTAACTTGGATATAATATTTTAAAAATAACAGTATATTTTAAAATAGAATTTTTATTTATATTTTTATTTATATTTTCATTTATAAAATTGTAGATTTATTAGGTCCGAGGTGTAAACCAATTGGTTCATCCAAACCTCATAAGGGGGCGGAGGTCCAAGGTTCAAATCTTGGGCCTCGTCGGATTGAACGCTTGTCCCTTTCTTGGTGCTTTCAACGGCATAAAAAGTTTAAAATGATTGTGGCATGGTGGTTATAGGGGCGGATTGCGCGAAGATCTATGTGGCGGCTTCTAGGGCGGACAACGCAGAATACTATGGCGGCCATAAAAGCTGGACAGCCTGCTCGGATTCGTGGCGGCTACCGATTCCACCATGTAAATTCAAAAAAAAAAAATTGTAGATTTATTAAAATTATCTACATATGTATATGATTATTAATGTGACAAGGTTTAAATGTTTAATTTTTAATTTGATCATTCCTCTCATCACTTAGCCTTATAATCAACTAAATTAAGTCAACTTTTCTTGTGTTCAAATTTGGGGCATTTATTGCCTTAACAATAATAACATCAGGGCATAAGTGGTAGTGTCATTGGTGCTATCGTTATCTTGGTGGCCCTTTTTGCTAACCTTTGATCATTGACCTTTTTTCATCTATTATCAATCTCCAAGGTCATCTGATACTAGTGCTAACATAGTAGTGTCAACAATGCTTTTGATCCAACATATGCAAAATCTCAAACCACTTACTATTAGTGGCACCAAACACTCCAATCTAATCTACCACCTCAACTATGCCTTAGTTGGTAATCCAAATCTCAAAAGTTGCTTATCATATCCTCTCTCGTAAGTTAAATGTCAAGTTTTTTCTAACTTACTTTCAGTTAGCTCCATCAACTCCATGCAACCTTGCCACCTCTCCATCTTGCCAATCCTAGCATCTCCTCCAAAGTATCCTTCAAGGGAGACATGGATGCCTATAAATCCATCCCTGGGGGTGACCATTTCAAGAATAGTTCTTAGGAACAAAACTCTACCAAAATCTCTTTAGGAAAGAATTCTCTCGAGCACCAACATTATCAAATTTGTTCTCAGCTTTTAAAAAATCATTTTTATCTATAAAAGCATCCATCTAAGTGATCATCAATCTCAAGAATTTAGAAGGGCCATCAACAAACAACAAACAAGGTTTTGACAAGCTCCCATTGAGGGGGAAACAACCTATGGTCTTGGATTGTGCTCCCTCCCCTTTACTTGTGCTTATTGGATTTCTTTTATTTCATAACCGCTTTTGTCTTTAATCTTATTTTCTCGGCTTATCTTACATCTCATGCTTGCATCTTGTATAGTATTTCATTTGTAAACATTTAATCTTATTTTAAGGAGTTTGATCTCTATCTCTGAGTTATGCAGCAAGGTCTTCGTTCTTTTAGATCAAACCCTTAATCATTATTGTCATTATCATACTTCAGCTTACATTTTATCTCTCTATCCTATCCACAAAAGCAGTAGTATCATCAAACTACAGGTTGGTGGTGTTAATGCTCTCTCCTTCACATAGAGCAAAAGTAGGTAGTGGTAGTGCCAACAATGTTATTGTCCCAGTGGTACTTCTACCATATTGGCATTTTTTTAGACTTCGTTATTTTTTGTCACTTTGTCAATTTTATCTCATCTAAAAAAGGGTCTGATCATTGTGTCAAGGAAGCTAATTGTCTTCCATTAAATCAAACAGGCCCATTTACACCAATATCTATCATTTTTTATCTGTTTTATAGGTTTTTATGAAAGTTCTAGAAGTAGACAATAGTGTCGATGTGCTTCTATGAACAAGACATGATTCCACCAAATTAGTAGAAAGATGTTTTTTTGCTCTTTGTTCCTATCATTTTAGCATTTAGATCCTAGGTCCTATCTACTATGTGCCTGGATTAAGTTTTATTTTCTATTTTTTGTTAGAATTGATAGAGGAAGGAATAAATCTAGTTTAAGCTTAAATCATGGAGGGGATATATCTTTATCTTTACAACTTTAGGTATTGAATCAAAAGTGCATTTATCTTGCATTTCAAGTTAGATCTTGTTTGTTGCATATATCTCTTATACCCATGCTCCTTGAAAAGAAAATTTGTTATTTCATTTTATCATCAAAATAAAAAATCATTTTAGTTAAAAGTCTTGTATGTGCATAGTAGACTAGGTTAAGGTTAGGCTTAACAAAAGAAGAATCTTAGAAGAAACTTAGTTTCTTATGAAACATACTTGTTCTTTTATTTACACATCAAACTAGTCTTTAGGCTCATAACATCCCCTAATCTCGAAGTGAGAAGAGCAAGAAGAAAGGACACATTTGATCCTCTTAGTTGTCCCTTCACCAATCTCTTCCTAAATTCTCATATTTTGGTGAACCCAAAATGAATGCCATCACAAATTCTAAGATCCCTCTTTGTCCTAGACAAATCTTAATCAAGGCTAAAAATTATCAAACTTAATCAAGACCACTTAATATAAATATATTTAAATTAGATCATATTAATCTAGAATACAAGAACTTAACCAAAGGATAGTCCTCCAAAGGGTTTTTACAACCTTTGAGTAACTTCTTGCGAATCATTAATTTGTATTAGGTATTATTGTTGCACTTGCACAACTTACCCCAATCTATATGGATTGGAGACCCACTTTTTTTTTTTTTGGTGATTGTCTCTCTTGTTTGCTTTGGAGTTTGCATAATAATCAACCATCCAAAAACCTAGATCCTCAATTGAGAATTCATAATAGTGGATGCCCATTTTTTGCAATGCTTTAAACTTGTTTTGGTATTTATTGCTATTATTTTGTGTGATAAACTTTTTAAAATGACAAACAAATTTTTATTTATTTTTTATTTTATAAAATTGTATATTTATTAAAATTATCTACATATGTATATGATTATTAATGTGACAAGGTTTTGACACTTAATTTTCAATTTGATCATTCTTCTCATCACTTGCCTTATAATCAACTAAATTAAGTCAACTTTTCTTATGTTCAAATTTGGGGCATTTATTGCCTTAACAATAATAACATCATGGCATGAGTGGTAGTGGTGCTATCATGATCTTGGTGGCACTTTTTGCTAACCTTTGACCTTTGGCCTTTTTTCACCCATTATCAACCTCCAATGTCATCTAATATTAGTGCTAACATAGTAGTGTCATGTTGGCATTTTTGACACACTAAAAATAATTTTTTAAATTCGTCCAAGTATGAAGTACATCTAGTGGTGAAAGAAACATTGGACAAAATGATCTTTAGATATTTCTTTGTTGTAGACATTTTCTCAAGCTTTCCAACGATATATTACAATAGACAATCGGGTCAACAAATCAAAAGTTATGGCTCTAGGAAGTTTTACCACAAAAAATCAATTTCGGGGAAGAAAATGCAATTTCAAAGTCAAAATGGCATTTCACCCCCTTTTTTGGGCAAAAAGAGAAAATTTCCGAAAAAGGCATTTCGCCCCGAAAATCAAAAATTTCCAAAAATAGAATATTTCCATAAAAGGAAAATTTTTAAAAACAAAAAAAATCCAAAAATGGAAAAAATTTCGAAAAAGACATTTCGCCCCCCGAAAATTGAAACTTTTCAAAAATGGAAAATTTCCAAAAACAAAAACTTTTCGAAAATAGAAAGTTGTCGAAAATGGAAAGTTTTTGAAAATAGAAAAATGCCAAAAATGGAAACAAAGGCGAAAATGGAAAAATTTTGAAAATGGAAAAAAAGAGCAAGTTTGGAGAAAAAAGGGAAAGAAAGCATGTTTTCACAAGTCAAAGTCAATTTCACCCCAGATTGGAGCAAAATTCATTTTCCCCCCTTTTAGGCAAAATTAATTATTTTTGCCCTCCTCTGGCAATTAAAGATATTTTCAAGCAAAATCAATTTCTGCCTCAGTGAAGTTCCTTTCCAAAGCGCCATTGTTGCAAATATTTCTTGGGAAGGGTCAAAAATTGATGAAATTTAATTATTAGGGCACCGAAAGTGATATTTCCATAATCCTGGTTGAAGAGATGCCAGTATTAAATGCTCTTGTTCATTTTCAAGGCACCAACTATGGATTCCATTTCTTGTCAAAATGGATTTAATTTTCTAAGGCATAAGGCGAAGCGAATTCAATGACCAAATGCCCGATTTTTAGATTTTTTTGTTGTGTCCCAATGCATCGACGTCCAAGATTGCTTTAAGCATTTATTCCTATTGAATTCTTTGTGTGATTCTCCCATCAAAGTCGGATCGTGGTTTCCTTGTAGAATGTTTTGACTGAATATGTCACTGATGCCGAGGAGAAAAATATGCACGCTAGTTTTTTATCTACCGACATTTTGTTTGTATATGCATTAAATGACAGAGGCGAAATCAATCTATAAATACTAAGCATTTCATTGTAAGAAAGGAGGATAGACATTTTGCAAAAAAATACATTAAGTTTTCTGCATCAATAGAAGGATATTCAGCTTTTGGTTCCTTGAGTAGTCTTGTGGTTGATCACTTCCTGTTTGTCATTTCTGCTTACGTTTATGTTCCTTATTAGCTGCTTTTAAATTCTGCATCTAAATTTAATTACTGTTGGTAAGGGAATGAACACTGAAATGTGTCTTGGATGTTATCTCTACAAACTGTGAGTGGTTCATGTGCTTACTTTTCTATTTCATGCTAATACGAACTTAAAAGTGGTTTCTTGCTGTTAGTTTATCCCCACCGCACTTTTCTGGCTTACAACCATATTTTCATCTCTTTTTGTCATTTCATATTTCTTTCTTGTTACCCTAAGCTTTAAACTGAATTAGATTAGTAAGGGAGCCAGCCCTCTCTAGAGATCGACCCGAAGGAATTTTCTCTTTCTCTCGACCTTTCAATCTTGGTCGGGTCTAGGGCGCACAAGTGATAATACTTTGTACTTAGGCAGATTCGTGACCAATAGTTTTTGGCATACCTGATGGGATGAACAATATCCATGTTTTAAGGGAGCTCGAGTTTGTTGAATCTTTGGCTTACCTTTATCTGGTAAAATCACCTGGCGACTCTATTGAGCTGAAGATCCAGATCTCTTGATCGGTGGATGCATTTTGTGCTGAAATAAGACACCTCGAAGGAATCAAGGTTTGGTGAGCAGCCTTAACCTCACAAGCAAAGAAAAGAATGTTCACTTAACGACTCCGACTCAACGGTAAGGACCATGATCTCTAAGGATCACTGTTATAATGGCACAGGTATGCTACCCCATCTGGGATGATCCTAACCCTCTAAATATCCAAAGTCAGCATGAGATTCCCAAAAGTGCCCTGAAGACCCTAACAAAATACAAGGCATTGAGGAAATGGCCTGAGAGCACCTCGAAGATGTTGTTGCTCTAGCGACTCTCCATGGCATAGCCCATGAGGATGTCATGATCGGACTTCTGGTCTTGTATCTAGAAGGAAGGGCACTGTACTGGTACAAAATGCTTGTGTGTAAGAGCATCTACACATGGGCTGACCTAGTAGGAGCACTAGTTGACACATTTGATGGCTCTTAGGATCCCTTTCAACTCTTGATGCACCTCTCTACCATAACGAGAGCACATCTAGACAACATCACAGACTTCAATATCCAATTTTGGAGGAGTTGGATTGAGAATTCCAGAGAAGATCCAACCAAAACCTGTCCATGCCCACCTCTACTATATTTGAGCTTTACACCCGAACATAAGCCTCATCCTATTGCAATCTGAAGAACAGAGATTTTCTCAAATATTTCAAGAAGCGATACAAGCAAAGCAACTTCTGCTCCAATCAGGAAAAATACCATAGAGAGAATCTCCCTTTCCATCAATCTCTCTGGTCATTGATGCTCTCGTATGTCTTGCGCAGTATTCACAATGGAAGATCCCTCAAACTATGCAAAGACTTGGAATGTAGTTGTGTGGAGCCCAAGAGGCGAATCTCATCCAGGACCAACGAAGAGAATATGCAAGCACTGCTCCAGCAATGAGCAATATGGTAGCTTACAACTTTTTTTAAGAGAAGAATCGAGAAGAAGAGAAGAGTCTAATGACAAATTTTGAGTGCAAAAAGGGCACAATTTTGCACCCTTTTGTATCCTTGAGCATAGCATGCAAGTACTCGATCGAGACCCAATAAGCATACCTCATCAGGAGGTTGATCTTGAGGAGATCCTGAAATAAGGGCTATCACAAAAAAAATCCTGTTGTCACATCAAGGAGTTAGACGAGCACAACTGAAGACCCCGCAGCCAGTGGACTCTCAATAGTGGCAACATTGGTTCCAACCATCACCATAATCAATACTCGAAGAAAGCTCCCATATAGTAAATATTTTCACCATATTATTCATTAATTCTATGAGTACTGACATGCATGATAACCTGCCACATTATAGCTGGCTTGCAACTTGGCAAACTTTGGGAAGAGGACAACCAAAATTCAAAGATTACTTGAAGTACAATCAGATCTGGTTCGGACACTTCAGATTCATCGGATAAGCATTCAAAGCCAGGTTTGTGGTGGCGACATGCCAATCATGTTGTAAATTTTTGTGTAAATATTGTAAATAGGTCGGTTGATAAATAAAGTGCTTAGGGCACTAAATGGTGTGATCTGGTTAAAAAAAACACATGCATACAAACCCTCCCGCCCTTATTTTCCCCCTGCACCTCTGTTTTACATGCTTCCCTACCCGTAAAATCTACATATATCCATTTTTTGCCCCACATCATTCACTCAAGCCACTCATCACGCTTTCCAAGGCAAACAAAAACCACGCATGTTTCCAACCCCGTCAAGGGTGAGCGTAACTATGGCCCCATCCATTTTTTCTCCTTCGTTGAGAAAAAACCTCAACAGCATTTATTTTTTCTTTTCCATTTTGTTTTTTATTACAGGATTCGTTGGCGTCAGAGATCAAAGCCTTGCTAGAGCACCCTGAAGCAGATAAAATCATTCGAGCTTGGCAAAGTTCCTCATGTTGGGTGGAAAATACAAATAGGTGACCAGACAATATTAGGCAATGCAGGAAGAAGCTGGTGCAAGCAGTGAATAATTTGATGCATAACAGTTATGACTTTGTTACCCAATGGACAAAGGCCCTAGGGTCGATTACATCTAGACGGGCTGAATACCTCGCAAGCTGCCAGAAGTGTTGGCATTTTTACCACACTAAAAATAAATTTTTAAATTTGTCCAAGTATGAAGTACATCCAGTGGTGAAAGAAAAATTGGACAAAATGATCTTTAGATATTTCATTGTTGTAGACCTTTTCTCAAGTTTTTCAACGATATATTACAATAGACAATCGAGTTAACAAATCAAAAGTTCTGTCTCCGGGAAGTTTTACCACTGAAAATCAATTTCGGGGAAGAAAATGCAATTTCAAACTCAAAATGGCATTTCGCCCCGAAAGTAAAAAATTTCAAAAAATGGAATATTTCCATAAACGAAAAATTTCTAAAAACAAAAAATATCCAAAAATGGAAAAAAATCCGAAAAAGGCATTTCGCCCCCCAAAAAGGGCATTTTGCCCCAAAAATGGAAACTTTTCAAAAATGGAAAATTTCTAAAAATAAAAACTTTTCGAAAATAGAAAGTTGTCGAAAATGGAAAGTTTTCGAAAATAGAAAATTGTCAAAAATGGAAACAGAGGCGAAATCGAAAATTTTCGAAAATGGGAAAAAAGAGCAAGTTTGGAGAAAAAAGGGGAAAGAAAACATGTTTTCACAAGTCAAAGTCAATTTCACCCCAGATTGGAGCGAAATTCATTTCCCCCCCTTTTAGGCGAGATTAATTATTTTTGCCCTCCTCTGGCAATTAAAGATATTTTTGGGCGAAATCAATTTCTGCCTCAGTGAAGTTCCTTTCCAAAGCGCCATTGCTACAGATCTTTCTTGGGAAGGGCCAGAAATTGATGAAATTTAATTATTGGGGCACCGAAAGTGATATTTCCAGAATCTCGGTTGAAGAGATGCTAGTATTAAATGCTCCTATTCATTTCCAAGGCACCAACTATGGATTCCACTTCTTGTCAAAATGGAGTTAATTTTCTATGGCACAAGGCGAAGCGAATTCAACGACCAAATGCCTGATTTTCATATGATTTTGCTACGTGTCGATGCATCGATGTCCAAGATTACTTCAAGCATTTATTCCTATTGAATTCTTTGTGTGATTCTCCCATCAAAGTTGGATCGTGGTTTCCTTGTAGAATGTTTTGACTGAAGATGTCACTGATGCCGAGGAGAAAAATATGCATGCTGGTTTTTGATCTACCGACATTTTGTTTGTATATGCATTAAATGATAAAGGCAGAATCCCTCTATAAATACTACGCATTTCATTGTAAGAAATGAGGATATACATTTTGCAAAAAAATACTTTAAGTTTTCTGCATCAATAGAAAGATATTCGGCTTCTGGTTCCTTGAGTAGTCTTGTGGTTGATCACTTCTTGCTTGTCATTTTTGCTTACGTTTATGTTCCTTATTAGCTGCTTTTAAATTCTGCATCTAAATTTAATTACTGTTGGTAAGGGAATGAACACTGAAATGTGTCTTGGATGTTATCTCTACAAATTGTGAGTGGTTCCTATGCTTACTTTTCTATTTCATGCTAATTCGAACTTAAATGTGGTTTCTTGCTGTTAGTTTATCCCCACCGTACTTTTCTGGCTTACAACCATATTTCCATCTCTTTTTGTCATTTCACATTTCTTTCTTGTTACCCTAAGCTTTAAACCAAATTAGATTAGTAAGGGAGCCAACCCTCTCTGGAGATCGACCCGAAGGAATTTTCTCTTTCCCTTGGCCTTTCAATGTTGGCCGGGTCTAGGGCGCACAAGTGATAATACTTTATACTTAGGCAGATTCGTGACCAATAGTTTTTGGCACACTCGATGGGACGAATAGTCTCCATGTTTTAAGGGAGCTCGAGTTTAGTGAATCTTTGGCTTGCATTTATCTGGTAAAATCACCTAGTGACTCTGTTGAGCTGAAGATCCAGATCTCTTGATTGGTGGATGCATTTTTTGCTGAAAGAAGACACCCGGAAGGAATCAAGGTTTGGTGAGTAGCCTTGACCTCACAAGCAGAGAAAATAATGTTCACCTGATGACTCTGAATCAATGGTAAGGACCGTGATCTTTGAGGATCACTGCTATAATGGTACATGTATGCTACCCTAGCTGGGATGATCCTAGCCCTCTGAATTTCCAAAGTCAGCATGATATTCCAAAAAGTACCCTAAAGACCCTAACAAAATACAATGGCATTGAGGGAATGGCCTGAGAGCACCTCGAAGATATTTCTGCTCTAGCAACTCTCCATGGCATAGCCCATGAGGATGTCATGATCGGACTTTTGGTCTTGTCTCTAGAAGGAAGGATGCTGTAGTGGTACAAAATGCTTGGGCGTAAGAACATCTGCTCATGGGTAAACCTGGTAGGAGCACTAGTTGACACATTTTATGGCTCTCAGGTTCCCTTTCAACTCTTGATGCATCTCTCTACCATCACCAGAGCACCTCTAGAGAGCATCACAGACTTCAATATCCAATTTTGGAGGAGTTGGAGGAGAATTCCAGAGATGATCCAATCGACACCTGCTCATGCCCACCTCTACTATATTCGGTCTTTACACCCAAAAATAAGCCTTCTCCTATTGCAATCTGGAGAACAAATATTCCCTCAAATATTTCAAGAAGCGGTACAAGCAGAGCAATGATGTGAGAAAGGTAAGTGCTAACAAAAGATTATTAACAAAATATAGAACCTTAATCAAATTAACCTTAGCTTTGAAATCAACTAGGTTTATATAGGTTACAAACTATAGGATAGATATTAAATTAATATCTAACCTGTAATATCGCTAACCTACGCGCTTAGAAGAATAAGCGCCAACAACTAACAACTAACCTAGGATATTTAGGAATTTACCTAGGTTAACCATTAGATATTTTAAACAATAAATATCTACATGGTAAATAGTCAAAGTAGATGTAATAATCTAACTAATGTAGTATAATGCAATATACTACCTCATTTTACCCTAACATCCCCCCTTTATTACATTACTTTGATATACAAAGTTTACTCCGAAACAGTTGAAATTTGACACGTCCAAGTGCCTTTGTAAAAATGTCTGCAACCTGTTCGTCGGTGGGAATGTGTTGGAGCTGAATTCTGTGTTTAGGAACTTCATCACGAATGAAATGACAATCTGTATCAATATGTTTAGTTCGTTCATGATGTACTGGATTCTTGACCAAGTTCAAAACACCTGAGTTGTCGCAAAACATGTGAATAGGAAGATTCTTTGGTAGGCCCATGGTAGCCAAAATGCGACTTAGCCATATCGCTTCACACACAGCTCCACGTGCAGCGCGATATTCTGCCTCAGTTGAAGATAAAGCAACAACCTGTTGCTTTTTACTATGCCATGAGACAGACCGGATCCAAGATGAAAAACATAGCCTCAAGTTGATTTTCTGTCATCTATGGAGCCAACGATAGTCGAGTCGTAGTAACTCGTAAGAAGAATGAGTTATTCTTCTTATACTCTAGACCATAATCTGCACTACCCTGAATGTAGTGTATGACTCTTTTAGCTGCTTTCCAATGGGAGACCTTTGGTTCTTGCATGAACCGAGAAAGATAGTTTACAAAAAAAGTAATATCAGGTCTAGTATTAGTCAGATAGATGAGGCTTCCAATCATTTGTCTCGTAAAGTGTTCCATCTACTCGTGGTGAGTCTTCATATCATGATAACTGTAACCCCGATTCCATCGGTGTTGCTTTGGGTTTACAATCAGTCATACGATATTTTTCTACTAAAGTCTTAGCATACTTTTTCTGGGTCACCCTTAGATGATTCTTTTTCTGTTCTATTTCAAGGCCAAGACAGGAGTGGAGAAGTCCTAGGTCTGTCATATCAAATGACTTTTTCAAGTCATCCTTCACGGCTTTAATCACATTCTCTGAATTGCCAGTGATGATCAGATCATCTACATATAACACAAGAATCACTATCTCAGAACCTGTGGTCTTGATATAGAGATTTGCGTCTGATGGACTTCTCTTAAATCCGTGTTGCAATAGGTGACTATCCATCTTTATGTACCATGCTCTTGGGGCTTGTTTTAGCCCGTATAATGATTTTACCAATTTGCAAACATGTTGCTCATGGCCTTCCTCTCACAAATCCAGGAGGTTGAGTCATGTATACTTCTTCCTTTAAGTCACCATTAAGAAAGGCACTTTTTACATCCATCTGATGTAACTTCCATCCGAATTGTGCTGCCATAGCACAAAGTACTCGAATGGTGGTCATCCTTGCTGTAGGAGCAAAGGTTTCCTCATAGTCCAGTCCTTCCTTTTGAGCATAGCCCTTTGCCACAAGTCGGGCTTTATGCTTATCTATAGTGCCATCTGCCTTATATTTTATTTTGTAGACCCATTTGCAACCTATGGGTTTCTTACCTTTAGGCAAATTCACTAGCTTCCATGTTTTATTTTTAATGAGGGAGTTATATTCTCGCATCCATAGCTGTCTTCCACCGAGGCGGACTAAGTGCTTCATCAACTGTAGAAGGTTCATTCTCATCACATGCTGATAAGTAAACCCTCTCCTCATCTATCTCCATCTCATCTTCCCTTGGTAACTCTCTATCTACGTAAAGGTCTTGAAAATCTGCACAAAGATCATCAACTGAAATCGAAGCTTTACCCTTGTCTTTCTGTGACATGCTTCTTGTCTTTGGACGATTGAGAGTAAGATCTGGTGGGGAAGTGAGTTTAGAGTCTTTCAATGTGCTTGTATACCATTTGGGTGGCTTTTTCTGTTGTGAAGAAGAAGAAGAAGGAGGAGGAGGAGGTTGTTGTTCCTCCTCATCATCTAGGTATACTGTTGTAGTGTTGGATGTGAAAGCTTCATCAAACACTACATCTCTACTTATATATATCTTCTTGGTAAATGGGTCTATCAAACGATAGCCTTTTGAATTTTCATCATAACCAAGAAATATACAAGGTAGAGATTTCTCATCTAATTTCTTTCTTTTCTCCTTAGGTATATGCATAAATGCCTTACACCCAAATACCCTTAGATGAGTTATGGAGGGTTTCCTACCACTCCATGATTCCTGAGGAGTCATACCTTTAAGTGCCCTTGTGGGAGCCCTATTCAGAAGATATACCGCAGTTTGAACAGCTTTCAGCTCAAGTAAGTTTGCTCAAGGTTGGTCCCCTTAAGCATACATCGAACCATTTCCATTATGGACCGATTTCTTCTCTCAAGCAACCCCATTGGATTGAGGAGTGTAGGCTGTTGTTAACTGTCTTTTTATCCCATGTGTCTGTAAGAATGAGGAAAATTCTTTTGATGTGTATTCCCCCCTCGATCTCGAACGGAGGGTCTTAATAAAGCATCCCGATTCCTTCTCAACAAGAGTTTTAAACTCGCTGAAAATAGGAAAATGCTTCGGACTTCAACTGCAAGAAGAAGACCCACATTTTGCGTGAATGATCGTCAACAAACAATTGAAAATACCGTTTTCCTCCACAACTTGTAGACATAGGACCACACAAATCTGTGTGTACCAACTCCAAAGGTTCTTTAGCTCGAAAAGAGCTAGGTTCAAAAGGTACTCTATGTTGCTTGCCTGACAAGCAATCAGAGCACACTGGCAAAATAGATGAAAGGGGAGGAAGTCCTTTCACCATTTGATATTTACTCAGCTCTAGTAAATATCCTGAACTCAAATGCCCAAATCTCTTATGCCAAAGAGAAGTGGCCTCCTTTGTGGTCACTGCAAGTGCAGTATGAGTGGAGGTAAGTGCATCTAAGACAAACAAACCATGTTTGTATGAGCCTGTTGCTATCGGTTTTCCCTTTTTGGTGATGAAGCAACGTTTCTTGTCTTTGTCCACAGTAGAAATTGACATTCATGTTATTGTCCAGGATTTGTGGAACTGACAAGAGATTATTTTTTAATCCCGGAACATAAAGAACTTTTTCAATATTACATTCTCCATCCTGGAAGGGAGACTGAAACACTGCCTTCGCCCTGAACTCTATAGGTCCGATCATCAGCAATGGTGACCGGTCTACCTTCTCGAGCTTCAAAAGTAGCAAACCATGATTTATCGCCATCATATGTTTACTAGCGCCTCGAATCTATGTACCACAAAGAATCCTTGTGGGAGGAATCTGTATGGGTCATGAGCACCTTGTGTGCTCGTTCGTAATCGAAACTAGAATCTTCAGCTGCTATGTGACCTTGTTGCTGTTTGTTCTGGTTCTTAGATTTGCCGTTGCCCTTCTTATTTCTTTGTTCATTGGGCGGTTTGTTCTTAAACCAACATCGTTTGGTTTCATGAGTGTCTGTGTCACAAATTTTACAATGTTGTTTCTTCTTCGGAACCTCTTTGGCTTTACCCTTGTCTTGTCTAGAAGAAGAACCCTTTCGTTGATTCCACTTTTTCTTACCACCTTGTCGTTGTGAAAAAAGGGCATTGTTTGATGCCTCATCTCTCTGGAGTTGGGTAGCCTCTTCTGTTTGAAGCATATTTACCAACTCGACAAAAGTTACTGTCCTACCAGAAACTTGTAAGGAGGTGATCAACATTCTGTAGGAGTCAGGAAGAGCTCTCAAAATGATTGAGTTTAAGACTTGGTCTTCCAACTTTTCTCCTAAGGATTGTAGCTTTGTTTTTAATTCTGCGACTCTGCAGAGGAATAGCTCTACTGTTTCTCCTGATTTCATATGTAATGTATGAAGTTGTGTTTGAAGGTTAAGAATCGTTGATTGATTCTTGCCCTCAAAAATGGTACTTAAGGCATCCCAAGCTGCCTTACCAGTTGTAGCTTCACTGATATGAGGTTGGATATCATCAGTAATAGCAAGCAAGATCATTAAGGAAAGTTTCTTATCCTTTTTATCAAAGTCTATTTGATCTTGTCCAGAAGATTGAGGTCTAGTGACACTTCCATCCACTATTGACCACAAGTCCTCTACAGTTAAGATAGCCTTCATCTTAGTCTTCCATGCTGAGTAATTTGAACCTTTGAGCAGTTGGCTCTCAATGAGATACTTGTGTATCATGGCCATGGTTTAGGTTTCAAATTTGTGGAGAGGACTAATATGATGCTATCTTGCACTATACCTTATAAAAAGGTATAGAGAAGTTGTTTCAATTTGCTTTCTATAAGATATTTAATGGCACTTGCCTTAACACTCTTAGCAAGAGATGAAAAGTTTGAGGAATATTGAGCCAAACAAAATAGAGCAAATGAAACAAGGGAGTGTTTTGTCAAACTTTTGATATTTGCTCTCTAAGATATTTAATGGCACCTGCTTTTAACACCTTTGAAAAAAAGATGAAAAAATTTGAGGTTTATTTAAGCCAAACAAAAGAGAGTCTTATCAAGGTGATTGAAATTTTTGACCTTTTGATGGGGAGAAATTACTTGTTTGAACCTATGCAAAGTTTAGCATGGTGTTTGAGTGAAGTTTGGGTGTTTGTGAAAAGCTCCTTGTAATGTTTTATTTTTGACCTTGTAATTGCAAAAAAAATGTTTTTAGTGCAATAATAAAAAAAAATATAAGAGCACCCAAATTTATATCACTCTAGGTGTCGGATTCCACCGAAAATGCACCTAGTACAAGCAATTTTGAAGAGAAGGTGTCGAGTAAAATCGAGAATGCACCTTTCTTTAAACTGAAATAGCCCCCCCTTTATCTTTACAATTTTGAAAACTATAGAATTCTAAAAAAATTCTATCCCCCCTTAATGTTTACAAAATGTAGAATTTAGAGCATATCTTTCAAGACAAGTCGACACACGACAAGCATTTGAAAGACCTTCCAGAACCAGATTGACACACAACTTGGTTTTCTATCTCCCGTAATTATTCAATACTCAAAAATAGGAGGTGCATCAGGATTAAAGGGTTCTCTAATCCTCATGGGACCATAACTACGATCCAAACCCTTCCAAGGATCGATGTAAGTATTGAAACGGGGTAAGCTCCTTCTATGCTCTCTAAGCATACGACGAAAATGAGATCTTGTCGTCTGACGTCTAAGTTCGTTCCTCTTTCGAATAACTCTTAGACGACGAAGGGCTTTTGTGATCCAAAGCTTTTTCTTCATGAGACAAAAAATTTGTTCTCCCAAAACAATTGATTAGAAAATTTTGGAGAATTTAAAAATTTATTAGAAGTCTCAAAGCTGCAAAAGAAATTTGTTTCAATGATTGTCTCTTGTCTCCCTCAGTTTGATTAGGAGAAAACAATCCAAAACTTTTGCCTTCCCTTTTTTTTTTTTAATAAAATTTTATTTCAATGCATCATTTTAACTTTAACTTAATAGAATTTAATTAATAAAAAAATTTTGATAAAAAAATCACTTAATTTTGAAAAAAAATGATTTAAATAACAAAAAAAATAATTTATTAATTAAAAACTAAGAGAAAATTAAAAAAAATGCAAAAAAAAAAAAAATAAAAAATTTTACCTGACCTGCGGGTTCGATCCTGCGTCCCCGCGGCAGGAGATCGGCCGACTGGCGCTCCTGCCAGTCGGTCTACACCGCTCGACGACAAGGGAAGGATAAAACCTTCCCTTTCGTCCTTCTCGCGACTGGAAGAGAAAAAAATAAAAAAATTATGATCCGTCGCGGCTGGGAATCGAACGCGGATCGTCCGCGTGGGAAGCGTCCGAGGCTGGCAGCTATTGCCAGTCCTCCTCCGTTGGCTGATCCGTCAGCCAACGTGAGGAAAGCTGCCTTCAGCTTCGGCGCTATTAATTTTTTTTTTAAAACTCGTGGGATATATCCCACATGCGCACTGCGGGCGCATTCAAATGGTTTAAAAACCACAAACCTCCCTTAGGCTCTTGATTGCCTGCGGGCAATCGGCAGGCTCCACAGAACCCTTTTTGCCACGTGCCGCGCGCAGGAGTTGCTGAGCCAGATCGAACCGCCTGCCAGCAGATCGGACCGCCACGTCAGCAGGTTGCCTCGAGCCACGTGCCGCCTCGGGCCGCGTGCCACCACGTCAGCAGATCGGCTGCCATGGGCCGCGTGCAACCTCGTTGTCCCTCGGGCCGCTGTGCCCGTCCATTGCCTCGGGCCACGTGCGCCACTCTCATCCAGATTGCCTCGGGACGCGTGCAGGTCACCTCGAGAACCGGGCTGATTTACTCCTACGGGCCGCCTCGAGAAGCGTGCCGGTCAGCCTACGGGCCGCCTCAAAAAGCGTGCCGAAACCAGACTGCGGGCCACCTCCTCGGGTAGCGTGCCTCGAAGTGCTGCGGGCTAAATCCGAGGAATGGCTCTGATGCCAATGATATGAGAAAGGTAAGTGCTAACAAAATAATTAGAACCTTAATCAAATTAACCTTAGCTTTGAAATCAACTAGGTTTATATAGGTTACAAACTATAGGATAGATATTAAATTAATATCTAACCTAAATATCGCTAACCTACGCGCTTAGAAGAATAAGCGCCAACAACTAACAACTAACCTAGGATATTTAGGAATTTACCTAGGTTAACCATTAGATATTTTAAACAATAAATATCTACATGGTAAATAGTCAAAGTAGATGTAATAATCTAACTAATGTAGTATAATGCAATATACTACCTCATTTTACCCTAACAAGCAACTTCTGCTCCAATCAAGAAAAATACCATGGAGAGAAACTGCCTTTCCATCAATCTCTTTGGTCGTTGATGCTCCCGTATGTCTTGCACAATATTCACAATGGAAGATCCCTAAAACTATGAAGAGACTTGGAATGCAGCTGTGTGGAGCACAAGAGGCGAATCTCATCTAAGGCCAACGAATGGAATATGAAAACACTGCTCCAACAATGAACAATATGGTAGCTTGCAACTTTCTTCAGGAGAAGGATCGAGAAGAAGAGAAGAGTCTAATAACAAATTTTGAGTGCAAAAAGGGCATAATTTTACACCCTTTTTGTATCCCTGAGCATAGCACACAAGTACTCGATCGAGACCCAATAAACATACCTCATCAAGAGGTTGATCCTAAGGAGATCTTGACAGAAGGGCTATCACTAGAAAAATCTTGATGTCACATCAAGGAGTTAGAGGAGCACGTACTGAAGACCCTGCAGCCAGTGGACTCTCAAAAGTGGTAGCATTGGTTCCAGCCATCACCGCAATCAGTACTCGAAGAAAGCTCCCATATGGTAAATATTTTCACCACATTATTCATTAATTGTATGAGTACTAGCATGCATGATAACCTGCCACATTGTAGCTAGCTTGCAACCTAGCAAACTTTGGGAAGAGGACAACCAAACTTCAAAGATTGCCTGAAGTACAATTAGATCTGGTTCGAACACTGCACATTCACCAAAAAAGCATTCAAATCCAGGTTTGTGGTGGCGGTATGCCAATCATGTCGTAATTTTTTGTGTAAATATTGTAAATAGGTCAGCTGATAAATAAAGTGCTTAGGGTACTAAATGGTGTGATCTAGTTAAAAAAACACATGCATACAAACTCTCTCGCCCTTATTTCCCCTCGCACCTTCGTTTTACATGCTTCCCTGCCCGTAAAATATGCATATCTCCATTTTTTTCCCCACATCATTCACTTAAGCCACTCATCACGCTTTCTATAGACACCTAAAACATGTCATGCTGAGGCGACTACTCATACAGGACATGCCAGAAGACCATATGGAAGACCTTTGGACATATCCAAGGTATAGTAGTGGTTTTTACCACTCAATTAGGCACTTTTTCCTAGTCAGTGCTAGTCATTGCTGACACCCGCGATTAGCAGTGCTCACCATGCATGTCAGTCGTGGTCAGCACTCAGAATCAGTTGGCCTTCATCCGACCCAAAGTTGGTTGCAACGACCAATTGGTTACAAATTGGAGCAGTTTGAGCGAGGAAGGTTTTGGATCCTTCCATCCAACAAGCTCAACCACCCAATCTTGATCTTGGCTTCATGAGGAAGCCACCCCTAGCCTTGGGCAATTACTATAATATCCCCCTTTGAATTGGGGATAAGTCTAGAGAGAAGCATAGTCGATTGAGCAGTGAAGCCCTATCGAATTGCATAAGCAACTACATGCATTGATAAGGATACTTTTGCTACCTAGTTGGAGATCAATTTGTCATGAAATCCCTAGGAGCCTAGGAGAGCCAAGAAATGCAAATCCATGCAATTGGTGCACAATATGAACAATTCAATCGCCAAACTTTTCAGAGGGCACAAAGGTGACCCTTGACCATCAATTTGGTAATGTGGATCGAAGAGAAAGCCCTAATTCTGAGGGCAAGTTTACTCAGAGCTCCGTCGCAACTGTTAGCTGTGGTTAACAGTGTTGACCGCACATCAGACCCATAGTGAGTAAATGGCTACAGATCCCCTTGTGCTCTTTCTTGTAGATTAATTGATTAGATAATAATATGCTTAGCATAGGTTCTATTAACATTTTAGAGACATATGACCGGTGGAATTAAGCATTTAAAGTAGATTTACCTTCATTTTGTGTGCAATTGTGGGTTATTTCATGCGTTCATGCTTTCTATTTGATAACCTAACCCAATAGATAGATAGTATTTGCTTTCTTATACATGTCTGATAAAAATATTTCATGACTAATATAGGTTTACGATGTTTTATCTGTTTTCTTGATTACATGCTTGTTATGACATATTTTTGTGAAATACCCTTTTAAAGCCTCATCAAGAGAGGCCTCCTTTGTTTTTAATGTTTCTTGTTGTTTATTGAATGCAGGACTACCAGGGTTTTGGGATGTTAGGAAACAAATGTCTCTAAGCATGGAGAAGAGGGTCATCGACACCCTAGAGCAGTCCGTGACACCCTAGAGTAGTTCATGTCACCCTAGAAGGCATTTGGTTCACATCTACCCTTGAGAGGGATTAGATCTGTTGTAATTGAAGTATCAAAATGGGTATCCCTAAGAGGGACGAATATGTAAGTTGACTCAATTTGGAATTAATAAAGATTATTGCATTCTGTTTCCTTTTTGTTGTCAATTGGTGCATGTTCATTTGTTATCTTTTATCAATTACAATAGATCGCATTAGGTGTGAGCTATTTTTGGTGGTTACACTTTCCAAGGCAGAAAAACAACCACACATGTTTCCAACCCCGTCAAGGGTGAGCATAACTATGGTCCCATCCATTTTTGCTCCTTCCATTGAGAAAAAACCTCAACAAACTCTATTTTTTTTCTTTTCCATTTTGTTTTTTATTACAGGAGTCGTTGGCGTCAGATATCAAAGCCTTGCTAGAGCACCCTGAAGCAGAGAAAATCATTCGAGCTCGAAAAAGTTCCTCGCGTTACAAATAGGTGACTAGACAATATCAATCAATGTAGGAAGAAGCTAGTGCAAGCAATGAATAATTTGATGCAACTGACAGTTATGAATGTTACCCAATGGATAAAGGCCCTAGGGTTGATTGCATCTAGACGAGTTGAATACCTCGCGAGCCGCCAAAAGTGTTGGCATTTTTGCCACACTAAAAATAAATTTTTAAATTCGTCCAAGTATGAAGTACATCCAGTGGTGAAAGAAAAATTGGACAAAATGATATTTAGATATTTCCTTGTTGTAGACCTTTTCTCAAGCTTTCCAACGATATATTACAATAGACAATCGGGTTAACAGATCAAAAGTTATGGCTCCGGGAAGTTTTACCATAGAAAATCAATTTCGAGGAAGAAAATGCAATTTCAAAGTCAAAATGGCATTTCGCCCCGAAAATGAAAATTTTCCAAAAATGGAATATTTCTATAAACGAAAAATTTCTGAAAAATGCATTTCGCCTCCCGAAAAGGCATTTTGCCCTGAAAATGGAAACTTTTCAAAAATGGAAAATTTCCAAAAATAGAAACTTTTCGAAAATAGAAAGTTGTCGAAAATAGAAAGTTTTCAAAAATAGAAAATTGCCAAAAATGGAAATAGAGGTGAAAATGGAAAAAAAGAGCAAGTTTGGAGAAAAAAGGGGAAAGAAAGCATGTTTTCACAAGTCAAAGTCAATTTCACCCCAGATTGGAGCAAAATTCATTTCCCCCCTTTTAGGCGAAATTAATTATTTTTGCCCTCCTCTAGCAATTAAAGATATTTTCGGGCGAAATCAATTTTTGCCTTAGTGAAGTTCCTTTCCAAAGCGCCATTGCTGCAGATATTTCTTGGGAAGGGCTAAAAATTGATGAAATTTAATTATTGGGGCACCGAAAGTGATATTTCCAGAATCCCGGTTGAAGAGATACCAGTATTAAATGCTCCTGTTCATTTTCAAGGCACCAAATATGGATTCCACTTCTTGTCAAAATGGAGTTAATTTTCTAAGGCGCAAGGCGAAGTGAATTCAATGACCAAATACCTGATTTTCAAATGATTTTTCTACGTCTCGATGCACCGACGTCCAAGATTGCTTCAAGCATTTATTCATGTTGACGTCTTTGTGTGATTCTCCCATAAAAGTTGGATCGTGGTTTCCTTGTAGAATGTTTTGACTGAAGATGTCACTAATGCTGAGATATGCACGTTGGTTTTTGATCTACCGGTATTTTGTTTGTATATGCATTATATGACAGAGGTGAAATCCCTCTATAAATACTAAGCATTTCAGTGTAAGAAAGGAGGATAGACATTCTACAGAAAAATATTTTAAGTTTTCTGCATCAATAGAAAGATATCCGGCTTCAGGTTTCTTGAGTAATCTTGTGGTTGATCACTTTCTGCTTGTCATTTTTGCTTACGTTTATGTTCCTTATTAGCTGCTTTTAAATTCTGCATCTAAATTTAATTACTGTTGGTAAGGGAATGAACATTGAAATGTGTCTTGGATGTTATCTCTGCAAACTATGAGTGGTTCCTATGCTTACTTTTCTATTTCATGCTAATTCAAACTTGAATGTGGTTTCTTGTTGTTAGTTTATCCCCATCACACTTTTTTGGCTTACAGCCATATTTCCATCTCTTTCTGTCATTTCACATTTCTTTCTTGTTACCCTAAGCTTTAAACCGAATTACATTAGTAAGGGAACCAACCCTCTCTGGAGATCAACCCGAAGGAATTTTATCTTTTCCTTGGCCTTTCAATGTTGATCGGGTCTAGGGTGCACAAGTGAAAATACTTTGTACTTAGGCAGATTCGTGACCAACATGTCAACAATGCTTTTGATCTAAGATATGCAAAATCTCAAACCACTTACTATTAGTGGCACAAAACACTCCAATCTAATCTACCACCTCAACTATGCCTTAGCTGGTAATCCAAATCTCAAAACTTGCTTATCATATCCCCTCTCGTAAGTTAAATGTCAAGCTTTTTCTAACTTACTTTCAATTAGCTCCATCAACTCCATGCAACCTTGCCACATCTCCATCTTGCCAATCCTAGCATATCCTCCAAAGGATCCTTCAAGGGAGACATGGATGCCTATAAATCCATCCCTTAGGGTGACCATTTCAAGAATAGTTCTTAGGAACAAAACTCTACCAAAATATCATTAGGGAAGAAGTCTCTCGAGCACCAACACTATCAAATTTGTTCTAAGCTCTTAGACATTCATTTTTATCTATAAAAGTATCCATCTAAGTAATCATAAATCTCAAGCATTTAGAAGGACCATCAAAAAACAATAAACAAGGTTTTGATAGACTCCCACTGAGGGGGAAACAACCTATAGTCTTGTATTGTGCTCTCTCCCCTTTACTTGTGCTTATTGGATTTATTTTATTTCATAACCTCTTTTGTCTTTAATCTTATTTTCTCAGCTTATCTTTCATCTTATGCTTGCATCTTGAATAGTCTTTCATTTGTAAACATTTAATCTTATTTTAAGGAGTTTGATCTCTGTCTCTGAGTTATGTAGCAAGATATTTGTTCTTTTAGATCAAACCCTTAATCATTATTGTCATTATCATTATTTAGCTTGCATTTTATCTCTCTATCCTATCCATAAAAGTAGTAATATCATCAGAATACAGGTTGGTGGTGTTAATGCTCTCTGCTTCACATAGAGTTAAAGTGTAGGTAGTGGTAGTGCCAACAATGTTATTGTCCTGGTGGTACTTCTGTCATATTGGCATTTTTTAGACTTCGTTATTTTTTGTCACTTTCTCAATTTTATCTCATCTAAACAGGGGTTTGATCATTGTATCAAGGAAGCTAATTATCTTCCATTAAATAAAACACTCCCATTTACACCAATATCTATCATTTTTTATCTGTTTTATAGGTTTTGATGAAATTTCTAGAAGTAGACAATAGTGTTGATGTGCTTCTATGAACAAGATATGATTCCACAAAATTAGTAGAAAGAGGTTTTTTTGCTCTTTGTTCCTATCATTTTAGCATTTAGATCCTAGGTCCTATATGCTATGCACCTGGATTAGGTTTTGTTTTCTATTTTTTGTTAGAATTGATAAAGAGGAAGGAACAAATCTAGTTTAAGCTTAAATCACAGAGGGGATATATATTTATATTTAAACTTTAGATATTGAATCAAAAGTGCATTTATCTTGCATTTCAAGTTAGATATTGTTTGTTGCATATATCTCTTATACCCATGCTTCTTGAAAAGAAAAATTATTATTTCATTTTATCATCAAATTAAAAAATCATTTTAGTTATAAGTCTTGTATGTGCATAGTAGACTAGGTTAAGGTTAGGCTTAACAAAAGAAGAATCTTAGAAGAAACTTAGTTTCTTATGAAACATACTTGTTCTCTAATCTACACATCAAACTAGTCTTTAGGCTCATAACATCCCCTAATCTCAAAGTGAGAAGAGCAAGAAGAAAGGACACATTTGATCCCCTTAGTTGGCCCTTCACCAATCTCTTCCTAAATTCTCATATTTTGGTGAACCCAAAATGAATGCCATCACAATTCCCAAGATCCCCCTTTGTCCTAGACAAATCTTAATCAAGGCTAAAAATTATCAAACTTAATCAAGACCACTTTATATATATATATATATATTAGATCATATTAATCTAGAATATAAGAACTTAACCAAAGGATAGTCCTACAAAGGGTTTTTACAACCCTTTGAGTAACTATCGTGCGAATCATTAAGTTGTATTAGGTATTATTGTTGCACTTGCACAACATACCCCAATCTATATGGATTGGGGACCCACCTTTTTTTATTTTGGTGATTGTCTCTCTTGTTTGCTTTGGATTTTGTATAATAATAAACCATCCAAAAAATTAGATCCTCAATTGAGAATTCATAATCGTGGATGCCCATTTTTTGCAATGCTTTAAACTTGTTTTGGTATTTATTGTTATTATTTTGTGTGAGAAACTTTTTAAAATGGCAAACAACTTATCCTATAAGATCAAGCTCAAAATAAGCTTTCCAATGAGTACCCACATGCCTATGTTCCCATAGCCTTAGTACCCCAAACATGTTTAAATTTAGGCACTACAGACTTGGATTTCTCCCTATCAACATAGATGGCTTCACTTTTGGGCCATATATATCCTTAAATACTTAGCAAAAATCCATGAAATTACTTCCATTGGATGCAACTTAAAAAAATATTTCCAACAAGCATAAAATTTCCTATGTTTGTAAAAGGTTTGAGGCTTGAAACTATTTGTTTTCCATAAGTTGTTCAAGCTATCGTGACCAGAAAAAATTAGAGGCATAAAACCAAAAGTTTTTTAATCAAATATTTTTTAAACAGAAAGTTTTTAGATCATAAATTTTAAGAAAATCTAAAATCGAAAGTTTAAAAAGTTCAATTAGGAGTTTTAAGAAAATTTAAATCAGAAGTTTTTAGAAGTTCCACCAAGCAGAATGTTGAAAGTTTTAAGAAAGATTTAAAAGTTCCACCAAGAGGAATGTTAGAAGTTTGTATGAGATTTAAAAAGTTTCCCTTTGAAAGTTACGATTAAGGTTTTGGAAATAAAGTTCCCCTTTAAAACCTCCAATTAGAGATTTTAAACAAATCTTGAAAAAAGAAAACATTAAAGTCCTGATAAGCTTTCCTAACCATCATATCTAGGCAGATCAATGGAACAGGAGTGAACTAAGGTTTAAAAGCAACAAAAAAAGATAAGTCATTGGAAATTGCTGGAAAACAATAAAAGTTGTTGAAAAGTGCAAATTTTCATTAGAAAACCTAGAGAATGGCTAGACAAGGTAGAAACTCGTCGAAAAACATAAGAAATGCCCAAAAAGCACAAAAAATAATTGGAAATCATAGAATGACCAAAAAATATAGAGTAAGGTATAACAATGGTTGAAAAACACAAAAAAATACCCGAAAATGCCAGATTATTTAAAATGTAGGAAAGGAGAGAGAATCATTCATTAAAAAATTAGAACAATATAAAATTTAAAATTTAAAAATAAAAAATAAATTATAAAAAAATAAAAATGAATATAGTAATTGTAATAAAGTTAGCCTACCATTTTTTACTTTTGTAGGATATTTATCGCAAATGCTTGGAATTCAAAGATGCCAGACATGGGATTTTTAAAGCTCTCTAGGCAAGTGCAAATGCATAGGATGGTGGATGTTATAATATTAATGATCAACCTAGAGTTTGTAGAGAATTAATGAGGCATGGTTGAGGTTTTGTAGAAGCAATCTCAAGGAGCACATGTCATGGTGGGAGGATAATATTTCCGATCTCATATACCCATGAAAATGAATATAATGATAATTTATTGTAAAAGTAATTCTAGGTGCAAAGCCACCAAGTTGTATAAATATTGGCTCACTAGTCAATTACAAGGGTCGTAATCCATCTAGTAGCATGCTTTTAGTTTTTTTCTCTTTGACTTTTTTTAATTGGTTGGAAAAAGGGGGTTTGAAAGGATCCCAAACATTTTACAACTAAAATGTACCCCAAAAGAACAACTCTAAGAAATACACAGATGAAGCTCCAAAGAGATCTAGAGGTCAATCTTCAAGTGATACAAGGATGAAGATCCAAAGAGAACAAAAGGTCAATCTCTAAGAGAAAAAATAAGATCTCCTAGGATTCAAATAAACCCTACAACAATAAAGAAGAACATAGATCCCAAGGAGAGAATCAACAATCTGCCCAGTCAAATTAGCGCCCAAAATAAAATTTGAAACTTAATAATCCCGCTTGAAATTTGAAATCATTTTTTCAAAATAAACTTCTTGTCTAGATATGCAAGGATTACCATACATCTAGCTATCATCCACTACAATCAAGGATCAAATCAAAATTGAATCAAATAATTTCCCACTTAGAAAAGAGAGGAAATATCCTGCATCCAAAAGGTAAGCAATATCAGGCAGGATAACTCAAAAATTGTAGATCCATAACCTTCCAATAAATAGATGAATCTAGACCCTATGAGAACTAGCAAATTGAATCTTGAGCTCAAAAATAAAGAAATATCAATCATGATTTGGATGATCTCTAGGAAATCGTTTTCATCCAACACAACATTCTCATTGTTCAAATGACAAAAAGTTTCACCAATTGAAACCAAAAGGTCCATACCAAGAAAGAAGTCCAACTAAAAGAGACTCATAGATGAAATCTAGTCAATAGTAGTAAAATATTTATGGAGCTTCCTCCATCTCCACAAAAATTCCTTGAGAAAATATCTCCAAACCCAACAAAACTAGATCCATAAACTCAGCCAAGATACTTCTAAGAAGAGTTGTTGAGCCCCTTGCATCTAACATTCATAAATATCTCTTGCATAAAATTCTTAGGATACAAAAAACATAGATCCATAAACTTATCCAAGAAACCTCCATGAGAAGCTTTAGAGCCCCATGCAATTAGAACCTTGTAGGCACAAGCATTAGAAATTCACATCTTTCTTCCTTCTACCACTACAACCATGAGGGAGATAGCCTACAAGAACCTCCAAGGATCCACCAAAGGATTAGTGTTCTTAGGCATGATAGTTCTAGGGTCAACAAAAAAACAAGAATCAATTGAACTCTTATTTACATCAACAATAGAGCAAACTAAACTGAGAAATCTAGAGAAGCCCCAACAAATAACGATCTCCATGCTACCAACCAACAACTCATCCAAAGACCAAGCCAAGCAAGGATCAATCTTCCCATCCATTGTGGGTTTCAAGGATAGGAGAACTAGACTTATCTCCCCAAAAACTCCAAATAGAGAAATTGGATGAATCTTCCCAACCATAAATGAGAGAATCAAATGAATCTCCTTAGAAACCATAAAAGGGAGAATTAGATCAATCTTCCCAATAATAGTGTGGAGAACAAAAAAAAACTCCCTAAAAACCACAAATGGGTGAACTAGAAAAATATCCTCAGTAATAGACAAGAGAACCATACAACTCTCTCCAGAAAATAGGAGAAACTAGATGAAGCTTCCCATAAATTGGGAGAGCCAAACGAATCTCCCCAAGACCATAGGAATTGCAAAAACACCAATCCTTGTCAGCTCGAGGCCTACAGGAATAACAAGAACCCCAACAAAACTAGAGCTCCATAGTAGGGAAGCCCTTCCAAAATCTCTCAACCTCTCAAACCCTCTTCCTCTCATACTCTCAAACCCTATGATCTAGACCTTTTTATCTTTTCCTTTCTCTATTGAAGTTTGGTGTATTTTTTAACCAAGTTATTATTGTTTTTGAGCTTCAATATTGTAATCCATTGAAGTGGAAAAATATAAATCAATGTACTCAATGATTACCTTTATAATATAAGGCTTTTGAAATTTGTTTTGTTCAATCTACATATGTTGATGGTAGTTGCACTTAGTCCATTTTATAGTTTGTTTCTCCCCTAAAGATTGCACTATCTTGGACCTTAGGCTATGTGAATATTGGTCGGGTCAATATTGGTTTAAATTAGAATTGTTGCTTTACCATATTGGAACTAAGTTCAGGGTAGTATTTACTTATTTTTCTTTATTTTCTCTTACCCTTTTGAATTTTCTTTAGATCCTATTTAGATTAGGAGTAGATTAATTTCCATTTGAAGCATTGAAGCTAGTTTTTTGCAGTGCATTTTAAAATTTCATACAACTTCAAAATAGTCATTGTTGTTATATATGTGATAATAATCTTAAATGCAATGAATGATATCAATTGGGCAATCACAATTTATAGAGCTTAAAATTTATCTTTTAGTTGCCCAATTTTAAATTCCACTTACCTCATGTATGTTTAAATATCAATGTAGTGGAATTAATTTCAGGTAGTTAAGTGTTTGATTTTAAAGCATTGTATCCAATAAAATATATCCTTTTGATTCATAACCAATAAAATCCCCTTAAAGAAATAGATATCAGTGACCTTTAAGTCTATCCACATCAACCAAGACCTAGCATAGCCAAACCTTGGGGAAAAAATATTTCCCTTTCAAGAGGGAACAAATCCTCATTCCAAGTATGTTGGCTTACCCTTGATACACCAATAGTTCACTTTTACCTCTTTATGCCCAATAGAACTGGCACTAGGGAGGTAAAATCTAGTGTGTCATTTTCTCACTCAAAAAAACTGGTGCTAGAAGGAGGACCAATAGTTCACTTTACCTGTTTGATTTACTTCCATGGCGAAAACCCTCTTTTTAAAATAATCCTTTGCTTCTCTTTTTCGCCCCATATTTTTAGAAAAAGCATTGATTTTATTTTCTTAGAAAATCTTCCAACTTGGAGCTTTAATTTTGCTTTTTCTTTTTCCTTTTGTTTTATTTTCGCCCTCCTCTTTTTCTTTTATAATTTAAAATTCATTTAAATTATTTTTCAGCACTCACTTAATTGGGTAAAACAATAATTTTAAAATATTTGTTCCAATTGGTACTCATAAAACGATCTGACCTTTGCTGAAAAAATAATTTAAATGATTTCCCTAAAATCTCTTAACATCACTTTAAAAAAAGAATCGGGGTGAATCTAATATTTAGAGGAAGAAAGGGTGAAAACGATTTTTTTTATTTATATTCGCTCTGATATTGATTCCACTGAAACACTTTGTATGTAGTTGCCTGCAATGTTGGAATGCACCCCCATATTTTAAAATATTCACATGTTGTTTCATCCCTATGAGGGGCGAACGAGAGTTTCACCCCTCATACGGGGTGAAAGCGCTATTAACCATTATTGGTTTTGAATATCATTGCGCATCTTTGAAATTGTGTTCACCCCAAAGAGAAGCGCACAAAATTTGCCCCACCTTTGTAATGATCCTCCTTATGCGAATCCCACAATTGACTTTAGGATGCATGTGCTTTCGCCTCAATGAGGGACGAAAGGGAGTTTCACCCCTCACTTGGGGTGAAACCCCTTTTGTCTCGACACTCTTCATATTGTTTTTCCTGCTGTAAATTTATATACGCCCCAAAGGAAGGTGAATGGGACTTTCACCCTTTCCTTGGGGTGAAAGCACTTCCAGTTCCATACTTTCATATTGTGCTCTCTAACATTTTCTTTTAAAATGCTTTTCACCCTTAGACTTCATGCGAAGTTAACATCTCCTTCTCTCCCATACCCCTTTGATTTTGATAATAAATCATTTTTTAACCTCGGAGCCCTCATATATCTACTAGAATTTTTACAATAAAATAATTAGTTTCACCCAAAACTCATAATGTGTCCTTGGAAAACCTTTTCGAAAAGAAATTAATTTTTAGAGAAGAACATTATGGAACGAAAGTGATTTTCTTGTTGAGGGTAGCCTGACATTTGTTTTTAGCAGAGTCAACTTCGTACTCTCCTTTTTTTATAAAGCAATAAAATACTTGTAGAAAATAAAATTTGTACATATTTACATACTTCACATCTGATCATATCACTGAAAATAAGCCTTCAAATGAAGGTCATTAACCGAAATTGAAATATCCCAATCATCCATGTCTTGGAGATGATATGCATTTGTTGGATTTATCCCTGAAACTTGAAATGGACCCTCACAGATTGCGTTAAACTTGTGGTGCTTCCTAGGCTTAGCTTTGTTCTCATTCCATTTAAGGATAAGATCTCCAACCTAAAATTTTTACTCTGTCATCTTCTTACCGAACCACTTTTGTGTCATTATAGCATGTTCGATGAAAGAAACATATACCCTTTCTCTCTTCTCTTATAATTGTAGAAGTTAAGCCAACCTTGCACTCATGGGATCAAATTCGTCATCTTCATCTCTAAATAATTACAAAGTTTGGAGAACTAGGAGCTCGATGTGAGTGGGTAAAACTGCTTTCTTCCCATACACCAGGGAGTAAGGAGAAGCTTTAATTGAATTTTTCACTGATATGTGATCTGCCCACAAAGCTTGATTTAACAACGGATGCCAACTCCTTTTGTTGCTTCCAAGAATCCTCTTCAAGATCCGAAGTATATTTTTATTTGTGGATTCTGCAAGATCGTTACCCTAGGGTAATAATTGGAGGAAGTATTTAGGTAAATCCCATACCTACTTGTAAATTTAGTGATTTGTTCCTCGATAAATGGAGTCTTGTTATCTTTTACAATGGCATCTAGTACACCAAAACAGGTAATCAACCCTTCAAGGAAGGAGATGACTATAGTCTGGTTAGCTTTCTTGGTTGGGATGGCTTTTTCCCATAGAGTAAAGTAATCAGTCGCTGTTAGAATATATTTATACTCAGCAGAGGAATGAGGATCGATAACTCCAATGAAATCCAAGCCCCACTACTAAAATTGAGCTTCTACCTGAATTGGGTGTAGAGGTAAGGATTCTTTTCGACTCCTTCCGACTCTGGCTCACCTTATGTGTATCTACGAAGAGAGTAGGCTAGAAATATCTAGCTCGAATGATCTTCAAGGCCATAGGCCTTCCTGCATAATGTCCATCAGACAAGCTAGAGTGAAACTCCAATATTTTCTACTTTTTTGACTCTTTCACGCATCTAAGGAGCACTCTGTCTATGTTTTTATGAAATAACCCACTTGGTAATAGAACGTACTTGAGCATCTACAACCCAAATCTTCACTGCTATGAGGCATCAAGATGTGATGGAAACCTTCCAGATGTGAAGAACTCAACAAGATCCTCTGTCCAGTCATGACTGCTTGTAACTTGATTGGCAAGATTGCTCTCATCGATAACATCATCCTGTAATGGAGATAGCGATCCGAAAGTTGCACTTTTAGCCAATTCTTGGTAAAGTGCCCGACTATGAACCAATTTAGTCAATCGAATCTCCACATCATATTCCTGAATCTTTGAAACCCAGCCTACTCTTTTATCACCCATCTCTCCTTGAATAATGAAATTCGTAACGTCTGGATGAATAACATAGATGATTATTTTGCTTTGTGAAATAAAATACCAAGATTTCTTTAGATACTTCATGACCACATACACCTACTTCTCAATGAAGTTATATTTTTCTTGGTGTGGTGAAATGACCTGGCTTAGAAAAGTAATCGGTTTTTCATCTCTACCATCTTGTTTCTACGTGAGGATAGTGGCATAACTTTCCTGCTCGCCCACTACGTAAAGTACAAAATCCTTTGAATAATATAGATTAATCAATACTGGCACTTGGGTAATTCTCTCCTTGATCTCCTAGAATGTCTATCTTCATACTTCTATCCACTTGAAGTTTACATTCTTCTTTAGAAGTTCGGTCATTGGCTTTACTACCTAAGTGAAATCGACTATGAATTTTTGAATGAAATTGATCTGGCCAAAGAATGACTGTAGATCCTTCTTGTTAATTGGTAGCGGTAATTTCGAGAGAGCCTCAAATCTCATAGGATCAATTGCCAGTCCTTCCTGTGAAATCACATGTCCCAAGAGTTTTCCTTCTTTGATAGCAAAAATGGATTTCTTTGAGTTAATGGAAATTACAAACTCCTGATATTTTTTGAACACTTATCTTAGATGAGAGACATTTTCTTCCCTGTGATGTGAGAAAATAGTCATATTATTAAGGTAAATTATAATAACGCAATTCAAAAACTCATAGAAAGTGATATCCATAGCTATCTGAAAGGCGACACCAATATTGGAAAGACCAAAAGGTATTCTATGATAGGAAAAAGTGCCCCACTTTGTAGTAAATGCCATTTTGTGTTGATCCCTATCCTTCACCCAGATCTGGTTATAGCTGAAGAAACCATCCAATAATGAAAATATCTATGCTCCAACAACTACGTGAAGAATTTGATCAACTGTGGTAGGGGATAGTGATATTTCAAATATTCTTGGTTTAGATTTTTAAATTCCATGCACAGACGAATGTCTCCATTTTTCTTCTAAATTGGAACCAAATTTGCCACCTATGTTGAGTGCTAGATAGGATAAATTATTTTTACCTCCAACATATTTAGCAACTTTGCTTTCATAAGCACCTCAATATTTGGATTAATAGGTCGATGGTTCTTCCGAATAGGCTTCACCCCCTCTTGCAACTCAATGGTGTGTTGGATTACATTTTTGTCATATCATTTTAGATCGTGATAGCTCCAAGCAACAATATCAAAAAATTTGTAACACATATTATTAATAATCTCGAGCTCCTTGGGCATACAGTATGTTCTAACTTTAATGAGTTTATCAGGATCCAACTACATTTTATTATACTCCTTTTTGTCCACCTTGATCTTATGTTTCTCTGCCCTATCATTTTGATCAAACAAGCTCTCAAGGGAAATTAGTCCCCTAGGAATGTGGTTATTTTTCAATTGAATCATCCCTTCCATATCCTCTTCGGCCATTATTCTTTCTTATGCGCTAGCAGCTTCCTTAATCAAGAAATTAACTATATATTCATGACTATCGAACACCTACCAATAGAGATTTTCATCAAGGACCGAAGGTCTATAAATTACTCTCACAGTATTTGGTCTCTGTTGGTCACGAATCTGCCACAGGAAAGGATTTTACAAGTGCGCCCTAGACCCGGCCAACATTGAAAGGCTGGAAGCAAGAAATGGCTCCCAGACCAATCTCCAGAGTGGGCTGGTTCCCTTCACTATTCTAAACTTGGTTAAGATAAGGGTTACTTGGAAAGAAATTAAAAAAAGGTTACGAGAAAGAAATGGGAAATATGGCCACGAGCCGAAGTTATGGGATCGAGAAAATAGCAACGAGGAAACTTCAAGTGCAAGCAACAACAAGCAATAAAAGTTACTAACTTAACTTCCGCACGATGCATATAGAAAAACCCTCCAAAATCACATTCCAAGAATTTATACTCTTACGGCAATATTCAAATCCAGTATGCAGAATTTAAATGTAACAGCCATGAAGACATACAAATGCTATTAGAAATGCAACATGAACAGAAAGGAAATCACCAATGCAAACGCTTGAAAAATAGAAGCCAATCCTTTATTCCTGCAAACGAACTTCCAGTCTCTAGCAGAGAATTTTCCAACCCTTTGCAATGAAGTTTACATTGGTTTTTATAGAGGTCCGTCCTCTTTGCAGCATTAAATATTTGCCACCATCCTTCTCGTGATCTACAATTGTGCCTTGGAAACCAAGAACACGATCTCCTTGATTACAGCCTTGAAGAAACAAAAATTAAATGCAATGAAACGTTCACGGTCACCTTCATTAAATTTGTCTTTGAACGTGTACATGAAATCATTGAATTAACCTACGAACAGTGGCTTCGAACAAATAAAATCTTCAATTTTGGTGGCTTGAACGCGTTCCTCGACCTTGACCGCATTGGAAATCCACATTACATTAAATTCGGGTCAGCATTAAATCCTTGGAAATCGAGAAAAACCCCTCGGGCCATTCATACTGCACTTGGCGGGAAACTGCGCAGTCGCGAAAACGCGACGGGTCACGAAATCGTGACGTATTTTTACGCCGTATGCTTTGGCCCCCCCCCCCTCCCCCGTGAAAACGGAACATGTAGCGATATCGCTACACATGTTTCGGCACTTTGTACGGTCTTGTGAAGAGGCCGCGAAAATGATACAACCTTTTTCTCTTTGAATGTCTTCGCCCTTCTCTTGTCACGATTTCGCTGCATATTCATCTCGCTCAGCCCTGTCATCAAAATTGCAACGAATCGCTACAACTTTCATTTCTTTTGTTTTCGGACCAAAACGACCGCGATTTGAGAACGTGCAGCGCATCGCTGCAACTTTTTGCCTAGACTCACTTCTCAACAAAGACCGCGCGATTTGAGAACGTGCAGCGCATCGCTGCACATTTGAGCCTTTACTCCCTTTTCACAAAACGCCCCGCGATTTTGAAACATGCAGCGCATCGCTGCAACTTCCGAGCTCTCAAGCCTTTGAAACCGCCCGCGTCGCGATTTTGGGACGTGCAGCGCATCGCTGCACTTTGAGCACTTAAGTCTTCGACTGAGTTTTCTTTTGTCGCGATTTCGCGACAATTTGTCGTTGTTCCTCCTTTGCTTGTCACAAACCACGAAAATAGAACACGTCGCGATATCGCGACGGTTCTGCCCAACCTGCATGCGTTGACCATGTTGACCGTGATTTCGAGACACGTCAGCGAATCGCTGCAGTTTCTGGACTTAGTCATTTTTGCTCATTTTCTCTCCTTTTTGCTTCAAAGCCGCATCAAAGCCTGTATAAACGTTAGATTTGCAATAATGTACACATTAATACTTCAATGAAAATCAATGTGGCAAAAATGCCAACATTCTTGGCGGCTCGCGGGGTATACAGCTCGCTGTATGCAAGAATCCAGGCCTTAATCCATTGGGCACAGAGTCATGAAAAACTTAAAGTCAGTTGCTGAGATACATTGCAATGGACTTCTGCAAAACTTCTCTTGCTGCTAAAAGTTGGAACTGGAAGAACCTGCATAGAACTGGTTATGAAATAAATGGAATGAGAGGGTGGAATGAGATCTTGCGATTGCGCAAGTGATGGCTGCAATGGAATGATGGTAATAATGAAATGATGAAGTGGGCAAGTGATGTAGTAGAACAACAACAGAATGTTGCTGTACTGCCAGCTGCAATGGATATGGAAGGAAAGTAAATGAACGAATGGAATGGAAATGGAAATATGAAGGCTATGGAATGAGATTGAACTAAACTGTAAATAAATGTGTAAAATGACAGAACTTAGAAGAAAGGGATAAGAAGGAACGGGAATAATAGGAATGGGAAAAAGAAACAACAACCGTGGCTTTGTTTTTTTTTTTTTTTTACTGTAGAAGAAGAAGAAGGAGGAAGATGAAGAAGGGAAAGGAAAGAAAAAGGGAAGGGAAAAGAAGAAAGTGCTAGAAAGCCACCAAACTGTTGGGATTGGAAAAGCACAAAAGGAAAACAAGCACGGACGACTCGCAAGCAACAAGAACCGAGGTGAACAAATAATTTTTTTTTTTTTTTCTCTTCTATTTTTTTTTTTTAGTTTTATATATCTATATACAAGGGTTTACGACATGATTGGCATGTCGCCACCACAAACCCGATCTCAGGAGTTATCCGGTAAATCTGCAATGTCCCGCCCAGATTTGGTCATACTTGAGTCGGTCCCTGAAATTGGGCTGGCTTCTTCCTGTAGTTCTCCCTTCGACAGTGGCAATCTCATGATTCAAGAAGTTGACTATCTGCTCATTATCTTCAACGACTTGCCCAAAAGACTTGCATAATGTTGCTCCTGCCCCATCTTTGGATTTAACCCCATCAAAATATAGCTGCCATAAATGATCTGTGACAACATTCTGATCAGCTTGATTAGGCAATTCCTGCTTCATGTCACTCTCAGGATTTTGGATGGCATAACAGCCGATTTCAGTTTCCAGCATGGCATTAAAATTAAGCATAGAAAACTGATCATCCAACTGAAGATTATTTAAAACTTCATTCAGCAAAACAGAGTCTTCAGACTCGTCAGTAAGCATGTAAACAGACTGCACTTCCTTTTCTGTTTCTTCCAACTTTTCAATGTGAAAAGAAGAAGGCTTTTCATTTTGAATCCTGAGACGCCTACCCTTGACAGGAATTTCTAAATGGGAATAATCTAGTGCCAAATAACCCCCTAACTTGGCGGTAAACTCCCTAGATAAACACATACTAAAGTAGGGCTCTAAATCAACCACAACAATTTCTTGGATAACAGTAACTTGGGGCATTGTATGCAGAGTAATTGGAACATCCTTAATCACACCCACTATTTTTACAGGCGTACCATCTAATTGCAGAACTCCAGGACTACTCCGTGTGTACTCCATTCCCATTGCTTCACAGACTCCCTTGGGCATTACAGTGGTTGCGGCTCCAGAATCAATCATACAATTATGTACAATCCAGCCTTCTATTTGCAATGACAAGTAAAATGGAGGTGGTCTGTTCTTTCCAGTAGCAGAGGTGGTTAAAGTTTGTGCATACACTGTCTGGGTAGGACCTTTTTCATTATCCTTGACAGATTTTAACGATTCCTGTAATAAGTCTACTTGGCCTGGCAACTGCAAAGCGTCATAGAGGCTTACCTTAGCAGGGGTCTTCTTCAGATCTTCAACTATGTTGTATGAAACTGCAGCAAGGTCTTTCTTCTCAGCAGGTTGTTCAAATCTGGTACGATATTGCTGTGTAGCTTCTACTCTCAGCCTCTTTGTCAGTGATGGATACTTCAACTTTTCACGAGCTTGCTCCTCTGCTTCTGATCTTGCCGGTGCAGCTGCGGCCTTTTCTTGAACTCTGTTAAAAGCAGGATCCTTCGGTAATACAGGTGCATCAGACTTTGGAGCTGGCTTTTGCACAGCAGCAGGCACTTTCAACGGCTCTAAGACAGCAGGATCAACTGTCACGGGATTTTTTCCAGTCCTTGTCAGAACTGAAACTTGTTCTTCAATTGGAGACATTAAATTATGGCCAGCTTCTGAGATCATGTTAACTTGTCCACCCGAAGAGCTGGCAGCCAAAGTCTGCACATAATTCAGGTGTACCATACACGTATCCTCTCCATGAGGATCATTGCAGGTTGAGCACCAATACATTCTGTCTGCAAGGGCTGCATCTTCATTTACTAGAGCAGTCAAGCCTTTTTCAGGTGCTTTGCTTGTGGAGGCAGCTTGATCTCTAGTAATTTGAGGAGGTTGAAATCTCCTTGGCTGGAAATCTCTTTCGGCTTGCTTCCTCTCAATGAGGGTGATCTTGTTTCCCATGGCCCTAATTGCTGAATTTGCAGACTTAACCTCTTGTAATAAGGCGGTATATGGATCAGGGTTTGCAGGTGCAGGAGGTGCTGGCAAAGGCAAAGGAGCTGGTGGTGTTGGCAAAGCTGGAAATGCAGTGGAAACGGGAGATGATTGAATGCTAGGTGCAGGAAGCGATAAAGGAGCTAAAGCAGGCAACTGAGAAACTGGGACAGGTGCAACCTGAGGTGCTTTAGAACTCCATGATGGTGTGGGATACATAGCTGGCATGGGCTGTGGTTGTGAACCGTATAAATATTGAGGCAAATCTGGAATGAGAGGCATAGTTACCTTTGGAGGAAGTCTCCCTACAGCAACCAGATCTGCTTCTGCTTTAATTGCTTGTTCAAACAACTCTGGAAACGTTGTCACATTGGATTGCCGAACAGCCCAGCCAATATCTGAGTGGAACGCTCTGAGATAATAAAGTGCAGCCAATTCATCAGCAGGCCGAATACCATCAGGAATTCTGTGCCAAGTTCTGGTAAATCGGACATTAAAATCAGGTATATCCTCCTGGGGATGCCTCTGTATTACGGTAAACTGATTCAACAATGAGAAGGGGTCAGCCTGTTCATGGAAATTTTTAACCAGCAAATCACCGAATTGATCCCAAGATGTTATGGTGCCTGGAGGCAGCGTTCGGTACCAAAACAACAGTTTACCTCTCAAAGAACATACTAACAACTTCACCATTACATCTTCATCGGTGATATCATGGATGGCCGCTAAGGAAGCAACATCATTAATGTGCTCATAAGCGGTTTTACCAGTCCCATCGTAAGTCGGTAAAGCCTTCAGTGCAGCCTGAGGAACTGGGTTCTGAGCCTGCAAGTTCAAGGCTCCAGAGCTATTCCATGCCAAAAAATTTTTGGGTGGAGGATATTGTGCCATTGGAACTAGTGGATATGGCTGGGAAAATGGAACACTAGCAACAACACCAGAGTTTTGTACAACAGAGGATGGAAGGGATGAGGAAACCAACCTAGAATGCTCACCACTTCTTGAACTATCAAGCTCGAAAAACTGAACCAGATCACCAAATTTCTTGGACTGTGATCTCGTGATCATGAATAATTTTTGAGTTCAGCAGAGTCACCAAATAACAGGCAGGCGTCCACGATCAAAAATCCGGATCTTCAACTCAGCAAAGTCGCCAGATGAACTTACAAATCTCCGCTATGAGGCCAAGACAGCTCATCAAATCTTGAGACCTCCGGGTGTTAAAACAAATGTGGATTTTTGTGAGACAGAAGAAGTCTGTCCCACCGGGCGTGCCAAAAACTGTTGGCACCGGTGGGTTTATCACTTTGGAAAATTATGCTTATCCCACCGATTATGAATTCTTGGAGACAAAACTTGTCTGTCCCACCGGGCGTGCCAAAAACTGTTGGTCACGAATCTGCCACAGGAAAGGATTTTACAAGTGCGCCCTAGACCCGGCCAACATTGAAAGGCTGGAAGCAAGAAATGGCTCCCAGACCAATCTCCAGAGTGGGCTGGTTCCCTTCACTATTCTAAACTTGGTTAAGATAAGGGTTACTGGAAAGAAATTAAAAAAGGTTACAGAAAGAAATGGGAAATATGGCCACAGGCCGAAGTTATGGGATCAGAAAATAGCAGCAGGAAACTTCAAGTGCAGCAACAACAAGCAATAAAAGTTACTAACTTAACTTCCGCACGATGCATACAGAAAAACCCTCCAAAATCACATTCCAGGAATTTATACTCTTACGGCAATATTCAAATCCAAGTATGCAGAATTTAAATGTAATAGCCATGAAGACATACAAATGCTATTAGAAATGCAACATGAACAGAAAGGAAATCACCAATGCAAACGCTTGAAAAATAGAAGCCAATCCTTTATTCCTGCAAACGAACTTCCAGTCTCTAGCAGAGAATTTTCCAACCCTTTGCAATGAAGTTTACATTGGTTTTTATAGAGGTCCGTCCTCTTTGCAGCATTAAATATTTGCCACCATCCTTCTCGTGATCTACAATTGTGCCTTGGAAACCAAGAACACGATCTCCTTGATTACAGCCTTGAAGAAACAAAAATTAAATGCAATGAAACGTTCACGGTCACCTTCATTAAATTTGTCTTTGAACGTGTACATGAAATCATTGAATTAACCTACGAACAGTGGCTTCGAACAAATAAAATCTTCAATTTTGGTGGCTTGAACGCGTTCCTCGACCTTGACCGCATTGGAAATCCACATTACATTAAATTCGGGTCAGCATTAAATCCTTGGAAATCGAGAAAAACCCCTCGGGCCATTCATACTGCACTTGGCGGGAAACTGCGCAGGTCGCGAAAACGCGACGGGTCACGAAATCGTGACGTATTTTTACGCCGTACGCTTTGGCTCACACCCACGAAAATGGCACCTAGCGATACGCCATCGGCGGCCCTCCGCTCCGCCCGCGAAAACGGAACATGTAGCGATATCGCTACATGTTTCGGGCACTTTGTACGGTCTTGTGAAGAGGCCGCGAAAATGATACAACCTTTTTCTCTTTGAATGTCTTCGCCCTTCTCTTGTCGCGATTTCGCTGCATATTCATCTCGCTCAGCCCTGTCATCAAAATTGCAACGAATCGCTACAACTTTCATTTCTTTTGTTTTCGGACCAAAACGACCGCGATTTGAGAACGTGCAGCGCATCGCTGCAACTTTTTGCCTAGACTCACTTCTCAACAAAGACCGCGCGATTTTGCAACGTGCAGCGATTCGCTGCACATTTGAGCCTTTACTCCCTTTTCACAAAATGCCCCACGATTTTGAAACATGCACCTTTGAAACAAAATGCCTTAAACTTTGAACGCCATCGACTTGACCCTGAACCAACCCGTTTAAAACATGCAGCGCATCGCTGCAACTTCCGAGCTCTCAAGCCTTTGAAACCGCCCGCGTCGCGATTTTGGGACGTGCAGCGCATCGCTGCACTTTGAGCACTTAAGTCTTCGGCTGAGTTTTCTTTTGTCGCGATTTCATGACAATTTGTCGTTGTTCCTCCTTTGCTTGTCACAAACCGCGAAAATAGAACACGTCGCGATATCGCGACGGTTCTGCCCAACCTGCATGCGTTGACCACGTTGACCGCGATTTCGAGACACGTCAGCGAATCGCTGCAGTTTCTGGACTTAGTCATTTTTGCTCATTTTCTCTCCTTTTTGCTTCAAAGCCGCATCAAAGCCTGTATAAACGTTAGATTTGCAATAATGTACACATTAATACTTCAATGAAAATCAATGTGGCAAAAATGCCAACAGTCTCTTAACCACTTGTTCTATGGGAGAGAATTTAGCACCAAGTGAAGCTAAGATGTCTGCATGCTTGTTCTATTCTCATGAAAATGCTTGAACATTTAGTGTTGTAAAGGACTAAAACAAATCCCATACCTTGTTATGGTAGGCATTTAAATAGTGTTGTTTTGACACACATTTATTTGTAGTCTGATTAATAATAAGCTTAGAATCTCCAAAAATCTGCAACTGTTTGATTCCCAACTTTTTTGCTTTCTTCAAACCAAGACACAATACTTCATATTCAGCGGTATTATTCATGCAGTTCTAAGTTAACCAATATGAGTAGGTTTTATGTAACCCCGTAGGAGTAAAAAGAATAATCCCAGCTCCTATGCCATTCTTGCATCTTGCACCATTGAAATATAACTTCCATAATTTATCAAAGATAGGATCCTGGGAATCAAAACTTTTTGCTTCAATCTATTCAGGTTTGGTTATGGTATACCGACCAATATCAGTTTCCACCATTGCATTGAAATCCATCAATGAGAATTCATCTTCTAGTCAAAGCTCATTAATAGCTTCCTCCATCAAGTCCACTTCTTGTATTTCTTTTGTCATCATGTTAACTATGCTAGTGGGATTTTCCTCTTCTTCAAGTTTTTTCTATATGAAAAATGGAAGGCTTTTCATTATAGATCCAGATTCTTCTTCCCTTAAAAGGAATATCCAAATGGGAATAATCCAAGGAAATATATCCTCCTAGATTTCCTTTGAATACCCTTGAAAGACACATGCTAAAATATGGCTCCAAGTCGACTACCACTAGTTCTTGAATAATAGTGATATACGGTATGTTGTGCAGGACAATGGAAATATCCTTAATCACACCCACTATCTTGATTGGGATTCCATCCAAATGTAAAATGCTTGTATTTCTCCTCGTTTACTCCATCCCCATAACTTCACATACTGCCTTTGGCATGACAGTAGTCGCGATACTGAAGTCGATCATAAAATTATACACGATCCACCCTTCCATTCTGAGAGACAAATAGAATGGAGATGGTCTATTCTTACCAGTGGTAGAAGATGTTGTGTTTGTGAAAAAACTGTCTGGGTGAGATTTTTATTTTTATCCTTCATAGACTTGAGAGACTTCTACAATAGGTCGACTTGTCCAGGTAACTGCAACGCATCATACAAACTCACATTTGTAGAAATTTTCTTCATTTCCTCAACAATGTTATAATCAAAAGTACCAGAGCCATTTTCTTCACTAGCTAACTCATATTTATTTCTTTATTTTTGAGTAACTTCTACCATTTTCCACTTGGTCAATGATGGGTACTTGAGGCACTCTTTAGCTAGTTATTTTACCTTAGTTTGTACTTGAGTGGCTATAGGCTATGAAGTTGATGTCTTCACCTGCAACTTATCTTGAGCTTGCTTGGGTAATAGATACTTCAACAAGATATAATCTTGTTGTTTAGTTGTTGCGCCAAGTGCTTTTTCTTGCAACTGTGTCTTTTCACTTTATCCCTTTTGTTCAACGAGTACCTTTAGCGGCTCCATTTTTGCTGGATCAATAGTCATCAGCTTCTTTCCAGCCCTCGTAAGGACTGAAACTTACTCCAAGGAAGGGACCATAAAATTATGATCAACTTCTTTTATCATATTAATTTGTCCATCAACGAAACTCTTTGCTAACGTTTGTACATAGTTCAAGTGAACCATGCATGTTTTTTTAGCATGAGGATCATTATAGGTAGAACAATATTCCCGCTCTGATGTACTAGCTTCTTCATTTGCTAGCACAGTTGTATTTATTTCAATGCATTTGCTATTATTTGTCTTCTCTCTAGTAATCGATGATGTTTGAAATATCCTTGACTGAAAGTCAAATTCAGCTTACTTTTTATTAACAGATGTAATTTCATTCGATATTGTCCTCACTATTGAATTGAGTGATTGCATCTCCTGTAATATTTTCATGTAGGGATCGGGATTTGAGGGCACAGGAGGTGCAGGAAAAGGCAAAGGTATAGGCAGAGTAGGTAATTCTAGGAATGGGACTGGAGTTGGCAACTGCGGAATAGTTGGTGCGGGTAATTGTGGAATATTTGGAGTAGGGAGTTGTGGGATTGGAGCCAGAGTGATTTGAGGTGGAATTGAGCTCCATGAAGGAACGGGATACATGGAAGGCATAGGCTCTGAAAATGCACTAGAGTAAAAATGTTGTGGAAGATCAAGAAGAATGGGTATTGTTACCTTTAGAGGTAACATACCTATAAAAATCAAATCTGCCTTGGTAATTTATGCCTGCGTGTACAACTCTATAAACGTATTGATATTGGCCTATTGGACAACCATACCAATGTCGAAGTTGAAGGCTCGAAGATAGTAAAACATGGCTTGCTCATGAGTAGGCCGAAGACCATAAGGAACTCTTTGCCAACTTTGGGTGAACCTAACGTTGAAATCCACTATTTCCTCCTGTAGATGTCTTTGGATGTTTGTAAATTGATGCAGCAAGTAAAAAGGGTCAGCTTTTTCATTCCACCAACTGGTCCCATGTGGTTATAGTAGCGAGTGGCAAGGACCGATACCAATACTATAACTTCCCTCTAAGGGACAATACGAGTAATCATACCATAATATATTCATCTTTGATGTTGTGGATTATCGTAAAAGAAGTCACATATTGGATGTGCTTGTAAGTAGTCTTTCATGTACCATCATTGGTAGGCAAAGCCTTCAATGCTGCTTGAGGGACTAAATTTTGTGCTTGCAGATTCAAAGGTCCTCAACTATTCTAAGCTAGGAATTATCTTGGTGGTTGTGGTTGTTGTGGTGGTGGATTCTGAGCCATGTGAACTAGTGTGTGAGGTTGAGAAGGAACACCAGTAGTAGTACTAGCTGGACTTGAAGGAACATAAACAACACCAGCTATTTGTGAAGATGTGGTAACTGATGTATAGGTGGGTGACTAATATGGGATGTTCTCTTAATTTTTGGGTGTCAAGCTCAAAGAAATCAATGAGGTTTTTCAAGATTTTGGCCTTCGATCTTAAGATCATGAAGTAAAGATTTCATCAACTTCACGTTCGGAGGCTTCTAGGTATAGCTGAGTCTCCAGATGTTCTAGCTTAACAATACGAAGGTGAACATAAAACCTCAATACTATTGAAAGTGGGACTTTTGAAGGTCCTACCGAGCGTGCTAAAAACTCTTGGTCAAATATCTACCTAAAATACAAAACATGCATTTGTGCACCCTAAAAATGACCAACATTGAAAGGTCGAAGGAAATAAATATCCTTCTGGCCAATCTCCAAAGGGGGCTAGCTCCATTACTATTCCTACACCAGTTTTAAGCTTAGAGTTGCGGGAAATAAATGAAAATAACAGAAATAAATGGGAAATATAGCCACATGCTAGAAGATGTAGGATTGAAGACAGACTAGCAACATGAATTCAAATCAAGCATTATGGTAGCATAGAATAGAAAGAAGGCAAAAGAATCCACCTACAATTTTGCAAATACAACTTCCAAATTTGCATTCCAGTAGTCACTCCCTCACCAACAGTGTTCAAATTCGGATGCAGAATTTAAACTTAGTAGATAATAAACATGAACATAAAACAAAAATTCTTTAGAGTAGAAAGAAATCACACACAAAAATTGTTTGCAGGATTAGAAGCCAAATTCCTTCTATTTACGCAGAAAACTTGAAGAGTTTTTCTGTAGAGTGTATCTTTTATTACATTGAAAATGTCTAGCAATTATAAAGGTTTTCACCTTTGTTCATTTAATACACAAAACAAAAGATGTTTACAGATCAAGAACCTTCGTGAGGAAATTCCTCCTTGAAACTCTTGAAAATTTTCCTTCTGTGATAGTGATCCAGCTTTTAAGGGAAAACTCCTAGGAAATCAGTAAATTTAGGCATCGGTGCATGGAAAATTACAAATATGGTCATTGAATTGATACCTCCATTATTCCTTGGAAGTTCACCCTTGTCTAGAATGTCTTGGAACTCATGAAAATCACCCTACGATCTTTAATATTATAGCCTTTTTAGTGTGAAACCAGTAAATGTAGTCACTCTTCACCTCAATCATTAAATTCTCATCATTTGTTTGATCTAGGCGCCTTTGAAAAGTATTTTTTGATGCTTGAAATCAATTTCACCCAAAATAGAGTGATGGGCAAAAATGCTCTATTTAAATTTCTTCACTTCCTTCTTATCCATGCTTCCAAGTGGAGAGAGTGCCCACAAAACAATAACCTTTATAGTTTTGCTCAATCGATGTCTTTGAGTCGTGCTTTACATCATTTCATATAATTTTACCCAATACACAATCCACAACTTGATTCATTTAAGAACCTTTGCATCATGTTCACCCCATGATTGTAACAACAATCACCCTTGATTCGATTTGGGCGAAACACCTTTTAAACGCCTTTGTTTTCATTTTCAGTGCTTCTCACCATCTTCATGTCGTTTGCCCTGAGGGGTGAATGGGACTTTTACCTCTCACCTAGGGTGAAAGCGCTGATGGCTACTTCCTTTATAAAATATTTTACGTTCAAAATATATGTTCACCCCAAGGAGGGGTGAATGGTAGTTTTGCCCCTCTCTAGGGGTAAAACCATTTAAAAATACTCCTTTTATATTACGCGCTATTGTGGGACCCACAACATTCTTCTTCTCCATATGCTTTCACCTCAAGGAGGGGTGAAAGGTAATTTCGTCCCTCTCTTAGGGTGAAAGGTAATTTCACCCCTCTCTTAGGGCGAAAGAGCCTTGACTTCACAATGTCGTAACTTGGTACCTTGTTACCTTGGCTTGACGTTCTCTCAAAGTGAGGGTAAAACATTATCATTCCATATTTGCGAATGACATCTTAGTGGGACCCATGGCATAACATTTTTGAATTTATTGATGCTAGGCTTTCACCCCAAGGAGGGGTGAAAGGGAGTTTCACCCCTCCCCTTGGGTAAAAGTCCAGTTGACTTTTCCATGTCCTTACTAAGCGAATCATCGCTCATTTTTATTATGTTCTCCCCAAGGTGGATCTAACGTACTCCATTTCGTTGCTATCACACCTCAACTTTGGGCCCACCACGAGCCTTTCCTTTAAATGTGTTTTCACCCCAAGGAGGGGTGAAAGGGACTTTTGCTCCTCACTTGGGGTGAAGTCATATTTTTCGACTTAACATTTTCCTTTCAAATTTACATTCACCCCAAAGTGAGGCGAATGGATTTTTCGTCCCACTTTTGGGGTGAACGCATTTTAGCTCTTCTATTTACTTAGAAGCGAAGCTTTCAAGAAAACAAGGACGTCTTCACCTCGGGGAAGAGCGACAAGGGTTTTCATCCTTCACTTGGGGTGAAAAGGGTGCTATGTCTACTTTACCCTTAGTCTTTAGGCATTGTTTTTGTTGACATCTTCGGGTGATTTCAACTAGTTTTACACAACATTTTCCACAACCATTTTACCTTATAACACCCATTATTTCCAAGCACAAGATCCATGAAAAATAAAAAGAAGATTAACACATAAAAATGAACTGCAACACATTATAGAAAACACTACAACATTGATTCACTGTATTTTTTGCTTTTACAATAAAAAACTATTCAAAAAAATTTGATAAAAAATTTAATGTGGCACGGTGTCAAAACTGCCAACACTACTATAGACTCAAATATTAAATACACCCTAGACTAAATTATTTAAAAGGTCCTTGCATTAATATTACAAGGTACCAAATAATGTAATACCTCTAACAACTATTATTTATTAACATATTTTCTATGGTATACATATCATTTAAATGAATTACAAAAAATAAATATGTAAATTTATGCAAGTAATAACACATTTTAGGTTCCTATAGTGAAAAATCATTTCCACTCTCATAGGCCTAAGGAGGCATTGACTAAAGCTTAGTTTTACTCATAACTTTTGTAATAGTCAATAATTATTAGACCATTTATTATTACAACGGTATAAAGGAAGTAGGTCTTAGAAAAACATTGGACTCTAAAAAATCAATTTAATTAAAGAAAGAACATGTCCTACAATCACCAATATTTCTATGTCATGAAATGCTTGCATGAGATCTACAATAACAAGGCTATCACCTTCCTCTAGTAATGTAGTTAGAAACAATAAAGAGTAGATTAAGATTCTAATTTTATGGACATCAAATGCTATGAAATTAGATTATATGATGAATGCAAGTGGCTTTTTCCATAAAAATTTAAAATAGAATTCATTAAGATTTACATTTAAATTATTTTCTCTCTTAATTACAAAACCTAATTTTATGCTAATAAATATGGGTTTCTATGAATAAGGTATGTATCTAGAAAAAACAAAGATTAATTTTCCTTCAATAAATACTATTTGTAATTTTTATAGTTAAAAATCTCAAATTTCACCTTACAATTAACTAATAAACCAAAAGTTTGTGTTTGAATCCGCATAAAATATCTATAGTGTAAAACCACAGCATTAGGTCTAGAAGAATAGTGAAAGGCTAATTGCTCCCTAATTGGCCTTCACAATACAAAATATAAATTTAAAAACTCAAAACACATCAATCTACTTATATTAAGAACTTGAATTTTGAATATAACTAGGGTCTTACAAAATAGTTCAAACCATACTTCAAAATACTACTCATAGTCTTTTACTTCTACAAGTTTGTATGCCTTCATGCATGAGGACTAGCTTCTCAATTTAAATGAGAAAAACTAAGGTAAGTCCAATCCATCACCTCGCCAGTGCTTCATCTAACTAAAAATCAATTCTACTAGATTTGGTAATTAGAGGCTCAACCTATTCAACCCTTGAAAACGTGAGGATAAAGTGCAAGCATTGCAAATTTTAAAAACCTCATGAATCATGGGTTCATAGAGAAAATAGATTTAATCCAAAGGAGAGAAGTTTTGTAAATGGTGGGGCATGGAAAAGAAAAAACCATGATATAATAATGTTTTACCCTTTAATTTAGATAGTTTTAGAAAATATAATTTACATTTAAACAAGCAAATATAATATGTATTTTATTTGAAAAACACAACAATCTAATTATATGGTACCATGAGTTCCATTGTAAATATTTATATTAGGAAGTGTGAGTTTATTATTTAGCATGTGTCAAGATGTGAAGTGTGTTTATGTATCATGTAACCAAGTGTGAGTTATGAATGAAAGGTGTCATGTGTGTAAGTGAAGAATCATGTATGATGTATAAATATTAGAAGTAGGAAGTTATGTAATCATGAGAGAATTTATCATAATGTAATAAATGCATATGAAAGGTTACATATCATGTGAGTTTGAGGAGAGCAACAGTCAAGTGTATTGAATAGTCTCATGTAATATTGATGACAAAGCTCTATGCAATGTAATGAGAATCAAATGAAATTGTAATGTTTTTGGATTGAATCAATAAAATTATTTTGATGCAATATTGGTGTTTTTATTGAATGAGATTATATTTGTGAGATCATACGTTCCTAGGAAATATAGACCTATGATATTTAGGCCCACTTGCTAACAAATTTTGTGCTAATGAATATGGGTTTCCATGAATAAGGTATGTATCTAGAAAAAACAAAGATTGTTTTTTATTCAATAAATACTATTGTACTTTTTGTAGTTAAAATTCTCAAATTTCACCTTACAATTAACTAATAAACCAAAAGTTTGTGTTTGAATCCGCATAAAATATCTATAGTGTAAAACCACAGCATTAGGTCTAGAAGAATAGTGAAAGGCTAATTGCTCCCTAATTGGCCTTCACAATACAAAATATAAATTTAAAAACTCAAAACACATCAATCTACTTATATTAAGAACTTGAATTTTGAATATAACTAGGGTCTTACAAAATAGTTCAAACCATACTTCAAAATACTACTCGTAGTCTTTTACTTCTACAAGTTTGTATGCCTTCATGCATGAGGACTAGCTTCTCAATTCAAATGAGCAAAGCTAAGGTGACTCCAACCCATCAGCTTGCCAATGCTTCATCTAACCAAAAATTATTTTTGCTAGATTTGGAAATTAGAGGCTCAACCTATTCAACTCTTGAAAACATGAAGACAAAGTGCAAACATTGCAAATTTAAAAAACCTCGTGAATCATAGGTTCATAGAGAAAATAGATTTAATCCAAAGGAGATAAGTTTTGTAAAGGGTGAGTCATGGAAACGAAAAGAATAAAACCATGATATAACAATTTTTTATCACTTATTTTAGATAGTTTTAGAAAATATAATTCAACTTTAAACAAGCAAGTTTCATATGTATTTGATTTGAAAAACACACCAATCCTATGCAATCAATTAACTTGATGGATTTTTTTTGGATGAAAAAGCCATTGTATTAATAAAATAATGTCTAATCATACAAAAAAAGAGCGGGTAGGATTAGCACACCCCGTAAACCAACATACTAACCACCGTGGTTAGGATTACACAAGAGTGTCAAAAATAGTCCACAAAAAACTAGATAAAAATCACCAAAATAGTGTAAAATATGCATTCAAAAATAAAGGAATCGAGAAATCACTGCTAGGTGGAAGACCTGAAGCTTTCCTCCATAAGTTCATAAGTCCATCCAACGGTTGAAGAAGTCAAAGCCCCCTAGCCATCAATAGTAGCACACTAACTATACAAGTTTGTGCATTTGGTACAATTTCATCCCAACCAAGGGTATTATCTTGCTCAGGAGGTCAAACATCCCAACCAGAGGCTAGGCGAGACGGGCCTCCAACTCTATAATCTCCATATTTACACTGCAGGGGGGTTGGGACCAGTGTTTGGTAGTAGAGGGCTATAGCCGATGATGGATCCCCCGATGAGTCAACAAACGAGACCTAGAAGGGGAAGTAAGAGGTACACAACTCATAGCGCAATGTATATTCCCTCAATGATCCATGAGGGTACGTAAGTATTGCAACTCCACATGTACTTTTTAACCTGAAGAATACAAGCTTATACTGAGAGGGGGGTGAACAGTATAAGATAAAACGTTTACTTTTCTTTCCAAAGAAATAACTTCAAATATTACCAACTATAATAATGAAACAATGCAAAAATCATCACACACATAAGAGACACAAATTTAACGTGGTTCACCCAATATGGGCTACATCCACGAAGAAATATTGCTTATAAATTTATCAACAAATTTCGTGGGCACCAACCCATAAGAGACACAAATCCCCTATTACAATATTTGTGGGCACCAACCCATAGGAGACACCAATCCCCTATTACAATGTTCGTGGGCACCAACCCATAGGAGACACCAATCCCCTCTACTCTTGTTCATGGATACCAATACACAGGAGACACCAATCCCCTCTACTCACAAATCTTGATTAAATTTACTCTTCAAATCTACTCACACAACCTGCTCAAGTCTGCTCCAAAACCTACTCAAATCTGCTCACACAACCTGCTCAAGTCTGCTCCAAAGCCTGCTCAAATCTGCTCATCTACTCCCAAATCTTGCATACATACAATGCTCATCTATTTCCAAAACTAAACATAACAATCCACAAATCTTCCATGCTCATCTACTCCCAAATTCAATAAAAAACCAATGCACAAATTTGCTCATAAATCTGATCTAAATCCTTTGCACATTTACTCCTAATTTCAATCAAAATAACGCACATCCAATAATTCCTTATACCTCCCACTATATGACAACAAAAATATTTTCCTCAAAAAAACCACATTGATAAAGGAATTAAATCACCATACCTCTAAATCCTCCTCAATGATGATGGTCTTCTTTTGCATGAGCTTTACAAACCTGTCTTGACAAAAATAAAATTTCTTTTGTTTGTCCTTTCAAAATCTGGTTAGCAATTCTTTTTTTCCTTTATTGATTAAATATCAAATCAATCACTTTAAAAACCCTTATAAAAAATATACACAATAAAGCTTAAAAATAACTCCTTATATCTCCCTTTTTGAAACTCACAATGTAAAGCTTTTTTGACAACTAAAACTCTTATATCCCCTTTTATTAATTTTCAAAAATGAAACCTTATACCAACATCACAACCCTTATGTCTTCCATTTATTTAATATGCAAAAATATAATTCTACACTAGCACCATGACCCTTATTTCTCCCTTAATTAAATTTGATAAAACAAAACTTTAAATACCTTGCACAACCACAACGGGATTCGATCCCCTGTCCTCTTGAAGCGCAGTGCTCTCACAAGCGCTCGTGACCAGTTGTGCTACCACAACACATGAAACCTAAAAGGGTGCCCAAATATTTATCCTTGTCTTTGCGCTCCCTCAAACATTAAAACCACAACAAAATGACATCGAAGAGATTCGATCCCTTAACCTCCTGCACATCAACACTTCCACACAAGCTAGGTGACCGTTTGGGCTACCCCAATGGATGGAACTAAAGGTGTACAACTGATATATGGATCCTTTGTAATTCTACCTTCACTCTTCAATAAAACGATATCAACCAGATTCGACCTCTTAACCTCCTACAAAACAGTGCTCCTTGCAAGCTAGACGACCGTCTGGGCTACCCCAATGGATGGAATCAAAGGGGAAATTTTGATATTTATCCATGTCTTTCGTTGCCTGATTTTTACTGCTCTTCTCCTCTCTGCCGCTCACACTCACCACAAGGATCGATCGTTTTCCTACCCATTGCAAAGGTGAAATGGTGCCCTATATTTATACGTTTCCCATTGTCTTTGATAAGGAGGTCGGTTTTTATTTGTTGCCTTCAACTTTCTATCTTCTCCAAATATGTTGGCGCATTAATTTTTTCAAACACTTTAGGTTATAATATTTAAACCTATGATTTAAATATTATAATATTCAATTTTTTAAACTCTTATATATTTAAATCCTTTGATTTAAATATGTCAAACCTTTGTCCCAACCTTTGTCCTTCTCTTTATAATATTTAAATTTGATATTTTGAAATATACTTTCCTTGCTTCTCTTGAAAGATATCTTTACCTTGGATGATTTTTCGTTGTTTGCTATTTATCAAGTCCATCTCTAACATTATTGATATATTATCCAACCTTATAAAATTATCATTCTTGAAGAATATTTTTGCCTTGAATACCATGCACCTTTGACATCAATGACAACTCAATATTTTTAACACAAACTGTACTTGAATTTGTAACCAACAATCAAAGAATATAGCATATTTATCAACAACAGAGAAGACATGCTCGACATCTTGCTAAGAAAAGCTCTATTATAGGAATTCCAAAGATAAAACAAGGTGTCAATTCTAAAAATATTCCAAACAACACCCAAGTTGAAGGAAAAAGCAATAGGGTCACCCAAAATAGCATGCACCTAGGTAAAATCCTCTTGCATAAAAGGTATGAAAATTTCAAGAAGCCACTCCCAAGCCGACTGAACCCGATCACAAAACCAAAAAATATGTAGTAAATCTTCTGCCTGTCCATAAACCGAGCAAATGGGATTATGAATGCCCAGATGCTTGAGCCTATTACCAATAGGCAACCCCTGGTGCAAGAGGCTCCAAGAAAAAAACTCTATTTAGGTTCAATATAAGTAGCCCAAGCAATCCGAAACCTCTTATTCCATTGGGAGGGAAGAGAGACTAAGTCCCATCTCATAGTGAGCTTATCAACCATTGGAACTTGTGGGGTGAGCCATTTGTAACCTAGATGAGCTTTATATTGCAAAACAGGAAGCTCCCTAGGCCAACACCAATCTAACCACCAAGGTTTTTAAAAATGTTTATGCATTTTGCACCAAATACAAAATGGAATACTATCAATAACCACCTCATAAGTATCTCTATCACCAAGATTTAAATTGTGAATTTGATGAAAATTTTCCCAGGGTATCCAACTCTTGGTATTTCGAGGGAAGAAATAAAAAATGGAAGCAATACCATGCTTATAGAACCTCTGCACTCTGACCCACTGCACCAGAGTTAGGAGAGAAAAAATTATTTATTTATTTTTAACTTGTTTGGTGCTCAAATTAAGACGTTAACAACTAGAATGCAATGTATATAATTCACATTTAGTTTTCTCCATGAATTAATGAGTTTTGACATCATGATTAGGAAAAGTTATTAAAGTAGACTACTTTCACAAAGAACTTGTATTTTAAATATAACCAGGGTTTTACAAAATAGTTGAGACCATGCTTCAAAATATTACTCATATCCTTTATTATTATAAATTTGTATGAACACTTGCATGAAGACCAACTTCTCAATTCAAATGAATAAAACTAAGGTAAGCCCAACCCATCACCTTGTCAATGCTTTATCTAGCTAAAAATCAATTCCACTAGATTTGGCAATTAGAGGCTCAACCTATTCAACCTTTGAAAACATGAAGGCAATGTGTAAACATCATAAACTTTTGAATCTTTTTTAAACCATGGGATCATGAATAAAATTGATGCAATTCACAAGGTCACATAGTCATGAAGAGAAGTTGTATAAAGGGTGGGACATTATTTTTTTTACAAAAATGTAGGTTCGACTGATAACAATGATGCAATTCATAAGGCCACATAGTCATGAAGAGAAGTTGTATAAAGGATGAGGCATAAACACTTTTAAAAAACATAGGTTCACGGATAAAGTCGATGCAATTCACAAGACCACATAATCACAAAGAGAAGTTGTATAAAAGGTGAAGCATAAGAAATAAAAAACCATGTTTAACATTTTTTTACCCTTTATATTTGGATAATTATTAAAAATGAATATAAATATAGTTTAACTTTAAACAAGCAAATCTCATATTAATTCTATCTAAAAATACTTTAATCTCATTACTCCTTATGGAGGATAGGATTATAGCTTCCTACAATTTATTACAAACAAGAGGCAATCCATACACCTAATTAACTTTGTAGATTTTTAACATTCATTTGTCAAAGCTTTGAATTTCAAAGAAAAATATATATATTTATTTTGTACTTATTTGATGCTTGAATTAAAATGTTAACAACCAAGATATAATATATGTAAGCATATTTAATTTTCTTGATTAAATGTTGATATCCTAAATAATAAAATTTTTAAATCAAATATTTAATTTATAGGCATTTATGAAGAATAATTAATTATCCTTTAACCATAATAAACTATTAATTTTTAGTTTATTCCACGTAAATCATCTTCATTTTCCTCATTTAGTATAGAATCCTCTCCAAGTAATAAGAGTGAAAGGGATGAAGATGTTATCCCTTGCACTTCAAGGTTTCAAGAGCAACATAATAAAGAAATAAAGATGGAGGAAACCCATAACAATTTAGATTTTTTAGAGCAAAATAAGAAGGTAATTGTTACACAAGAGCATCCTTGCACTTTAGGGTTTTTAGGGTGACATAAAGAAGACTATACTTTTGAGGTTATTCCTTGCATTTCAGTTCCTTCATAACAAAGCAAACCTAAAGATGATAAGTCTTACTATGAACAATGTGAGAAGATTGAAGAGATTGATGAAGATGAAAGTATTGCTAGGAATGAAAAAAGAGAAGAAGACCCAAGAAGCAAAAACAAAAAGAAAAGAAAACTCAAAGAAATATTTATATGGAAAAACAAAAATAAATATCACAAGTGCTAACAAGGACTAAACCCACAAATAAAAAAAAAAATAACAATGAAAATAATATCTTGGAATATTAGGGAAATGGATAAAAACCCTAAAAAAAGGTATTAAGAAATTGTGAGGTTGTTATAGACAATATATTTATAGATATAAAAGTTGGACAACAAATATTTTAGCCATTAGCCGGTGTTGAATTTCATCTTGACAAAATTTAAATTTTAAAAGGCATTTGATATAAAAAGAGTTGATTGTGGAAACTTAGCAATTTGAGGAAGATAAAGATTGATAGAAAGGCAAATGAAAACTATATATATATTTTATTTTAAAAGGCATTTGATATAAAAAGAGTTGACTGTGGAAACTTAGCAATTAGAGGGAAATAGAGATTGATAGAAGGCAAATGAAAACTATATATATATTTTATATACATGGGAGCTGGTTACATTCACATTATTTTTAGTACCTGTCAAGTGCAAGGTTCAAACCACATGGGTTGCTCCCAACAAACCTATACCACCTCGTTGTTGATGACCTGACGTGAGGGAAATCATTGGTCACTCAGAATTTGTATATTATCGTCGGTCTAGCGTGCACTCAAAGGATTCAGATCAGACTACTACATTTGCAACAGACATGCCCCCAAGGTTTGAACCTAGGTCTCTTCTTAGTAAGTGCTTGGTCAGACAAACAATTACCAATCCACCTAGCCTCTTGGCAAAAAAACTTTGGTTTAAGGTAGACACCAAAGAAACCCTTAAACCCCCGGCCACGACCAATAAGAAATGTGTTTTTTTGCGTATCTGCAAGAGGGAGTGAGAATCGTGCCCACGTCGGCCACAATCGTCACAACCATCACTTTTTGTTAAGTTCCCCATCGTGATCAATCAACTCACGCACTCAAAGATAAAGTTGGATATGATTTAATTAACTTGTTAAAAATATAACAAGAACAATGTTATATTTTATTTCTGTAATGGGAGTGTTCCACAATAGAAGCTACCTACATATAACTTATTTAATAGAACAAAATATTAATTTTTAATAATATATAAAATTATTTATTATTTTAATTTATCTTAAATATAATTATTAAATAGATAATTTCACTCGTAATTTCACTCATTTTTTTAATGACACATGTAAATTTGTTTTCAAACGGCTTAATCATTATAAACGCCGAGCTAGTAAATAATAAATCAACACGACATTAGGAATATATACATGAATTTGATCCGAGTCGTATCAGCTTGCATTGGGCGCCGACATCATTTCTAAGAACTCGTTGAAGCTGACCTGGCCATCCCCGTCGGAATCGACTTTTCCGATCATTTTATGACACTCCGCCAAACTGCAGCTCTCTCCCAACCTCCTCAACACATTATGAAGTTCTTCGGCAGAGATGGAGCCGTTGCCGTCCATGTCGAATATTTTAAAGGCGTCCTTAAGATCTCTGAGGGACTCCGCACTGCTAACGCCCTTGGTGTTCAGAGCAACGAACTCCGACAAGTCCACGAAGCCGTCGCCGTCGGTGTCTGCCTCTGCCACGATGAGGCCCAGCTCCTCCTCCGAGGGATCGTGGCCCAACGACCTCATTACGTCGCGTAGCTCCGTCGACGAAATCTTTCCGTAGCCGTTGGCGTCGAATTTCTTAAACACACGCTCAAGTTCTTCGGCGCTCGGCAACTGACAATTTTTCGGCGCGGAACCCTCCCCGTCGCTGGTAACGCTCCTTGCCGTCGATTTTTCCCGGCGTCCTCGAGATGAAGATTTATCGCTCGAGGGGAACGCCGGTCGAGATTTCGAGGAGAAGAGATGGAATCTTTGCGACTGCGCCCGAGGGGACCTGGCCTGCGCTTTTTTTGGAGTGCCAAACCACAGAAGGCCCATTGCCGCTTATCCCTTTCTGGACAAAAGATCTGAAGCGTCGATTTTCTTTGTCAGGTTCGATTGCCTGCGCTACTTTCTATGGGAAATCAGTGTAAAACTTATCTATACGAAAGATCCAGGGTTCTTATCTTCCAGCATTCATGCACATTTCTTTATAAAGAGAAGCTGCCAGCACAAAATTCCTTGATAAAAGCTTCAAGCACACGGAATTCAACGGTAGATGGAAGAAATTGTGGCATATGTTTGAAACCCCTGCTTCGACGGCCGCCGCAAGGACCAAAACTGATGAAACGGCCACGAATTTTCTACATCTCGTGGATTTTGCGCGGGCGCCGAAATTAAAAAGGTTTAAAACGCGTATATTGAAGAAGAAGCTAACAAGAGGTTATAGGTAAAAATGACTTTCGATAAAGATGAAGTAAACAATTAAAATTAAAAATTTGAAAAAGCAATTTTGAAGGTAGGAAATGGATAGATTATTCTCAGACATCGTGGTCGTGGAAGTTTAGGGGGCTACGGCCTCGTGTCCATGTGTCGTTGTCCCGTGGATAGACATTTGAATATCCTATCTATCCTAAAATACAAATATACAAATGCCACTAGTTTTAAATTCATATGAGATATTTAAAAACTTAATTTTTGTGCGTACCAATAGGTAAGTACGAACTTTCCACGGCACGAATTCCAGTTATAAAAGGTTATCTTCACTTACAAAACACGTCAATTTTGTACGCCGTTTCTAGAAAGTTTTATCATAGATATGTTTGAATAATTCTTTACGTACAATGTATATGGAAAGTAGTAAAAAAATAAAAGAGAAAGTTTTAATAAAATAGTGTAATGGTAAAAAAAAATTGAACACGTTTAAAAGATCAAATTTAATTATTATTTTTAATATATATGCGAAGCTTTAAATTTTCAACTTCAGAAGTCATTAGAGCAACTTACAACGTTAACACGCTAACGTGCAATAGGTATGGGCGCGTTACAAAATAGCCTTTCCGTATTATTGACTATTTTTTTTGATTGGTTGATAAAAACTGTTTTGAAAGGGCCTGAAACCTTTTACATAAATGTAGTAAAGTCAGAAGCGAATTAACTGAACTGAAAACAAACAATCCTAGAGGGGAACAAAACAACCAACTTTAAACTAGAAAGAAGGCGTAGACAAAAACAAAAATGAACTAGGCCCTATGTTAGACAAACCATATCCAGCCACTAGGCTCCAAATCAGCCACATCAACACCAACAACCAGTTAAATATTAAGATTTCCACAACCACATAAGGGAAAAGGGGATATGTGCTGGCATCCATGTCAGACAAACCATGTCCAACCATTAGGCCCCAAATCAGCCACATCAACACCAACAACTCCATGTCAGACAAACCATATGTCCAACCACTAGGTCCCAAATCAGTCACATCAGCACCAGTAACTCCATGTCAGACAAACCATGTCCAACCACTAGGCTCCAAATCAACCACATCAGCATCAACAACCAGTTAAAGATTAAGATTTCCACAGCCGCATAAAGAAAAAAGGGATGTGTTGGCATCCATGTCAAAAAACCATGTCCAATCATTAGGCCCCAAATCAGCACCAACAAGACAACTCCATGTCAGACAAACCATGTCCAACCACTAGGCCCCAAATCAGCCACATCAACACCAACAACTCCATGTCAAACAAACCATGTCTAGCCACTAGGCCCCAAATCAACCACATCAGCACCAACAACCAGTTAAAGATTAAGATTTCCATAGCCACATAAGGGAAAAGGGGATATGTGTTGGCATCCATGTCAGACAAACCATGTCCAGCCACTAGGTTCCAAATCAACCACAACAACACCGGTAACTCCATGTCAGACAAACCATGTCCATCCACTAGGCCCCAACCTATTTTTTATATTTCGATGTGGAAGGAATATATTGTGATAGTAAATTTTTGAATTTTTATTTGAACCGGCGAAGAAAAGGATTCGATGTGACTATTGCAACTTTGGTCAACATCCAAGACTCAAGTTTAAATTGATTTTTCAAATAAACTTATGTTTTATCTTAACATTATTTTTTATTTTTATTTATTTTATTTTTAGTTTTTATTTTTGCTTTACCTTAACTTTTAGTTTTATTAGTGGTAAACCCTTGGATTTTTATTGGGGAAATCCAAGTTCAAACCTTAGTAAGAGTAGATAAGAACCCCTCATAAATATATGTATTTTATCCTAATATTTTATACTATTGGGGTAAGTCCTTAGATTTTTATCCAGGAGATCCAAGTTCAAACCCTAGTATGAGGGCATTGGGACCCCTTATAAAAACAAGTGTTTTACCCTAACATTTTTCAAGTTCAAATCCTGATATGAGTGAACCAAGACCCCTTATAAAAACTCGTGCTTCACTTTACGGACAATGCAGTGGTTTGGGATTTTGGGCCTTCTTTCGAGATACCTAGGTTCAAACCATGGCATACCTTAAAGGGGTAGGTTGGATGGTCGAGGTCGAGTGTTTGTTGATTGTCTGCCTTAGTTCACGGGTCAGGGGTTCTGTTGACTTCATTTTATCCAATGAACTAGGGTTTATATTGATGGTGCTTAGGCCCACTTAAATATCTGGAATTTTTTTTACTGATTCTCCTATGCATAAAAAATAATCATTATATCTTACTTAACCTGACATAGTTTAAATACAATAACAAAAACAAAAAGAAAAAGGGAAAAAAATCAACGAGCAGAATCCCATATAGGATCACATGAACACAAAATGGTATTTTATGGATTCAAAGAACACTCACATCCATAGGAGGAAAAAAAATAATCTTACGCTAAGTGGAGTATCACTTTTTAAAATGGAAACCATTCTTAATAATGCCAAGAATATTATTTCTTATATTTGATAAGAGGGTGGTTGTCCTTTTAGTTTAGGACTAACGAAGATGTGGCAAAGATTTATCAGAGAAATGATTTTGGGATCATTTTTGTTAATACTCAAATTTTAGGACCCTTGTTTTGACCCTATGACCACTCGTATACCTGTTCACCATGTATGGATAAAGTTATCGAGGTTTACCTCTAGAATTTTGGTCTAGATATGTTTTCCAAGACATAGTCAACTACATTGGTTCTTTCTTGGAGGTGGACGAGAGGTATCAGTCCTCATGTTTTGGGATAGTGGCCAGTATTCTTGTTGATGTGGATTGGAGAGACGAATTGGTGGGAGAAATTATGAAGTATATAAAAGGGACACATGTTCATATCTTGGACTACATTGGTGTGCCTTTTAGGTGTGCACATTGTAATAATTATAAACATATTGCGAGGGAGTATTATTTTATTTTTTCAAGGAAAGTTTGGTGTCGTGAGATAGAAAGAGGGGTATTTAAGGGTGAGAATGAGATGCAATTTTACCTTTAAGCATATGACTCATAGACTGGTTATATTTTCTAATCAATGCATAAGGAACATAAGCTAGAGGAATCAAGAGAAAGAACAAGAAATATAGAGAAGTTGGAGACAAAAGTTTTGGTATCAAATCAAGTGATGGATTCAGAATTATCTCAGATTGAAGCAAGGCTAGAAATATCAAAGCAAAAGTTGGATGTCATGCTCCTAGACCCAAATACAAGCTTTCAAAGTGAAACTATTGCCAAATATCATTTCTTATATGGGATTATAGGTAATTCTCCTTTGAGTCTTTCAACTAACCAATGGCCAAACTTAATTCTTCTTCCTTGGAGGCAGTAGATCCAAACCTTGGTTTAGACTTTGGTAATTTTTTTAGTAATGATTCATAGGTAAACCACTTTGAGTTTGCTTTCCCATCTCTTTTTTCTTGTGGTTAGGAAGGTTTTGTGTTCCAAGAAACCCATAGGTATCCCCTACGATCTTTGAAAGGAATAATAAGACTAAGAGGAGTTGGGGGAGTCATTAGTAAAGACATGGAAGCAAGGAGTCTTTATGGTGGAAGGGATAGAAGATCTTTTATTTCATTGGCTAAGAATAAATTCCTTCATGAAGTTCAACAAGAAAAGAAATCATCTTTAAAGGGGATCCTTAGAGAAGAGATGATCCCAAATAGAGTTAATAAATTAAAGTTCTCTCCTCTAATATTTGGGGGATGGGTAGCTCAACAAAACAAAGTTTCTTTGTGTAGGCTGGTAGAAATTCATAATATGAAGATTCTATTAATTCAAGAGACAAAAGGTGTAGCTATGAAAGTGATGAAATATCTTAGTAAATTGCTTAAATGATGGTCTTTTCTAACCCTTGATGTTGTAGGGGCCTTAGGAGGAGTGGTTGCAACGTGGAAGGCAAATAAGCTTAGGCTAACCAAATTTACATTGCTTGACTCAAGAGTAGGGATTGAATTATTTTCAGTGGAGCTCAAGAAAATAGTGATAGTGGTGGATATTTATGGCACATATAAAGACAAGATGCAGTATTGAAATAAGCTTATGGATCAAAAATTTCTACAAGCTAAAAAAATAATTTAGGAGGTGATTTAAACTTAACTCTTTCTAGGAGTGAATTGTGGGGTACTTCTGTTAAAGATGATCCACTAGTTGATTAATGTTGTTAGAATTGACACCTATCATGTTGGTCCCAACTTCGAGAAACATGAGGATAGGGGTTGATAGAATCACTAAGAGACTAGATAGATTCTTAGTAGCTCAAAGTTTGGTAAATAACACTTATAGATTAAATTCTTGGGTTGAAGTCAAAGGAGACTTTGGTCACTCCCCCATCATGCTTATTATAGAAAAAAGAGAAAAAAAATAAATTGTCCTTTTAAATTCAATTTTGAGTGGCTAAAAGAGGATAAATTTGTAACTCTAGTCAAATCAGAATAGGTGAAGTTTGATCCTAGTCTGAGAGAATCTAGTAGTATTCAATTTGTAGCAAATCAAAAAAGGGTTAAGGCAACAATGGTTCAATGGGCCTATAAAAATAAACTAATGGATGAGAAAAAACTGAGGGAGATTGAGGAGGATCTTGCAGTGTCTCTAGTAGATGACTTTGAAAAATAATTGGATGAAGAAATAAGGCTTAAGTATAAAAGTTTGGAACAAGAGAAAATGAGAATCTTGGTAGATAGAAGCATGGTGGAAGCTCAAAAGTAGAACACTCTGGATTGCAGATGGGGATGAGAACACTAAATTTTTCCATAGATTTGCAATTCATAGAAAACAACAAAATATAATTTGGGAGCTACAAGGTCAAGATGGAAGTAAAGTCTCCTCCTTTAAAGGAAATATCATACATGGGAGTAAGGCATTTTGGTCAACTATACAAGGATCTTGGTCAAGTCTATAATTAATATAGTTAGAATAACTTTTCTCTTTTCCATATTTATATATGAGGAAGTCAATTGTGAGTTGGTTTAGGAAGTCTCAAAGTTATTTTATCCTCCTTCCAAAAGGATAAGAGTCTAGGACTTGACGGTTGAACTATGAAATTATTTATAGGGCTCTATGACCTTTTGGAGTCTAATCTACTCAAGGATGTGGAGGATTCTAGGTAGACAATAAGGGTAAATGCAATATTTAACTCTACCTTCATTGCTCTTATTCTAAAAAAGGACAATAATTATTCCTTTTGATGATTTCAGGTCAATTTCTTTGTGTACTTGTGTGTATAAAATCATAGTAAAATTTATTACATCAAGACTTAAAAGGTTCCTCTTTGCTTCTATTTCTATTGAGTAGTTTGGATTCCTGCATGGTAGATAGATTCATGAAGCAATTGGTGTTTCTTAGGAAAGTCTTCATACCATAAAATCAAAGAAACTATAAACAATGGTGATGAAGTTAGATCTCTCCAAGGATTTTGATAGAGTAAACTGGTTATATTTAAGAATGATACTCATATTATGTTGTGTATAGACTATGAACTAAATTATAGGATATTTGTGTTTTATTTATTTTACAGTTTTGGTTAATGGGCCAACCTCTTAGTTCTTCAAAACTTATCAAAGGATAAGATAAGGTTTTACCTTGTCACTACTATTATTTCTTCTAGTAGTTGAGGGATTAAGTAGATGCATTTTAGAAGCCAAGAGAGTGGGAGCAGTGAAGGGAATTAGAATAGGTAGAACAATAGAAGTAACCCATCTACCTTTTTTATATGATCTTCTTTTCATAGATGAAACAATAAGAGTTGTAAAAAAGTTAAAATAATCTTTAGATATTTTTTGCTTGACAAAAGGTATGCATATTAATGCATAGAAGTTAATCATCTCTTTTAAATATGTGGATTAGGATTATGCAATATTAATAGATCAAAATTTTCCCTTTAACAAAATTGACCTTCAAAAGGGGTTTAAATATATCGGGTTATTTTTGAAACCCCATAACTACACTAAAAAATACTAAAGTTGGATGATAAAGGTGGAAGGAAGAATTAATATATGGTGCAACAAATGGATCTCTTTAGGGGAAGATTGACTTTGGTCAAGTCTATTTGGAGGTGATACCATTATATTTGCAATATTTGGCTCATATACTAAGAAGATTTTGGACAAAATTAGACAATTAAAATACAAGTTTTTATGGATAGAAAAAGGGAAAGAGAATGTATTTTCCTGGTTAAATGACAATCCTTATCCAAGCCCAAGGAAAATGGAGTATGGGGACTTAAGGACATCTTACTATTTAGCAAGGCCCTAGTACCCAAGTTTTATGAACCTCTCTTCTCGTTAATAATAAATCATTCACTAATCTGCAAAAATATCAAACATGCATCCACAATAAATTCCATGATAATAATCCACACAATAAAATAAAGATAGATAATACCCTTGTGGTAAGGCAACACCAAGAATACTTCTTAAGGAATCACTCCACAAGATCTCTAGCTCCACGATCCATGACTCTTACAAATGATACTTTATATGACTTCCTTTGCAATGGGAGGTGTATCTTTATTTATACAAGAATGTGATGGTTCACCTTCCATAAGTTACAAAAAAAATATAATAATATAATATGTCACTATGCTAGATATTGTTATAATTTTATGTGTGACCCATGCCAAAATACAATATTATATTATATCCCCACAAACATATACTTAGGTACCTAACATTCCATCCCCCTTACAAAAATATTTTGTCCTTGAAACATAAGAAGAAACTAAATAATATGATTTTCTAACTAATGTTGTCAATTGGTACCAATATTGATTATTCCTCCATCCAAGCAAAATCTTGATCGATGGTAGTCTATGATGATTCAAATGTGTCGCTTGAATATAATTAATCCTTGTGTTCCATGTATGTCCATCATAGCTCCTTTACCCTATTTCTATAATTGTTGCCTCTCATGGTGATGTGGATGGTGATATGCTCCAATATTTTGTGCCTTTATTTTATGCTCTTCTCTCTTACTCCTCTCTTTTGGTTTATTTTTGGACTTTGGTTTAGCTTCATCTTTGATCTTTGCCACTGCCTCCTTAGATTCTATTTCAAGTTCTTTTGCTTCTTCAATTTGTTCTCCTACAATGATTTCCTGGTTTTCCCTTGATCCTTGCTCTCTAAGTTGAGAAATATCTTGCAAAGTTATCTTCTTTATTTTATACCATAGTTTCAATAATTTCTTTTGCACCTTTATGTTAACAATGCCAAAGAATGCAACTAAGAATAACCAAGAACAATATCCATATCACCCATATCAATAGCATAGAAATATAAATGTAAACATATATATCCATGGTGCTTCAAATCTTCAAAAATCTAAACATCCTCATCCTCAAGCATCATGTTTTTAATTTTTGTTGTTGGAACTTGCAAACTGTTAGCTAAGTCCCTCTTTATGAAGTTATGATTGCTACTAGGGTTTATGGAGACAATAATTTTTTTGTTTTGGATGCAACCATGAACTTGCAAATTAAAACTTTTACATTCAAACAAATATTTTTATGGAGAGAATAATTTTTTCTTTTGGATGAAACCATGAAATTGCAAAATGAATTTTTTATATTTAATCAAACCTTTTTTAAACATTGTTTGGCACCAAATGTGTGATTTTATTTTCCTACATATTATTTTCCTTTTCCTCCAATTCCTATTTGTTTAAAAATACAACTTAAAATTATTTTGTTGTATATATAAGATAATGGGCCTCATCAAAGTTCTTAAACCAAAAATAAGCTTTATCAAAGAATATCAAAGCTTATATTTCCACATCTATTTAGGAAAATTTCAAAAAAAAATTTCAGCCATTCCTTAGCATCAACATCACCTCTTCAAGTGAATATTGAAAACTCCATTACCTCAAACCATTTTTTTCAAAGCCACAAGGGTTTCAAATAACCAGAATTAATTTTTTTTTTATCAAATCTCTTCTATTATTTTTCTTCAACAATCATGTCTGCATATTTTCTTTAAAATAAATGATAATTGATTTGTATGAATTTTCTATGCAAATCAAAGACGACATCAAAAGTCCAAGTTCAAATAACTATAACTTCCTCAATATTTATAAGAATTTAATTAATAAAAAAATATTTTTGTAGTACTCAAAAATATCTACACAATGGTGGAAAAAGTTTTTTAAAATGACTGCTAAAAAATTCATATATATTTTTTATTTTGAAAAAAATTTCACACAATCGAAGAAAACATAAATAACCCAACTTCAAACAACCATAATTTTTTCAATACTTATAAGAATTTAACAAATGAGTGGTTATTTTTATAGCACTCAAAACGATCTATTGTTGAAAAAAATATATTCCCCCACAAGATGAGATATTTTTATAACAAAAAGTGTCCTAGCTCTACAAAGATAACCCCACTTTACTAGAATTATTGCTCTAATACCAATTATTAGGAACCTTTATTATTATTAACAATAAATCATTCACCAATATACAAATATATCAAATAAGAATCCATAAATAAATTCAATAGTAGCAATCCACACAATAAAATAGAGATATATAATAACCTTGAGGTAGGGCAACACCAAGAATACTTTTTAAGAAAGGAATAACTCAACAATATCTCTAGATACATGAGCCAATAATCTTACCAAGAACACTTCATATGATTTCCTTTACAATGGGAGGTACATATTTATTTATACAAGAATGTGATGGTTCATCTTCTATGAATTAGAAGGTTATACATGTGGTGGTTCACCTTCCATGAGATACAAAGTGTATAATATTATAATATGGTACTATGTTATGTATTATAATTTATGTGTAACCCATGCTGCAATACAATATTATGTTATATCCCCACAAACATATAGTTAGGTACCTAACACCAAGTGTGTTTGGAAGATAATATCAAAGGTAGACTTCTGGAATAAAATCATATAGGAAAAGTATTTAGAGCTACTCACAATTGAGGAGTGGATAAGGGACCTAGTGAAGCACACCCATAATATTTCAATCTGTTAGAAGACAATGATTCAATCCTTTTATATTGTAATTGATTGACTTACCTAGAAAATAAGGGATGGTTCAAGTATAAGATTGGGCTTATACCCTTGAGGTGGTTATGGTGGTATGCATATATTTCCAAATAAAGTAATTCAGATCCTAAGACCTCAAGGGATTGGAACTCTTTTCCAAGTAGGTAACCCATAATCATCTATAAATTAGAGATAATGATGGAAGGAAGCACTAGTATCAGGTCTTCAAGACCACAAGGCTTAAAGCTACACATATCAAATTGAGAGAAAAAGTTGATCAGTTGGTCTGGATAAATAATGGAACTATGGGGGAGTACACTCCAAATTTGGGGTATAAGAATTTATTGGAATATAGAAATGATGATTCAGCATGGTGGTGGAAGTCACTATAGCAGCAAAAAGCCACGTTGAAGACAAGATTATTCCTATGGCTTGCCATGAAAAATAAGGTTTTGACATGGCAAGTATTATAGAAAATGAGTTGGAATTATTCAGGAAGGTACCATTTATATAAGTTAGGAAATTAAATAATTGATCATTTACATGTAGCTTGTTACTAGACAAGTTTGGAGAAAGGTTATGATGTAGTTAAATATTTTTATAGGATGGAAAGAATACTTCCTAGGAGAATGCTTGAAATCTTGGCTTGAAAATAGGTCATACAAAGGTTTTATAGCTCTCCCACTATTTTTGTCATGGGGAGTATGCTTATCTAGGAATGTAGGAATATTTTAGGATTAGGAGAAGCCTACTTGGTAGGTCTCCTGTCAAATTATTAAAAGTTTTAGTAACTATAAGGTTTCAACAACAACAAATATAATTAGACAAATTATTCCTCCAAAAATTTATAACTTATGGGTCTAGGGATATTTTAATGGGGCTAGACAAGGGGTCCATGGATTTTGTGGGGTAGGAGGACTACTATATATTTTTAATCTCATTATTTCAAATTCAAGGCTAGATCAGAAGAAGGTTTTAATAATTATGTTGAAATTATGACACTCAAATTGTTGGTTTAGTTGGTACAATCAAAATGAATGCAAAAAATTAAAATAAAATCAAAATTTACGAAGACTCACATGTGGTAATACACTAGATACTAGGTATTTTCAAGATGGAAAACATGGTTCTGCAACCCATCTTCTCTTAAGTAAAAAACATTGTGGATCAAAGTGAAACTTTTACTTTTTGGCATATTTATAGAGAACTTAATAGGGAAGTAGATGAACTCTCAAAGGAAGAGCTTCATATTGAACCAGGTATGTGCTTAGTACATGAATTAAATGAGGGTAATGCACTACATATGGTCTGTATCTATCTAGGGGGGTTAATTCACTCTAGTTAAAGCATTTTTTAAAAAACTCAAAATTTTGTAATTTAAAGGATATTGGTTGACAATTGGGAAAGGTATCTGATGCACCTTGCCAGGGCCATGAATTTTGCTCCGAGTGTCTTTTTTACCCTATTATTTTTTTATAACATGCAAAATTGCATGGAGAACCTAAGGAAAGTGGCCCATATGTTTTCGCACGCAAAAATACCTCTAGGAGGCCCAAAATTAGCTTTTAATATAATTTTTAGTTTTCACAATTGAAAAGTTATCATAAATATTAGTGTAGAACTAGAGTGGGATTGCTATCTCAGGATAGAGGGTTTTATTGAATAACGAGTGCATGATTCCGTTTTGGATGCCATTCGTGTTTTTTTTGGGGTTACTAAAAATAGCAAGTGAGATGCTAAAAATAGAAAGTTACTAAAAATAGTAAGGGGGTAGCGTAGGCTAGGTTTTTTTTTTTTTGGAGTATAATAAGTGGAAGACTCTATTGTAAGAGGGATGGGAATTTAGTTATCCCTCTTACAATAGAGTCTCTCACTTCTTATACTCCCAAAAAGAAAAACGCTAGCCTACATGACCCCCTTACTATTTTTAGTAACTTTCTATTTTTAGAAACTCACTTGCTATTTTTAGTAACCCTAAAAAAAAACTCGGATGGCATCCAAAATGGAATCATGCACCCGTTATTCAATAAAACCCACTACCCCAAGATAGCAACCCCACTCTAGTTCTACACTAATAGTTATGATAACTTTTTAGTTGTGAAAACCGAAAATTACATTAAAAGCTAATTTTGGGCCTCCTAGAGGTATGTTTGTCTGCAAAAATATATGGGACACTTTCCTTAGGTTCTCCATGCAATTTTTCATGTTCTAAAAAAATAACGGGGCAAAACGGACACTTAGAGCAAAAGTTATGGCCCTGGCAAGGTGCATCAATGTCTAAGGATAAAACTTAGCCTAATAGAGATAGCTAGCTATGATGTATAAGTGACCTAATTTTTAAGTCATTATTGAAGGTTTGAAGGAATGTTAAAGAGCCATATGAAGAATGTAATTTCATATTTGCTTAGTATAAAATTATGACTTATTTTTGGAGAAAAAAGAATCTTATCCTAAAAAAATATCTCCTCAACATTAAAACACAATGTAATGAGATTTCACTACACGAGTCAAATCTAGCTTGAAGGAGAAATTTTGAGCAAATTTGTTATCTAGAGTTGAGCGGGATGAGAGGACCCAAAGCTCCTTCTATCTATCAAGCAGTTGATGTTAAGAAAATTCTAAGGATGCCAATAAGGGAAGGCCTACATCAAAAGCTACTAGCAAGTTCAAAAACTTCCTACACCATAAGGTAATGCTGATCACCCAGACCAGATAGATATAGGACCATAGTCTTTATGATGGTAGCTAACCCAAGCCTCACCATAAATAGGAAACTTTTATCCTTTTTTATGGTATCTAAAAGGGATCCATTTTTGGAAGGGTTTATATCCACTCGATGGTCATAGATCCATCTCTCAACCAAATGAGTGGATTCAAAATATGAGCCACCCTATTTTGGTAATTGGGTTTGCAATACATAATAGACCTTGATGCAATTACAAAAAAATACTAGAAATATTTTGAGGAAATAAAACCTAAGAACAATGAAGGAAGAAAATAAGGACAAGATGTTCAAACAAGATTTCAGTAAGATTATCTAAACTTGCTAGTCCATATGAAGGTAATTCCAAAAATTCATGGTAAAAAGGAGTAAAAGAGAGTGAATTGGAAAAAACTAAACAAAGGGGATAGCTTAGGCATACTCATCAAACTAAGGAGTTCGATAATACCTATATGAAAGCAACTTTGAAACATCAAAAATCAAGTGAGAAGTAGGGCAACAAAAAAAGTGATATTCACTAGACCGAGAGATGATCAAGAAAGTGGTAACTGGAACTTCGATTAATATTCAAGCTTGAAGAACTTTTTTGGAGTCATAATTCTTCCAAGAATGCTATTCTGGAAGCTTAAGCAAACTATTCCATGTTTAAAATTACTTAAGGTTTGTATAACAAATTTCTCACTACACATGGAATCCAAAGGCATCCCTTTGCCTAAAAAAGAGTTTTATAATAGAGTGGATGCAAAGGAAATTCTACTGGAGTAATCAGGTCCTTGAAAGGAGCCTCAAGCCAAAGGCTACTTTTAAAGTCTGATAATTTATCCTTGAGAGATGAGAGATAGTAGGATAGGGAAAAATTATAAGGGTTATGGTATCTCAAAATATGTGTCATGCACAAGGTGTTAGTGTTAGGAACCTTCTAATAAAAATAATACCATTCACATAAACATTGCAAATAAAGTAGAATTTCATGAAAGAACAATATATTGCAATGAAAAATGTAAATGCAAAATTATAACAATCTCACAAAACAACATAGAATAACAAGCCTCTTTGAGGGGGAAACCTCCTTCAACACTTTCATAAATTTGTAAAAAGATACATTCATTTATGGGTCCTTGTATTTTAAAGATACACTTCATGCAATCCTAATATAATGCTCAATAGTTGACTTACATGCAAAGTGCCACTCAAGCTAGAATTTTCTACCAAATATTCATTAAATTTCTAATAACAGTTACATGAAATAATCCTACTTGTCTATGTGCCTCAATTGCCACATACCATTACAAAGTATTACAAAATATCATTATAAGAGGTCCCCACGTTGGAAAAGGGTCATTACATAATAACATGAGAATTAAAAAAAAGTGTTAGGATGGGGTCCTAACATGCTCTTCTCCTTCAAAAGATTTATCCTTAAAGTCATAGATGAGAAAATTGGTGTTGAAGCTATCGGAGAGACTCCCAGGTGGAAAATTCTAGCTATAGTCCATGCCATTGAATAAGAACCTCAATGATGACATGGTTCCAAAGAGTGCATGATATGAGGTCCAATAGTTGTTCTGGTTTAAGCAAGATGGAACCCTCTTCATATAGTTTTGGTAAAATAGATTGAACATGTACCTAATTTCATACAACCTTCTTGAGAGAGGAGACATGAAAGATAGGATGGAGTTTTGATGTAGATGAGAGGTCCAATTTGTAGGCCATTACACCAATCCATTGTAAGATCTGGTAGGGTCTATAGTATTTGGCAACTAGTTTTTGGCATCTTTGAAGTTGGAGTGAAGACTATTTATATGGTTGCACACAAATAAAAACCATATATCCTACCTCAAATATACACTCAAAATAGTAATAATCAACTTGTTGGTGCATATAATTCTGGGCCAATTCTAGATTCATATTTAGTTAATGGAGGATTGTGACATGTTGGCTGAGTGTAGTGTCAACAACATGGACCTTGGAGTTGCCTAGAATGTAGGAAGAGTGTGTTGATGGAGGATGACTATAAACTACTTCAAAAGGGGTAACCTTGGTCATAGTGTGATGTAAAGTTTTATACCACCATTCAACCAAGGGAAACCACTACCCATTGTGTAGGATGTTTAGAGGTAAAGCAATGAAGGTAGATCTCCAAGAATTTGTTTACAATATTTGTTTGACCATCCATTTTGTGGATGATAGGCTAAAATCATTTTGAGTTGAGTTCCCTACAACTTAAACAATTTTTACTAGAAATGACTAGTGAATATAGGGTCTCAATCAGATACAATACATGCAGGTATGCCATGAAGGCAAAAAATGGAATCTAGAAATATTTGGGCTACTACTAAGACTGTGTAGGGATGGGAGAGAAAAATGAGTATACTTCATGAGATGATCCACTACTACCAAAATAATTGATTTACCTCTTAACTTAGGTAACCCTTCAATAAAGTCCATGGAAATATTTATCCATACTTTTGCTAGAATGGGCAAGGGCTAAAGAATTCTATAGGAATGAACCTTTTCTTCTTTCATTCATTGGCATATGTTACATTCTAAAACAAAATTTTGGATGTCCTTCTTCACTCCCTTCCAAAAGAAAGTATGCTTAATCCTTTCATAAGTCTTACGGAACCTAGAATGGGTTGCAACTCATGAAGCATGTATTTTATTCAAGATAAGTTCTTGTAGTTGAGAAGTTTAGAAAAAAACAAGGTGGTTAAAATATCTCAAGTCTTTTTCATCCCAAGTGTATCTTGGGCATGAGGTAGGCTCTTTTTGAAGTATGAAAATTAAAATATGCAATCCAGAGTCCTTGAGCATATCATCTTTGAGAGAATTAATCCATTAAGGTATGGATGAAAAGATAGCACATAAAATAATCTTATCCTAAAATTATCGAGAGAGGGTATAAGCCACAATGTTCTCCTTGTATTTTTTATATGTAATCTCATAATCATATCCCATTAATTTAGAGATCCACTTTTATTATTTGGGGGTGGCAACCCGTTTCTATAGGAAGTATTTGAGACTTTGGTGGTCTATTTTTATGGAAAAATGATGTGCAATGAGATAGGGTCACCAGTGATTAACCACATGTAGAGTAACAAGCATCTCCTTTGCATTAGTAGATTTTCCAAAATTTTGATCTGAAAGTGCTTTGCTAGTAAAAGCCAATGGGCTTCCCTCCTATATCAATATAAATATGTTGGTCAAAAATCTAGCATCGCATGAATCGTAGGGGTGGACCAACACCAACATAGAATGACCACCACTAGCAAGGGTAGGGCAGTCGATCTCTGGAGAAGGTCAGTTCCTCTATGGTGGTTCTAGATACCTACATCGCAAAATGGGAAAAGGGAAAAAGGGGGAAAGAGAATGAAAAATGGTCGTAGCCAAAACTCACAAGGACATGTATAGCCACATCAAGACACATGTAGGTGGTACACCATGGGTGGAACACAAAACCAATACCTAATAGATCATCCAACTACACCTTCATTAAACACTTCAAAGTGGAGGGTGGAGAGCAAATTCTAGAACCAAAAAATGGGTGCATGAAATCCTGAATGTAGAAACAAAGTGCTCTCATACCACCAAATCTAGGAGAAATAAACCATTAACCCATATTACGAATGCAAATTCCAGAGCCATTAAGTGAATCCTATAAAATCCAGATTATAGAATTAGATGAAACCACTTAATTGACCAAAGCAAAAATAAAAATTCATACATTCAATGCAAAGATATGGAGGTAAAGTCAAAGACCAAACAATGATAAGTCTAATGACAAATGAGCATCTGGGTTTATTAGAGCCCTTGGAACTAATGACATCTCTACCAAAATTATTAATTCTTATCTTACTCACCCCTTCGTCCAGTTGATAGTCCTTTAGTTAGGTGATGAATGGTTGGAATTAATCACCTTAGGAGCAACACCTTTCAAATCTGTCACTTCTGCATACAAACACTTGGTACTAAAAAAATACAAAAATGAGTACTCCTATTTGAATTTTAGGTGATGGTAGGAATTTGCATACCAACCGGGTGCATAATTTACCTAAGAAAGGAGGGTGATCATTTGCTCAAATTTTCACCCAATTTGTGCTTGAAAGTTCCACCCAAGAATGGGAGGGAGCCTCCATCCTTCCCATGGGTGGGGGTTTATGATATTTACACCATTTTTGGCCTATTTAAATATCCACCCAACAAGTGGGTGGATATTTTTGATAGTCCTACCCAAGGCAAAGGGTGAATCATCTACCCGCTTCATTATCCACCCCGCTTCTTTGATCATCCTTTCATCCGCCTAGTGTTTGTAGTCATCCATTACTGTTGCCATCACTTCTTATCTTCTACCCATCCATTGATATTCCCAAAAATTGGCGAACTCTTAGAGCATCAACCTATAAAAAGGACATGGGTGAATCAATGTAAAATTGCACCCATACTCTTGGCAACTCATAAGGAAATTTTCCTTGTGGAAAAGTAAAATCCAAAGAGCTACAAATTGAAACACACAAAACAAAAAAGAGTAAAGGGGATAGTGAGGGCACAAACAAAGGCAACCGAAGAAGGCTACAAGATAAAGAAGGAAGAAATACAAAGGTGAATGGAAAATGAGGGGGAATAAGGTGGAAGAGAAGAAAATAAGAGAGACGACAAGTGGAAACAACAAGCAAAACTAGAAAAGAATAATAAAAGGGGAAAAGGAGAGGGAGGGAAACACAAGAAAAAATATAAGTAAGAGGATGACTGCTACTATCTTCGTTGGTTAGCAACAACAAAGAAGTGAGGAAAGAGAAAGAATCAAAGGATGCGCAAAAATAAAAGAAACAAAAGGGAAGGTGATCCATGGGTCACCCCCATATACCACATTCCCATTAACATATCCCATCAAGGACCACAGTGGATTCAAGAATAGAAAGAATGCCAAGGGCGTTTTCTAGTTCTGACGTAACACCTCTTTTTAACTCAATCACATAAAAATATCATTTGCTCATCTCCACTCTTCCAGGTAATATTTAGTCACAACACCATTCTTGGCTTCATTTTCCTCAATTCATGTTGCTTCTACCCTTTGGGGTGCCTTTTATAGGCTAATTTTCCTAGCATTCAAGGAGTGGTCACTGCTTTCAAAAATATAGTGGATATATTTTATGGGATTGCATGAAGAGGTGCCTTAACCACAAGCCTTTGATCCATTGGGCATAGGACCACAACAACAAATAAAGAAAACACAGGGAATGCGAGTGTGTTTAAAAAATGAAGCACTCTGATAGTCCACTGCTAGTCACCATAGGACAATATGATGTCACTCTACCATATGCCTTATGCACTTTATTTAGTAGTCAGCTTATGTACACAAAATTACGATGTGAGTGGCACACCACAACCACTTATTTTCCCTATAGCTTATCTAGTGAATTTGTAATGACCATACCATATTGTACTAAACTTGAGGCACATTTTATAGTTCGGTTGACACTACCAATCATTTTTCTAAGTTGCAAAGTATTCACAACTTGGTAGATCATCATGCATACTAGTACTTATGCAATTGATGATTAGTGTGACAATGGATTTTACCACATGGAAGCCCTCTTCTGGTACTGGTTCATGTGGAAACATACTCCAATGTTGCAACTCCTTAAATCCACCTACTATGAAATCATAGCTTCACATACCTCCATCATCCTTGTGCACTTCTTCCCATAGACCTTATTAATTGATCCTACTATGGATGAGACCTCCTTGGGACCTGTATGCTGATTAGTGAAGTCATCATGAAGGTGACTTGATCCTTGATAATTATGTTATTGGATACAAAAAGGGTGCAAAACCACTCCCTCTTTGTGAGTGGAATCCCCTCTTTGGTCTAGGTCCTCTATTTTTTGGGAGAAGGTGCAAGCAATAAAATTGTCTATTGTAGGACTCGGTGCTTGAAGAACACAAGCTTATACTGAGAGGGGGTGAACAGTATAAGACCACTTTTTACTTTTCTTTCCCAATCAATATTATGCAATGTATAGATAGCAATATCAATAGCAGTAATCAAAGCAATGCACAAATCACCACACACAATAGAGACACCACAATTTACGTGGTTCACCCAATGTGGGCTACTCCACGGAGAAAATATTTCACTAAAATTTTCTCAATCAATCTCTTGGGAATCCTTTCCCTATTACAATGTTTATGGACCTCTATCCAAAGGAGATACCAATCCCCTAAATCAAGTTCGTGGATCTCTATCCACAGGAGACACCAATCTCCTAATCTCTGCTCTAGCTGGTGATCCTCTAGAAGACCTCTGCCTCCACTACCCTTAGAAAATGGAACTCTATCCATAGAAGACACCTATCCTCCCTACTTTGGCTGGAGATCTTTGTCCTCAACTCTATCACCTCCAAAGCTCTGTCTCAAATCTGCACTAAACACAGTCCTTCGATCTAGCACAAATCTGTCCTCAATCTCTATCTCTGGTCTGGCACAAACCTATCCTCAAATCTGCACCAAACTCTATCCTCGAATCTGTACTAAACACAGTCCTTTGGTCTAGCACAAATCTGTCCTCAATCTCTATCCTCAAGCCTTAACTCAAAGCTTGACTCAATCTCAAATCAACTCAACTGGATCTATCCCAAACCCTAACTCAAGGTTTGAACAAATCAATCAATCAACTCTGCTCACAAGCCTTCACAAAGACTTATCTCAAATCTGCCTTGCAAGCTTCCACAAAATCTCACAATAATCTGTCCTCAAGTCCTCTCTAGAACTTGTCCAATCTATTCTACAAGTCCTCACTAGAACTTGTCCAAATCTGCTCTACAAGTCCTCACTAGAACTTGTCCAAATCTGCTCAATAAGTTCTCTCAAGAACTTATCCAAATCTGCTCTCAATATGTATTGTAAGCTTCCACAAAAGCTTACCCAAATCTGTCCACAAGTCTTCTCAAAGACTTGCCTTAAATCTGCTCAACAAGTCCACACTAGAACTTGTCCAATCTCATAGAAACATAAAGAGAATTGTTAGAGACTCAATATGCTCTATACTCATCACAATGCTCAATCACTTTCAATCACTCTTTTAGAAACATATAGAGAATTATTAGAGACTCAATATGCTTCAACTCATACTCAACCTTCCAATAACTCTTTCAAAACATACAAAGAATTGTTAGAGACTCAATATGCTTCAATTCAATACTCAATCACTCTCTCAAATCAATTCAAAATATAGAATAGTTTATTTTATGGAACTTGAACAATCACTTCACACATCCACTTGACTAGGCTCAACCAACTCTACTCAACCAATCACTCAATGAAACAATCCTTGCTTACAAACCCTAGTCCAAGCATATGAACATTCACTCAAAATATTTTCCAACAATGCTCAACAACCAATCTCACATAACAATGATACTCATGTTTTTTCAAACCCTAGTTCAAGTTCTTCACCACTCACAACAACAACCACAAGAACTCATTCCTTTTCAAACCCTAGTTCAAGTTCTTCACTCAACAACTCACTTCAACAACAATGCTTATAAAACAATCTTCACATAACAATGATACTCATGTTCTTTTCAAACCCTAGTTCAAGTTCTTCACACAACCAATGGCTTCAACAATAATGCTTATAAAACAATGTTTTAACAACAACTCTTTATTCCAGAAAACCTTGAAGCATTAACTCAACACACTCAAAAAGGAAACCCTAATCAAGTCCTTTTCACTCCAAACTTATTTTCTAGAAAACCAACCAATCAACTCAACTATGGAAGAGTGTGCCCATACCTTTTTCTTGATGATGAAGGAATCTCATAAATCTGCCACAACCACAAACACTTCTTTGCCAAGCTCAAAGAAGTTATAAGATGATAAACTCCCTCAAAAATACAATGTAAATATCAAAACACACATACACCTTATCACTCCATATTTAAGAAAACATTCATCAACATATAAAAATAATTGGCCAAATACACCTTATAATCTCCCAATTAAAATAATATTCAATACCAAGAATAATATCAATACACTCTCCTTTTCAAAATAACTCAATGCAAGAAGTCCTCTCAACACTTTAAATCTCCAATAGACCAATGTGACACAAATCCTTTATTCAAAAATAAAGCTAACTCCTTATTCCTCCAATTTACCAAAAATAATGATTAATTAAAAACCTTTTCAACTAACCCTTTTAACTCCCTAAGACCTCATGTCAAACCTTAGGCATCATAAAAATTATATTCAAAATTTATTACCTTTGCCTTGGTGGGACTCGAACTCACGATGCAGCCTCAACCAACGCCCTAGCCGTGGCTCCAACCATCGCGTGAGCTAGGCGCTCGCTTGGGGAGTAAAGAGCACCACGTGCTCTATAATGCTCCTCTAGTGCACCTAAGCAAAAATGTACACCGCTTCCTTCGATGTTTCCAACACTACCAACAAAACAATGCTGCCACCACGATTCGATCGTAGGTCACTCCATGCCCAACACTCTAGCCTCTGTCCACTTGCCACTAGGCCACGCTGCCTAGATGGCTCTTGAATTTTGGTGCTCGTTGATTTTATCCTTATTCACTGGCACTTAAAACAATACACTTGTCTCTTTCTTCGCACGAGTTCTTACACACACGATTGCACACTTTTATCATTCGAGCAAAAGGATAATCAAATGCCTCTAAGGCATATTATTTTTATATCGATTTCCTCCTTCAAACATAAACGTCGGTGCTTTGATTTTCCTTCAAACTTAAATGTCGGCACTTCGATTTTCCTTCAAACTTATTAATTTATAAATTATTTAAATTCTTTAGAATTTAAATTTTATAAATTAAATTTTTAAATCCCTTTGGCTTTATTAAAGCCTTTTTTATTTTACCACTTTGTATAAATAATATTTATTTATAAAATTTAAATTCAATTTGAATTTAAATAAATATTAAAACTCCCTTGGGCTTTTATGAAAAACCTTTTATTTTCGCTCACCCATGGTTTTAATAAAAACCCTTCTGACTTATGCTTCCACATAATATCAAAAATATTATGAAGCTTTTTGCCTTTAACCTGTGCATTGTTCCTCTTGACCTTTTGACATCAATGGTAGCTTATTCCTTGACATCAATGACAACTTCGTTCCTTGACATCAATGACAACTTTGACTCAAAATGTCCAACAATCTCCCCCTTTGTCATTGATGGCAACCCAAATTATTTTTACCAGAAACTTAACCTTTTCTTTGTTCTGCTCCCCCTGGGACATTGCTCCCCTTGGCTCAATGCTCTTTTCAAATCTCTCCTCTTTACTCAAATACCAAATCTCTCCCCCTTACTCAAATATCTCCCCCTTTGACATCAATGGCAAAGGGTCACCTTTGGGGCTCGGGGCTAAGAATGAGCCTCTTAGCTTAGCCCCTCCCCCACCTCCTCTTGAGGTGGTTAATTTTGGGGTGGGAGTATTTCTACTCCTAACAAGCACTATTCTTTACCTTTATCCTCTTTTCTTCTTATCTGATCCTTCTGATTCCTTTGACTGTTCCTTTCCATGTCCATGTTCCTATCCATGTCCATATTCTTGTTCCTATTCTTGTTCATATCCATGTTTCTGTTCTTGTTCCTATTCATATCCATGTTCCTATTCTTGTTCTTATTCCTGTTCATATCCATGTTCTTGTTCCTGTTCATACTTGATTCTGGAATGTCTGCTCTACACCACTTTGTTGTGTGTCCATCATTATTGCACTTATAACACTTAATGTTATTATTTCTTGGAGGTGCAAATGTCTTAGGATTTCTCCTAGTGAAGCCATATCCTCTTCTATCATGAACCCTGCAATTCATTGCCTTGTGACCAAACTGATTACATGAGTAGCAATACCCATGGAAAAGTTGTATGTTCCCATATTCCTATCTTTCATGTGTCCTGCACTATGAAGCCATGTGCCCAAACCTGTGACATGAAAAACATCTTCCATTGAAGCTTCCTTGTCTTGACCTCATTGGTCTCTTAGTCTCTCTTAACCTATTCTGATTGTTGTTCCATCTATTTCTTCTTAGTGCATTGTTCCTATCCTTGTTGAACTTTCTATTGTCCAACTCATCCTCAGATGTCTCACTTTCTCTTACACTATCTTCTTCTAAAGTGTCTTCATCTGAAGTTTCTTCTCCTTCAGAACTTGAGGTTGACTTTCCTTCCCATTTCTTTTGTTCCTGTTCAAATCCAAGACCTATTTTGCTTGATGTAGGCTTTTGTATCTTGATGAACTTATCTAAGTTCTTTGAGCTATTTTTGAACCCTTGTAGCTTGAATTTGGAGTTTTCTAAATCTTCCCTTAATAGGGCTACTTCTTGTACTAACCTTTCACATTCTAAGACTTTTGCTTCTAGCTTATCCTTGAACTTATTTGTCTTAGCCTTTGATTTTTCTAGATCCTCTATAAGCATTCTTCTCTCTTCATCACATTCTTGAAACTGAAATTCAAGTTTAGAGTTTTGCTTTCTTACCTTCTTTACTATTTCAAGAGCATAAATGAGTTCTCCCTTGAGATCATATCCTTCTTTATCTGATTCTTCCTCTATTTGTTTACCTTTGTCCACATCTTTATTTTCTTTTGACTTGTCTTCTATAGGATCACTTTCTTCTTCTTCTAGTGCCATTAGAATATTCTCTTCTGGTCCTTCAAGTGCATCCTCATATTCATCATCACTAAAACTATAACCATTCCTTGTACAACTATCTTCAAGATGTCCAAAGTTACCACATCTAAAACACTTGAGAATTATTGGTGCCCTTTTCTGGACTTCTTTTTCTTCAATCATAAATAGGACTTCATCTCTATCATTATCTAAAAAACTAGCATCACTATCACTTGAGTACTTACTTGCCTTATCTGCATAGTAGCTCCTCTTTTGCCTTTGAAAGAACTTCTTTCCTTGTCTGCTTTGTCCATCCTTGCTTTTCTTTTGGTGCCAGTATATTTTTGATTCCTTGTTTCTGTGATCCTATTTTTCTTCATCATTGTTATTCTTTGCTTCTTGACAATCAGTTGCATAGTGACCATACTTTCCATAATTGAAACATTTAATGGATTTTATATCTCTAGATCTTCTTGAATCCTTATTCCTTCTACCATAATTAGCTTCTTCATCACTGGATGACTCATTGCTTGATTCTGACTTCTTACCCTTTGTCTTCTTAATTGCTTTGAAGGCTACTTCCTTCTGGGGATTAGGTTCTTTTGTTCTCATCTCAAAAGCTGTAAGAATACCAAGCAACATATCTCTTGTCAAAGAATCACCATCCTTTGATTCTTCTATAGATGAAATATTTTCACTAAACCTTGTTGGAAGAGACCTTAAGATCTTATCACAAACATCTGATTCATCCACATTAAGTCCAAGTCCTTGCATAGCATTAACAACCTCATCGATTCAAAGTAGATAAGTACTAATATTTTCCTCATCCTTCATTCTTAACTCTTCAAATTATCCTTTGAGATTTCGTATCTTTGCTTTCTTGACACCTTTATCTCCTTCATATATATTTTGCAACTTATTCCACATTTCTTTTGCATTTTGACAATGCATAACTTTTATGGACTCTGTTCTATGCAAACCTCTCAAAAGTGCATTCATTGCTTTTGAATTGTAATGTTGTAGAAGCTTACCTTCCTTATCTATAGGTGGATCAACTGAGGGGTCGTATCCATTTTCAACTGCTTCCCAAATTTCATTTCCAAGTGCCTTCAGATAAATCTTCATTCTCAAACTCCAATATATATAATCACTTCCATAAAATACAGGTGTTGGATTATCTGATGATCCATTCTTAGAATCCATTGTGTTCTTGTAAGCTTTTCCTTCAAGTTGTTAAACTCTTTCGAAGGAACCCACTCTGATACCAATTGAAGAACACAAGCTTATACTGAGAGGGGGGTGAACAATATAAGACCACTTTTTACTTTTCTTTCCCAATCAATATTATGCAATGTATAGATAGCAATATCAATAGTAGTAATCAAAGCAATGCATAAATCACCACACACAATAGAGACACCACAATTTACGTGGTTCACCCAATGTGGGCTACTCCACGGAGAAAATATTTCACTAAAATTTTCTCAATCAATCTCTTGGGAATCCTTTCCCTATTACAATATTTATGGACCTCTTTCCAAAGGAGATACCAATCCCCTAAATCAAGTTCATGGATCTCTATCCATAGGAGACACCAATCTCCTAATATCTACTCTGGTTGGTGATCCTCTAGAAGACCTCTACCTCCACTACCCTTAGCAAATGGAACTCTATCCATAGAAGACACCTATCCTCCCTACTATAGCTGGAGATCTTTGTCCTCAACTCTATCACCTCCAAAGCTCTATCTCAAATATGCACTAAACATAGTCCTTCGGTCTAGCACAAATCTATCCTCAATATCTATCCTCAAGCCTTAACTCAAATCTTGACTCAATCTCAAATCAACTCAGCTGGATCTATCCCAAATCCTAACTCAAGGTTTGAACAAATCAATCAATCAACTCTGCTCACAAGCCTTCACAAAGACTTATCTCAAATATGCCTTGCAAGCTTCCATAAAAGCTCACAATAATCTATCCTCAAGTCCTCTCTAGAACTTGTCCAATATGTTCTACAAGTCCTCACTAGAACTTGTCCAAATCTGCTCAATAAGTTCTCTCAAGAACTTATCCAAATATGCTCTCAATATGTATTGTAAGCTTCCACAAAAGCTTACCCAAATCTGTCCACAAGTCTTCTCAAAGACTTACCTTAAATCTGCTCAACAAGTCCACACTAGAACTTGTCCAATCTCATAGAAACATAAAGAGAATTGTTAGAGACTCAATATGCTCTATACTCATCACAATGCTCAATCACTTTCAATCACTCTTTTAGAAACATATAGAGAATTGTTAGAGACTCAATATGCTTCAACTCAATACTCAAACACTTCCAATAACTCTTTCAGAAACATATAGAGAATTGTTAGAGACTCAATATGCTTCAATTCAATACTCAATCACTCTCTCAAATCAATTCAGAATATAGAATAGTTTGTTTTATGGAACTTGAACAATCACTTCACACATCCACTTGACTAGGCTCAACCAACTCTACTCAACCAATCACTCAATGAAACAATCCTTGCTTACAAACCCTAGTCCAAGCATATGAACACTCACTCAAAATGTCTTCCAACAATGCTCATCAACCAATCTCACATAACAATGATACTCATGTTCTTTTCAAACCCTAGTTCAAGTTCTTCACTCAAAAACTCACTTCAACAACAATGCTTATAAAAAATATTCACATAACAATGATACTCATGTTCTTTTCAAACCCTAGTTCAAGTTCTTCACTCAACAACTCACTTCAACAACAATGCTTATAAAACAATCTTCACATAACAATGATACTCATGTTCTTTTCAAACCCTAGTTCAAGTTCTTCACACAACCAATGGCTTCAACAATAATGCTTATAAAACAATGTTTTAACAACAACTCTTTATTCCAGAAAACCTTGAAGCATTAACTCAACACACTCAAAAAGGAAACCCTAATCAAGTCCTTTTCACTCCAAACTTATTTTCAGAAAACCAACCAATCAACTCAACTATGGAAGAGTGTGCCCATACCTTTTTCTTGATGATGAAGGAATCTCATAAATCTGCCACAACCACAAACACTTCTTTTCCAAGCTCAAAGAAGTTATAAGATGATAAACTCCCTCAAAAATACAATGTAAATATCAAAACACACATACACCTTATCACTCCATATTTAAGAAAACATTCATCAACATATAAAAATAATTGGCCAAATACACCTTATAATCTCCCAATTAAAATAATATTCAATACCAAGAATAATATCAATACACTCTCCTTTTCAAAATAACTCAATGCAAGAAGTCCTCTCAACACTTTAAATCTCCAATAGACCAATGTGACACAAATCCTTTATTCAAAAATAAAGCTAACTCCTTATTCCTCCAATTTACCAAAAATAATGATTAATTAAAAACCTTTTCAACTAACCCTTTTAACTCCCTAAGACCTCATGTCAAACCTTTATGCAATGTTTTGATTTGGGAGTGAAAAGGTTATGCAATGTTTTTATTTATTTTATTTTATGGTACAAGTGGTTTTAGGAGAGATAAGGAAGTTGTGCAATTAAAGGCCTTGGTGATGATTATTGAAAAGTGGAGTAATGTTGATTATTTTGTGATCTACTAACCCTTGTGAAGATTGGCAAAAGAATTTTGTGATTGTGGCAGATTTACAAAGAGGTTTTTTCATCTTCATAAAAGGTATGGGCACATTCTCCTATTGATTGTTTATGGTGGTTGATTTTTGAAATATCATTGGAGGGAAAATGATTGTTTGTGGTTTCCTTTTCGAAAGTGGTTGGTTGAATGCTTCAAGGTTTTATGAATTGAGAGTTGTGTCTAAACCTTGTTTTATAAGCATAGTTGTTGAAGCCCATTGGTTGTGAGAGAACTTGAGTTAGAAAAGAACATAAGTATCATTGTTATGTGGTATTTGTGGTTGAGCATTGTTGGAAACATTTGAGTTGGTTGATACATACTTGGACTAGGGTTGTGTGAGAAAGAGTTGTCCCTTGTGATGATTGGTTGAGTTGAGATTGATTTGGGTTGAGAGTGAGATTAGAACATATTGAGTCTCTAAAAATTATCTTTATGCTTCTATGATTTAAGTTGAGATTGATTTGGATTGAGAGTGAGATTAGAACATATTGAGTCTCTAACAATTCTCTTTATGCTTCTATGAAGTGGATTTGAGTTGAGATTGCCATTCATTGTTGAGTTCATTTTGAGTACTACTTGAGCATGATTGATTGGGCATTTGAGAAGGCCTTTGGGATAGATTTGTGGATAGTTTTGGGTAAGTTATTTGTGACCTTGCTACAACAAATTTGGGTAAGTTCTTGGTGAGCTTGCTAAAGCAGATTTGGGCAAGTTCTTGGTGAGCTTGCTAGAGCAGATTTGGACAAGTTCTTGGTGATCTTGCAAGAGCAGATTTGGGAAAGTTCTTGGTGAGCTTGCTAAAGCAAGTTTGGATTTGTGTGAGCTTGTTATTCAGCATCAGATAGGGTTTGTGTGATCTTGTTATTCAACATTGGACAGGTTTTTGTGTGAGCTTGTTATTCAGTTTTGGACAAGTTCTATGTGAGCTTGTTATTCAGATTTGGGCAAGTTTTTGGTGAGCTTGCTTGCACAAATTTGACAAGTTCTATGTGAGATTTTTAAATAGGTTCTGTGTGAGCTTATTAAGCAGGTTCTTAGTGAGCCTATTGATAGATATTTAGAGGTGACAGAGTACAGAGGACAAAGTCTTAGTGGATAGAGATCCAACAACAGCATAGTTGAAGACATATCTGAGTGAGGAGTCTTCAAGTAGAGAGAGGTCCACCAGTTAGTGCAGTAGAGAGATAAAGTCTTCTAGAAGATCACATAGCTAGAGAAGAAGGGGAAAGAGTTCTATGGAAGAGATACACGAATTTGATATTAGGGGATTAACATATCCTTTGGACAGATATCCATAAAATTTGTAATTGGGAGTGATTCCCAAAGAGATTGATTGAGAAAGTTTTAGTAAAATATTTTCTCCGTGGAGTAGCCCACATTGGGTTAATCACATAAATTGTGGTGTCTCTATTGTGTATGGTTTTTGTGCATTTATTTTATTATTGCTATTGATACTGCTATCTTTACACAACATAATATTGAATTGGAAGAAAAAGTAAAAAGTGGTCTTATAATGTTCACCCTCCCTCTCAGTATAATTTTGTGTTCTTCAATTGGTATCAGAGTGGGTTCCTTCAGAAAGGCTAACATCTTGAGGGTAAATTATACAAGAGCACATATGGCTTCATAGAATGGATTATCTACAAATAAGGCTCCATTATTTGATGGTAACAATTATGCTTTCTAGAGCATGAGGATGAATAACTACTTGATATCACAAGGATATGAGGTATGTAAAATGGTTGAAAAAGAGTATAGGGTTGAAGGTGATCCCGAGAAAGATAAGACTACTAGAAAATTGGTTGAGATAAATGCAAGAGAAATGAATTGTATTTTGAGTGGGCTACGTGAGACAAAGTTGCAAAGGTCATGATATGTACTTCAGCTAATGAAATGAGGAACAAGTTGCAAAATAATTATGAAGGAGATTCTAAGGTAAAGTTGGCAAAACTACAAACTCATAAAAAAATATTTGAGGAATTGAAAATGGAAGATTCTGAAGATATTGCAAAGCTTTTACTTCGAGTTGATGAGATTACTAACACTATGAGAGGCCTAGGTTTTGATATGAAAGAATCAAAATTTACTCAAAAGGTTTTAAGATCACTTCCCATGAAATATGATTCTAAGGTTTCAACAATAGAAGAGACAATGGATATCAATAAGCTAACAATAGAAGAATTGCAAGGTACTCTCACAACTTATGAAATGAGGGTAAGCATCAAGTTCAATAAAACAGATTGCATTCAAGGCTTCAAAAAAAGAGAAAGGGAAAGTTTCAGAAATAGATAGAGTTTTAAAAAATGATGAGGAAGCTAACTTCATCAAAAGGAATAAGGATTCAAGAAATTTTAGAGATACAAGGAAAATCAGGTGCTACAAGTGTGGTGATCTTGGTCACTATGCATACAAGTATCCACATGAAGAAAACAGTGATGACAAAAACCAGGTTCAAAGAAGAAAAAATATGGAAAGCATAAGCATGACAAAGATGAAAAATTCAAAAAAAATAGGTATGATAAGAAGAAAATATTTCGTAAGGCAAAGAAATATTACTACATTGTAGAAGCAAGTGATAGTTCATATTACAGTGATAAAGATCAGTAAGATGAAGAAGAATGTACATTCTTTGGAATAAGTGAAGAAAAGCAAGAACACCTATTCATAGGTATTGGAGTTAAAGAAGAAGATGTGCCTATTGAAGAAAGACATGAAGAGCTTGCCATAGCCATTGAGCAAGCAGATAGGTACAAGAAATGTCTAAGGATACTAAAATGCTTCATATGTGGAGAATTTGGGCATATAGATGATGATTGCACACACTACAATAATTACAACAAGGAAAGTGTATTTGAAAAAGAAAGCAATAGTTCTAGTGACAATTCTAGCAGTAGTGAAAACAAAGAAGTCTCACTTTTGGTAATAGAAAAGGAAGAGGATGAGCCAAGTAAAAAAAATCAGAAATCAAAAGGTTAAAAGAAGGATACAGGAATCTTGAAAACAAGATTCAAACAAATGTCAAAATCAGAGAACTACTTCAAAAAATCAGTAATCTCAAAGAAGAGCTTCAAAATACAAAAAATATAGAAGAAAGGATGAATGAAGAACTAAGGATAACCACGGAAAGACATGATACATTAGATGAAAATATTCAAAAAGGAGTGGAAACTTATTTTAAGGCTGTATATTACTTCCACGAAAAATCATACTCAAAAGGAAAGAAAGTTCTAAAAGATGAAAGCAAGGAAGCACCTAAGATTTGTAAGGAAAGTTCCAAAGTTCCTATGGCTCCAAATATTTAGTTTGGATCTTGTTTTGAGATAGGTGAATCAAGTTCAAAATTAGAAGACACTCTTGAAAAGAAAAGCAAGGAAGAAATTAAGAGGATTTAGATACTACAAAGAAGGTTCAAGGATGCAATGCGCAAGTTGAAGATGATCATAAGGATAATGATCAAGAAAGGTATGAAGAACCAAGGCATGAACAAAGGGATTTTCAAGGACATTGTTTTTCTTGTAATGGATTTGGACACAGGGCTATACATTGCAGGATCCATGGATCAAAGAAGTTTGATTTTGCTAGAAGAAACTTCAAAGAAAGAAGGTATGATTTTCAGGGACATTGCTTCTCATGTAACAGGATTGATCATAAAGCTTTTCAGTGCAAACCTGAAGTTTATTGTTTATTGTAAAGGATTGAATTGTTTATTGTAAAGTTGGTTTTTGGTATTGCAAACCTAGAGTTTGCATGGCAAGACTATCAATATGACTCTATAAAAATTGGTATCTAGGGTCATCCATAGTACTGACACTTGAATGTACTTGATGCTATTGATAATGGGGTGGATTGTATGTAGGTTGCAAGTGATAAGGTATGGTTAGCTAAAATGTGTTATGATATGAATGATGATGGATATTATGATACAAATGGGGTGATGGGGGCATGATGGTATGTTGAACTACTGTATTAGCATATGGATGTGGAGGTTGGTTCTAAGCTATAGAGGTGAATGGGGGGCGCATTGTCCAAGATGGATATTGGATAAAGGTATTTTTTTGGTGAGATGGATGTGGGAAGTTGTGCTCAATTCCTTGAAAATTATGGTTGGGATCAAGATTTATGCTATGGTTAGTGTTATCTAAAATCATTTGCTACAGCTATAAAAAATCTTGTTGCATAGCAATTGCATTTGAAGTAGGGACAACCACCTGTGATGTGGTAGGCTGGGTTGGTTGTGGAACAACCATGGTAGTGGAAGTGAGTGGGGGGTAAGTAGCAAAGGGTATTGCCACTGATTTTGGTATGATATGGGATGTAGAACCTATGAGGGTAGTGGGTTGAGTGGATGTTAGGGTTTGTGAAACAACATGAATTGTTTCATATAAGGGGTTAGTCAAAATGGTTAGTTGGTGAGGTAATGTACAGGGTGGTTAGTTGGATGATGATGCTTGGTTAGTCAGTGCTACAACAGCCAAATCAAAAAGGGGATTTGTAAAAAATTGCTCTGACTGCTGTGGGTAAGTATATACAGGATCTTTTTGTAATTATGGTACACCACAGGATGGGATGGAGAGTGGTGGTAATTATGGGAAGAACATTCCAACTGCATTCAAGTACATTCTAACAGTATCCATGTCGAACATGGTGACATGACTATCTAAAACTATAGGAGGTTCACTCCTAGGTGTATCAGGTATGGCTGTGTGAGTAGCCCTATGCATAATATCTATGTTCGTATTAGGGGCATTACTAGAAGGCCCTATATTAAGACTTTGAGAAATAGAAGAGGACATGCCTACTTGTCCTACCACTGAAGTTTGAGGGACGTTTCTAGACTGAGAGGCCATGGGGGAAGACCACTGACTTTGGTTTGAAACTAGTTTCTTAGTTTGACTACGAGTCACTACCATACGCTGTTATGTGTTACAATGCCAAGTGTGACTATATATGTAAATAAAATGACAATACGATGCAATACAATACATAAAGCAAACAAACACACAAAGCTTTTGGTGCTAGCTTTTCATTAGTTTTGTTTTTGTTTTTTTAAAGCATTTTAAAAATGAAAATACATGTGCTCAATGTTTTGCCTTATATGAATCTAGGATTTCACCTATATACTCGTAGCTTGAAAACCTGGCTATGAACTCCAGGTCATGTAATCCTACCTATAATGTGTGGTAATGAAGCCCACACATGACCAAGGAGCACAGGTCCTGAATATTCCTCACCCAATTCACCCATAGTCTGCGATATACCTCTTCGAGGAGAAATGCGTGCTATAACCCACAAGCTATGATGGATCTTAAAATCAGCCTTGGAAAATAACAGGGTATAATTTTGGTGGTTCGATGATGAAATCCAAACCCGATGGTGATGAAATCCAGCCATTTTCCAACATTTAAGTGCAAGTGTGTGATGGTTTGTTTAATTATTGTGTTATGCAAAACTATTATGAATTTATATTTGAATGCCTACATGCAGAAGATAGAAAGCAAAAAACACATCAAACAATAATTCAGGGGCAAAATGCCATCTTTAGATAAGCTTTTAGGCCAAATCCTACTTAACAGGGCCAATCACATGTCGGTGGTTGGTTCTGGTAAACTGCAGATGCACAGTTTGCAAATCACACGTTTGCATTTGGGAAATCCCAACCCCAAATGTGTGGGTATTTTTTTTCAATAGGACAGGGCCAAAATAGACCTGAACCTGAAAATATAATATCTGGGTTATTCCTAACTTGACACGTGTAGCATGATTTTTTTTTTTTTTTATGGATGTAGGACTTAAACTAATTGGACTTATCCTAAAACCTATGTGCAGACAAGAGCAAACAGGACTAGACATTTTAGTGCTAATAATAGAATGCAGATAAAGGAGAAAAATAAGGAACAAAAATCAAAAGGTACAGACCTATGATCCCATCATTGCTCCTTCCATCTGTCAATCGTCGATCTGTAATTCTGAGATAGCAATTGTGTCTGCATTTCCTTAGAATAGGAACCGTGCATCTGTGTTTTCTCCAAACAAAAACCACACGTCTGTGTTTCCTTCAAACAGGAATCGCGTGTCTGCATTTCCATAGAAAAGAAACTGTGCATCCGTGTTTCCACAATAAACAATTTGGGTGCGAGGTTTTCCAACTATATTGATCCAAATTTGAATCTATGCATGTATTTAATTACCAAAAATTATAGGTGTAAAAAGAGATTAGTAAACAAATTTAAAAGCAAGGCAAAACAAAATAGAACCTTTAGGGGGTCCCACCGTGATCACCATTTTTGTAACCAAAATACTTGAACACTTGCAATATAAAGCCACACAGATACAGATTGCCTGAAATAATAAAATCTTATATATATTGATTCTTTGTGATACAGATTTACAAAATTCTAGATTGCCCCAAGTAACTTGGGCACAATGTTACAATATTTGTCTTAGTGTGGTACAAATTTATCTCTAGGATTTTTCTAGATCTTCTAAAAAGTACAATGTTCTCCTTGTATCCAGTTACAGCTTCAAAGGGGTGAATGGGCTTTGGTATCCAGTAAAGGACCACTCTAGCTTCAAGAGCTTATCCAAAATACCTATCACCTGCACACACTCAAACCGATAAAGGGATTAGTAGCACTTGTATATTTGAGCAATCAAATTCATACTAAACATAAACCCTAAGCAGATAATTGCATGAAATAAATAACAACAACAATAAATAGATAAAACCTTGCTAATATTAAAGTTACTGATCTCGATCGTGCATGTGATTTTCATCTTGGGACTATGGAATCGCAAAAAGCGTGGTTATGGGCTAGAAATCGTGAACCTACGGTTGTGAAATTGCAAAGTCACGTTTTCGACTGTGGAATAAAAAACAAGCAATTTTGACTGAATAACAGGTCACCTCAAGATTTGAACCAATAGTCAAAATAAAGATCGCGCATCACAATTTATTGTTGGTCTACATCAATTTTGGTAGCTTTTTGTTATGAAAATTCAGCTCCCTTTTTTTGGTGGACTAATGGTTTTTTTATAGGCTTCATAGGGCTTTGGAGGGGAATGGGAGGTGGTAAGCTTGACTTGCCAAGTGGTAAATCTAAACTGCCAGGTGGAAGGGGAAGTTACAGTGAGTCATTTAGTATGGCTCACTTAAATGGTGTGATGTGGCTTCAAGTGGAGTGGGATGTTATTTTATGTGAAGGGACAAGGGGACAACAACAAATGAGTTGTGGCATGGGTGTTGGGAACCTGTCTCATGTGCAAGGACAAGGGGGACAAGAGTGGGTAATATGTGGCAGGGGTGTTGGATGAAGTGTCTAGGACACATGTCCAATGGGTAGACAGGGTATCCTAGGGTGATTTTCCAGATTTAATAAATTAGGAAAATAGGATAATGTGTAGGATTTTATATCCCTAAGTTTAGACTTAGGCATATAATTTTATTATGCAGGATTTTATGGTGGGGTGGTAGATGTGGTTTTGAAGGTGTTGGATTTTAGTGTCTATAGTATGCTTGGAAATTATCATAATTCAATATCTCTTTATCTAAAATCTAATTACATTTAATCCCTTATTTTTATGTGTAACTATGCTAAGATTAATTTTCTCAAAATCTATCATTGATGGCCTTGTTCGTGGGGCTTGAAACACGGAAAAAATCAAATCTCATGATTTATTTTACATTGAAAATCATCATGGAGATAGGCCTTACCTAGGTTGATTGGTTCCAATTGAGGGAATTATCATACAATCACTAGATGACCCTCCACGAGTTGACTCTTTTTCTTTTTGCATATTCATCACTTTGCATTTCAATGATGCCAAAAGGTACTTTCTTCAATAGCATGGAATCACCCCAAAATTGGTGCAAACAAATTTGATTTTTATTTCCCACAATGAGATACATATTACATGATCATGGAATCTACACTTGGTAAAAAACCCCTTTCTCCGTTGGGGCAAAAATGGAATCACTTTACATCATTCATGTCATCTACATTTACATCATACACTTGCAATTACACCATACACCTGCACTCATTCCCCATAATTCTATCAATTGGATTATGAGACTCATTCTTCACTCATTCACCAATTAAGGGGGTAAGCTACACATACAATTTATTTTATCTTCAAAATCATCTTTGTGCTCCAAGGAAAGAAAGTTGCTTCTTCATTCCAAACTAGTGTCGTATTTTTGCACCACATTATGTTTCACGTAATACGATACAAAAGGGGCAACTGTAGTCACTAGAATCTAGCCACTTTTCATCCATTAATGTCATCCAATCACAACCATCCATTATATATATGCATTTGTTTAATATATATATATATAAATATTAATATTTTATATATTATATTTATATATATTTAATAAATATATATGTATTTATATAAATTAATCATAGCCATCAACCATGTTTTAATCTTAGCCATCCATTCATCTCAATCCATGCCACTTACCCAAACTTAATCTCCACCCTTCCTCATATTTTAATATTGATCGCTCATTTTGTGTTGTCAAAACCCTAACATGTTCAAGGGCAAATTATAAAAGAGGAGTCATTTTGATGAATCAAACCGCTTGGAAACCCTTAAGTGCATTAGAAGTCCTTAATATTAAAGCTCTCACTTAATCCCTGGGAGAAATCCTTAAGCCCTTTTGCCCTAGCCACTTGCCATCACTTTTGTCGTTCATTGCCACCATCGCCTCACCCGTTTCCTCTGCTACCAAACCTGCATGAACCAGATCTAGTTCTACAAAACTGAATGCCCTCCAAAGCTAGTAGAACACCTCTAGGTATTTTTGGAACTCTCTAGTGCATCCACAACCATCGTAGAATACCTTTAGGTATTTCCTGTAGTAGATATGTAGTCCTACAACCCTCGAGCATTGTTTGAGCATTCATGCAACCATCAATGACAGAAGTAGAGAAATGAATTAGCATGTTGACAAGTTAAGAAGTTATTTGAACTTATTTTATTTATTTTTACTTTATTTTTACATTGTTACATTGCAACATTTAGGATTTTAGTTGTTTTATCTTTTTGAGGGCCTCACACAGGGGAGCCCTCACAGGTGCTTCTAATATATTTTTTTTGTTGTATCTATTTGTAGGTCTAAGAATCATCTATTTTGAATCTATTGAAGCTAGGGTGGTCCCATAGGGATACACAAGCCCACCTACAACTCTTTTTTGGATCAAATATGAGCGAGAAGACACCAGTTATTCTTTTGAACTAGGGTTTTGAAGAACCCTAGTAATTGTAAATTTGTATACAAAAGCATTGTAAAACCCCATATTGGGGTATATTTATTGTATAATTCATATATCTACCTACGTTAATAAAATATTAACAATTTTATGCAATATTATGTTATTACTATGCTTTTGTTACGTTATTATTGCTTTGGTGTTGTTCGATTTTGGTTTACATTTATTAATCCATTAAGCACTATACTAGTTGATCTTTAACTAGTTACTCTCAAGAAATTAATTTGTGTTTTTAAAGTCACAAAACTAGCATAATATTATGTAGTACTATGTGGCCATAGGAAGCTACCAATACAAGCAAAAATGTGGAGAAGGAAGCCACCATTAATATCCTTGAAGGAAGCCTCAAATTGAGACTTGGTGAGTCTCAATATTCAAGGAGAATATAAGGATTTCATTTAAGTGTAGAGTCCAAAAATCCTTACTTCAAAAACAATATCTCATTAGCTTGGATTAACTATCATTAAAAGATCCAAGGAAGTAGATTAAAAGAGACAAGAAGGATTTCACAAAAAGATCCTTTGTATTGGTGCAATTCTAACTATTACAAAGTACCTCTTTTATTTCTTTAAAAGGACAAAGGTAATCCTATTTACAGGAAGTAGTGTATACATAATATTTTGTAGGTTGAAGGGTAGAGTTCAAGGAAGAGGAAGGAGCCACCGAAGAGCTCACACATCTAAGAATCAAGGTGTTTAAAAACACCATTTATCCATGTCCAATATAGTCCTAGAAGCAAGTTTGTCACCTACAACAAATTAGCTATTAAGAAGACATTACCATTCGAGTCTACATAGATAAAAGGATAGCATACAAAGGGAGATTATCTACATAGAAAGAGTACTATCAAATCCAAGAAAAAAGGCTAGCAATTGGCTGTTATAAAATACATACAAACAACATATTACAAGCGTAAAGATACAAAGGAAGAAGTGCTATACCCAAGGTTTCTACTTGGAGATAATGACCACCATTGAAGAGCATAAGAAGCTACCATAGGACCACCATTAATAATGCCATAAAACTAAGAAGCAATACAACTGGTGCCATCCATTATCCTCATCAAGATAGTGTATGAATAGAGAAGAGGGAATGCTTGTATTTCAAGAAACATAGCAAGCCAATGCACATTTCAAATATATAGGTAAATATAGGGCATCAACACCCATCGTTGGAGCATTAGAAGAAAGGTTTACATGCACAATCCATGAGTACCACTTGGAACAAGAGCTCTAAGAATGCAATATTCATAAATAAGCCAACACTCACCTAGGAGGAGTTACAAGTCTTTGGGAGGTTACCACCAAACTCATCATTGCATAAGTTGGAATATCAATGCCTACTAAGTAACGCTCAAGTGAAACTTATCCAAAAGTCACAAGGAAGTAGTCCTATTTAAGGCATCCATATTGAAGAAGGAAAATCACTGAAGTTCAAAGAGAAGAATAGCATTGAATAGTGTGAAGCATATTAAAAGGAAGAAGGCTAATTCAAGCATGTGCACCATTTGAAGGAGAAAGACAACATTTAATAAGCTATCATAAGATCATCTAATACAACACCTCATTCAATCAGAAAATATAAAACCTCATTCGATCAGTAATCCAATGTCTCATTCATGGAAGGAATATGTCATAAAACCAACCATACCAGCATTCAATTCATAGAGGATAAGACCGAGAATTCTTTAAAGAAATATCAGCATAGATAATAGAGAAAAGAAGTGCTACGTAAGGGAGAATTCAACTGGTCAAAGACAACATTGACTACCATTTCAAAGGATTAAAATCTGCCACCTCACAATGTCAAGGCAAAGGAATATGAAGGTAAATCATATACTATATATTGCTTGTTATAAACTAAGGATATATTGGAGTTATAAGGGCACATTATATTGCAATTCATTCACTTAGCATTAGTAATATATTAAGCAAGCATATTCCAAAATATTTATATTTACAAATAATAAAGTAGGAGGAATAAGGATTTCAACTTGGAAATTAAAAACCATATTATTGCAAATATTATATTGTTTTCTAATATTTCAAATTAGGGAGTTATAAGGAATACTACATCAAAGAAGGTAATTGGAATTTAGAAACATTATATATTAAATATCAAAGGCTATAAAGGAGGTCTATTAGGGAAAATTAAGAGATGAAAATAAATTGGCATACTTGCCTCAAACCATATTAAAGGGATAAAAGAAATCCAAACAATAGAACCTCATAAAATTAGAAAGTTCTTAAGTTCAATAGGAGTAATAAGGTGTAATAGAAGTTAATTTTTTCTATTTACAAAACATTACAAAATCAACCCAAAATTGAACTACTATTCTTAAAAGGCACTTTATCAATCATAAAGTATATCCAAAATAACTAGGGAGTCATAAGGCATTCTATAAAACTTGATAATAATAGCATTCATAAAAAATTATCAAGTACTTAATCCATTTGGGAATCACAAGGTCTATACAAATCCTACAAGGATTATAATCAAATATCTTAAATTAGGGAGACATAAGGAAGTCTACAAAACCTAATATCTATAAAGGTTTTATCAAATAAAGCTCATATACTCTAAACTAGGGAGATATAAGGTAGAGTACTTGGAATAATATAACTAATAAGGTACAACTACTTTATACATTAATTCAAGGAACCAAGAGAAATGTCTACCTCAAGTAATACAGTGAACAATGATATGAAGAACACTATTCAAAAGGAAAGAGAAAGTGTCATAAAAAATGAAATCAAGAATTCACTTATAAAATTTGAAGGAAACTTAGATCCTACTTCAAAAAAGATACATAATGAAGCCTTAAAAGACAAATTTGAAACAATGGAACATTATCTACATGGTCGACTCACTGAAGTAATAGATAATGGAAAAAATAACATTCAAATTCCTTTAGACTATGGAAGCATACTATACATGGCACTACTTACATTCAAATATTATAAGGATGAAAATGTGGAATAGAGAGGATTGATATAATTACTTAAACTGAAGACTAAAATGGATGAATCATCCCTAGGAAAGATATTCTAATCCTCATGTAGTATTAGTACTTCTAGTTCTACTAACTCAAAATATTATCATGATGCTCTAAGTGTATGTTCAGAAGACTCTATATAGGATACAGAGAATGATGACAAGAACAAAAGGAAAGGAAAAATATTCTTGCAAGAATCAGGTGATAGCACATCTACCTATGAAAGTATTGACTCCAATAAAGAAGAAGGAGAAGAACCAATTCAAGGAGGCATACAATGTAATGTAAATTAAAGAAGAAGACAAAGGACCATATTAATATGAAGAACATTTGAAGATAAAGATCCACATTGAAGATTGAAATATTCAATACCAAAATAATGTAATACGAGGGGGTGTTAGAGTTAGAATATATTACATCATTTGGGTCATGTAAATGTACCAAATTTGGTACATAGTTAGAGTAGAGATTACTTTAGGAGGAAGTTAGCTACTTACTTCAAGCAATGTAATAAATGCATAATTTTCATGTGCATGTTGTAATGTGCAAGGTATCCACTTGCACAACTAGGTAGAGTGTTGGCAAAGGAATCTATTTATCTATATAAAGAGCCTCATAGTGATAGATCATAAGACACAACATATAGATATCAAGAGTATTGTAGTAGAGAGTAATAAATAGTGGTAGAGCTCCTGTATGGAGCACAATGTAGTTCTTTAGCTTATATCAATGGAGTGACCATATCCTCCATACTGCATTGTATTTTCACCACTTTCTATTTATAGTATATTTCAATCATATTGCACTCACTTTATTTCATATTATTAGGACTTGTGTTAGATCTCCTCAAAAGCTAACATATATCCCCTTTGCTACCATAATCACCTCTTTCTCCATAGGAATCCTTTAAATATGGCATATGTCCTCCAAGGTAATAGTCATTTCCCTTATAAAAATGGAAGATATTCCTATATGCATCCCAATGCTCACATAACACTGATATATATGAATGGTCACAATGCACCATATCCATCTATGAAACCCTATAAAACCATACATTTAACAACCAATCAAGGTTTCCTATCATCCACACCTTCTTCAGATCATCCAACATTGGTCAAAATCAATGTCTCAATCGCACTTTCTTGACTTGGCATAAAATTTCCAACTGTAAATTACTCTACAAAAAAGAGTCAATCCATAAATTCATATGGATATATACAAATGGAATATTCATATTTATCTGTATGAATCTAGCACAAGACATAAATTTGACCACACATAAAAAAAAAAAGCCAAACTAGATTTGTACGAATTCGAGTGAATGACATATTTGTATGTCTCAACATGAATCTAGTACAAATAGTAAATTCAGCCACCCATTTGGTCAAAACACCCCCATTTACAACATAACCTCAAATTTCCATCCAAACAACTCTCAAACACGCACACTCACACATCTTAATCATGCATGCATAATGAGACAAAAAACAACATGCTCCATGCATACACACCCATTTCTCATTTACCCCAACCAATACTACCTAGCCTATTTCTTGTCTACAATTTCATTTCACTATAATTTATTCCTTAGGGTTCATTTTAAATACCAAATTAAAAATACTAGGGCACAAGTCAACTAACCTTCACTGCACACCCTCCCGTGCTAGATATCACTACAACCCGAGTCATCTTACATCGTAAACTTGATAGCATTTTGCATCATAAATTGACCCTCACACTCACTCCACTCCTCTCCTTCCAAATATCCTCAAATTGTACAATGCAAATGAGGAGTGTGCCTTATGATTATGCCTTTATAAGAATGTGATCCATATTCACACCGCTAGGTATGAATGCTAGATTTGTACACCTAGGTATGAATACCAAAATCATACCTCTTCGTATGAATCTATAAACTGCTATTGCGTTTCGATCCATATCTTTGAATTATGATATGTATTGATTTTAATCATAAATTATTACATTTTTTGATCGAATGATCATTTTATCAAGCGACTCATCATTGTAATTTACTTATTCAAACATAACCTCATCGCTTGAGGGGGTAGATACCAAACACAAAAGCTAACTTATGCATGATCAATAAAAAAACAATTAATCTTAGAAATTGCATTTGTCCAAGAACTCTCACCAAAGACCATTGTGAAGCCCTCTTTTGTTAGGTAAAACAAAAGAAAAATTAATAAAAATCTAACATGCTCCATGTCAAGGCTTGTATGGTTACTCATTAATCTTGTTCATAGAGGTGGCAAGATAAGTCCACTTACAATTGATCGAAGCTTCATAAGGACACCTAACCTTGGATGGTCTATTTATCACATTAAATAAATTTCAATAATTTTTCAAAGACAAAAATTTCAAGGATACTTGCATCTTCTACAATTGGGGCATCTTACATCAATCATGACTCAAGAAAATCTCATGTATAATTCCTTAAAAAATCATCACGACTCAAAAAAATGTCATAATATATTGCAATCAATCATGGATAAATCATAATAACCCATCATCAATTCATCTTCTTCAAAATCAAACCTCCAATCTAGTGTCATAATTTTTTGCATTGCACTGTGTTTTCACACAACATAGTATGGAAAAGGGTAAATTTAGATGCCTAAAATTCTCAAATTGTCCCTCATCCCATCATAACAATAGATAAATTTATAAAACACATTAAATTTTATATTATTTGCCTAAAAATACTACTCATCACCTTAAGCCCCCTTGGCCAGTTAAGCCCTTTCATATGCTTAGCCCTTAGTCATCATGCGGCCACCCCCCTAGCCTAACCTAGGGACACTTCACCCTAGCCTAATCTTATTTAATCCCTAACCTTGGTCAAAACTCCACATCATAGTCAAATCTAACCTTGGTTAAACACTTAACCTTGGTCAAGCCACAAAAGTTAATATTAAACCTAGGGTCAACCTAACTCTAGTAAGACTTAACCCTTGCTCCACACATCTCCCCATGAGCATTTAACATCATAAATAACATTTGAAGACTTTTGGCTTTCAAAGCATTAAAGCATGGGTGAGTCACCTTCCACCTCACCTTAGTCAACTCTAAACCCATGGTTAACCCAACCATGGTTGGAATTTAACCCTTGATCCACTCCACATTCCTATGCACATTCAATACCATAAATGACAAATGAAGAATTTTTGAATTAAGGCCTTCAAGGCATTGAAATATTGGATGAGTCATCCTCCACCATGTCATAGTTGGGAGAAGACTTTCATGGCTCACCTATTCCCATTAATTGCATATGAATGAGTGAGGAATTCTCTCACCCAAATCCATTAATGAGATATACCATCCCATGCACCTAGGGGACACCTCATAGAATACCTCAACCCCACACTAACCTTACAAAATCCTATAAATAGATGGTCATTTCCTTTACTTCCATCATTTATTCATTTACATACCTAGAATCTTGCCAAAATTAGCCTAGACTCTACTATACTCAACCATCACTCACCATCAATCCTAATGGAAGCCCACATGTGCTTATTGACACCCATTTTACTTTTGTAAACTACTCTTAATCATAGGTATAAAATACCACCAAATATATATAAGAGCTATAACAACACCATAAGGACCCATGCAATGCAATAGAATTTAGTTTGGATAACACAACCAAATTTGTATGGAGGGGTATGAACCCAGAAACCAATAATATTCATACCTAGGGGTATGAATCCAACAAAAGACCAAAGTATAGTAAAAAACCATGCAATAGGTCACAAAATCAGGTATCTTTGTTTCATCAATTTTCAATTATTTCAAGCATTCAATCATGTTTTAGACTAGATACTTGAGTATTTAGTTTGTTATTACAAGGGGTATGATTGAGATAGGCCCCCAAATATATCTAATCATTTTTGTAGGATTGTGCGGGTTTATAGGACCCACGTAAGTAACAGTGGCCCACAAGCAGTAAGCCTGCTTACCTTAAGGTATACAAAGAAGACATATGTGAATATTTACCATATTCATTGAATGGGGGCTTCCCTTGTGGAAGTGTAGAAAGGATCAATGATATGTGCCCAAGCTCAACCACATGAAACAAGAAAAAATGAGGAGAAGATTTTTGACAATGGAGAGAATGAAAAATCACATATATCCTTTTTGTTATGAAATTATATATTGAGAAAAATGAGATTAGGGTTAGGGTTCCCAAATCCATATTACATGAAATTCAAATGAACATGAAATGATATTACACATTAAAATAACCTATTCTAATGAGGTCTTATTAAATCCTCATAACAATTAAATAGGAACCTAACTAATAAACATGACCTTGTAGCATTAACATGTCTTCAATCCCCCCCTTAACAGTAGAAGGTCATTTTTAGTAGATGAGTGGCTCAGGTAGCTATTTGTGTAGCTGATTAGCCAATTGTTCATGAAATGTGACTCCAATCTATTGGGTCTCCATATACTATTTGGTCATCCCCCATGTCCTTTTGGGTTTGCATAGGTTTTGATTTTCCAAAACTAGTACAAACCTTATCCTTTCATGCCCACAAGGGATTTTCATGAATAGGATAGAGCAAACCAATAATTTTTACCCACATGGAGGTGGTTTTATGAATAAGTATTAGCCTTGTTTGTCCTATTGCATCTCCATTATAAAGGGTAGATGGAGAATATCAAGCCTATTTGCTATTTGAACTATTCAAACTTCACCCTCTAGAGTGGCTTGGTGAAGATGTCAACAATATGATCTATTTTTGGATAGTAGTGCATTTGTATTGTGCCATCTTGAACAAGTTCTCAAATCCTATGGACTTTTGTACTGATGTGTTTGGTTCTATCATGAAACACATGATTCTTTACCATGTGGATTGTTGATTGATTTTCCACATGCAGTCTTGTAGGACCTTTTTGAGTAATATCGAGAGTGTGTAACAAATTTCTCAACCTTACCACTTCTTTTCTTGTCTCAACTACAAAAATATATTCAAATTTTGATGAAGAATATTCTATAGTATTTTTTCACTTTGATCTCCATGGAATTGGTGCCAAGCCAAGAAAAATAAAGTACCCAGTTATAGATCTCCTAGTGTATTTATCTCCTGCAAAGTTTGAGTTTGTGTATACGAGTTTGAAATCTGAATTCTTTTCATACAATGGGCTATAATTGTGGGTTGTCTTTAGGTACCTCAACACTCTTCTTGTTTCTTGCCAATGACTCTCCTTTGGCTGGGTCATGTACCTTGTTAGAATACCTACTACATAAGTGATGCTAGGTCTTGTGTTAGTAACATAGATGAGACTACCAGCTAGTCTTCTATAGAGTGTTGCATCTGCCTCTGGTGTGTCATAATCCACAATGTATTTTATATTTGATTCCATTGGTGTTGTTACAGGGTGTGCATATTTCAATTGAAACTTCTCTAGAAGATAATTTATGTATTTCTCTTGGATCAAGAATATTTTTCCATTTTCTTGAGTTGCTTTGACGCCCAAATAGAATTTCATCAATCCCAAATCAGATATATCAAGTCTTTGCAAGGTAATTTTTCACTATGATGATGATGCGTTTACTGTTACCTGTTAGAAGCATGTCATCCAAAAAGACTATGAGGTATGCGACTTTGTATTTGTTGTGCTTGATAAAAAATGTTGCACCAATGTATTGATAATTACTCACTTCAAATTCAAGTTGCTTCAACTAATTTTATAGCTTGCTGAACCAAGAACAAGGGACTTGCTTCAATCCATATAAAGAATTTTTGAGTCTACATACTTTGTTCTCCTATCTTACAATCTCAAAATATTCTAGATGTTCCAAGTATATTTATTCTTACAATTCACCATTCAAAAAAGTAATATTTACATCTAATTGATAAATCTTGCAACCTTGATGTGCAACTAAGACTGCAAGAGTTTGATTGTGGGTCATTTTGTGGTAGATGCAAATACCTCAATGTAGTCAATACCTTAATTTTGCATGAAGCCTTTAGCCACTAATATTACCTTGTGTTTGTCAAGGGTGCCATATGATTTATAATTATTTTTGTACACCCATTTATTTTGAACTACCTTTCTTCCAAGTGGTAGATCAACTAACTCCCAAGTACTATTTTTTATTAGAGATTCATACTCCTAGTTCATTGCATATCTCCAAGCTGCATGTTTGATAACTTCTTGGTATATGAGAGGTTCATTATCCAGAGCAAGATATAGTTTTGTAGGTTCCATTTCAACAAATAATAATTCATGCACTCTTGCTCTAAGGGCACCTCTTATGCCCGTTTTTATTTCTTCATCTTGTTTGATGTCCTTTAAGAGATAATAAGCTTCATGAATTCCTTGAGTGGGGAGTAGTATGGATGTCTCACCTACCTCAAAGTTTTTTTCATGATACTAGAATTGATTATTACATATAGAGGATGCTAATGAAGATGGATGTGAAACAATAATTTTACTGTGATCAACATTATTGTGTGAAGGGGTAGAAGGTGCATAAGATACACACATCTACTCAATATCATAGTTTGGTTCCTTCGAATTATGGGTTTATTTACAAATTCTAGAATTTTGAGTAACTTTTCAATGTCTCCTCCCCAAAGGGTGGAATCTAAACGTCATATATGTTAGCATATTTTGATATAGGCTGAATATTATATCCCTTGGTATCCAATGTAACTAGTTGTTCTTTAGTTTCTGCAAAGACAACATCACATGTCACAATCACTTTTCAATGTGAAGGAATGAATACCTTGTATCCCTTATGATCCATAGGGTATCCAACAAAGATGCCTTTAACAAATCAAGCTTCAAGTTTATTTTTGTGCTCTATAAGAAAATGAGTATAACAAATGGAGCCAAAATAATCTAAAGTGGTTAAAAGTGGTGGGTGTCCAATCCATTTTTCATGAGGTGATAGGCCAGGTTTTGAGGGACTCACTAAGTTGAGTACATGCATAGTAGTCTACATGGATTCGATCCAAATATATGAAGGCACATTTTTGTAAATAATAAGGGCATGATCCATGTTCAAAGTTATCCTATTCATGCTCTCAAAAATACCATTTTTTGAGGTGTTTCTAGTATTGTCAATTGATGTTTGATCCCATGTGAGGACAAGTACTTTGTGAACTCATTTAAGATGTACTTACCACCATTGTTACTCCTAAAGGTCTTGATTCTACAACCTTATTCTCATTCTATGCAAGAATTAAATGATTTAAAGAATTCAAAAACTTCATACTTCTCCAAAAAATTAATCCATAGCTTCTTTGAGTATAAATGTTTGAGTGAACTAGCTCCAATTTTTTTGTGGACTTCCACTGCTTCTTTGGAAAGGGCTATTGAGAGGATTTGGAAATGATGCATGATTCACATTTGATGGGTTTGGAAGAGAAGTGTGCTAGTTCCCTAATAGTGGATTCCATTTGTCTCAATCGATCAAGGTTAACATGACCCATGCAAGCATGCCATAATGCATCAATATAAATTTTCTTGGGAGTTAGAGTGGCACTCCAATTTTTGTGTGGACTTCCACTGACTCTTTGGAAAAGACTATTGAGAGGATTTGGTAATGATGCATGCTTCATTTGATGGGTTTGAAAGAGAAGTATGATAGTTACCTAACAGTGGACTCCATTTGTCTCAATTGATCAAGGTTAACATGACCCATGCAAGCATGCCATAATGCATCAACATAATTTTTCTTGGAATTTAGAGTAGCATTAAGTGCCATGTTAGCTTCAACAATGTGAACTTCAAAAGTAGGATATCCAGTAAGTCTGATGAGTTTTCCATCTAAGGAACTGATCATGACCATTGTTTTGTAGGGTGGATGAATGAATTGAAGAGTTTTATCTTTGGTAGTGACACTAAGATAAAATCCATTATATATGAGTGTGGATAGTGATAATATATTTTTCTTTAGATCAAGGATGTAGATAAGATTAAGTAGCTAAAAATTAGGTAATCCAAGAAGTTTCAATCGAATAGTTCTAGCTCCTTTAACTGGTTGAGAGGATTTTTTATCCATGTCAACTACACCAAATACTTCTAAGTTGAATTATTCAAAGAAGTCCTTGTTAGAAGTCACGTGTTGGGTGGCTCCAGTATCCATGATACATGAACTACTGGTAGAGTTTACACTATGGGCAACTTTAATGGGTTGCAATGTGGGATGAGTGTTGGAAAATTATTTGGTTCTTTACTAATGTACCATCATGGGTACATATTTAGATTAGGAGTTTATTAGGAATTAAGTACTTTATTAAAGCAATGTAATAAATGCACAAGTGTTAGAATGTGCAATGATGTAAATGTGCATGTAGTCCACATGTACATGAGTCCTTAGAATAGAGTAGTGAGGTGTCATAGGAATATTTAAGGTAAAGAGTTGCATCTCATTATAAATAGGCCTTAATAGAGTATAACTGAAAGAGGATTTTTGGAGTGCGTAGGTAGAGTAGTAGTATACACAATGTAGAGCATTTTTGTAAATATGGAGAGGTAGTTAACTTCATTGAAGAGCATTGTATATTTTTGTGAGTTTTCATTAATGGCTATTTATTGATTTATTTTTTAATTAGTAATGCATATTAATTAGTCATTATCATAGTTATAACATTGCATATTTATTTCCATAATTTTGGTTGCATCTATTTTAATTTTAAAGCTTAAAAAACTAATAGTGGTATCAAAGCACTAGGTAGATCAATAGGAAATAAAGAGAGCCATAAGAGAGATTGAGAGGAGATTGCAAATATCATTTTTAGATTTTTTGAATTTACTATTGGCTAGATATTTTACACAGATTTACAGAAAAACTTATGAATACTAGAACTAAATATTACTGTCACTAGATTGACAATCCAACTAGTGAAGATTGTTTTCTATAGATTTATATAAATTTATTTTATCATTTCGTAATAATTTATTGTAGAAGAAAGGATATTTAGATAAAGTTGGAAAGTGTAGGCCCAAAATGGCCACATCCTTAGAAATGTTTTTGAAATATTTTCTAAGGCAAAGAAGGATGTTCTAGCCTGTGCAAGATCTAGTGTATTTTATAGTGATGTAGCTCAAGATGTGCTATCCCATGGTCAAAGTGGTCAAAGTTTGCACTTCACCACTTTTAGAATCACGGGTCACGACATATGTTTGATTAAGTCTAAAATCTCAGTGGTTTGCAACATGTTCTAGTCCGCATGACATCCAACATGGTTCTAGCCTATAGTCAAAGTAGTCAAAGTTTGTACTTGGCTACTTTCAAACTATGGCATAGTGCATATTGTTCTAGCCCATGCAAGCTAAAGGCTATTTCAAGCTTGTTCTATCCCATTGGAGTTTAGGTGTATTTTGTAGTGGTGCAACACACATGCTCTAGCCTATGGTCAAAATAGTCAAACATTGCAAAAATGAATAATGAAGTTATGATCCAATGCAAGATTTTATATGGCATAAGTTTTATGTTATATCCCGCATGAGCTAGAGCAATGCTCTAATTCACGGTCAACCACAGTAAAAATTGGATGCATGCATTTAAAGTTGTGGACTACAACATATTGTAGATTTGGTTCTATGTCGCGGATGCGAAACAACTTTAAAGCAAGTTGAAGAAAAAGAGCAATGATCTAGCGCAAGTTGAAGAAAACATAAGTTGAATGATAATAGTTTCTTTTTTTTGTAATCAGTGAACTGAATCATTGTCATAATAACCCATAGGCAATTCTAGCTACTGCTTTTTTTCCTCTCTATAATTTGAGAGTGCATTATAGTTGATACTATATTAATTTGGACGCTCTTATTAGAACAGTGAGAGTTTGCAAAGCGTGGGCTATTGATCTATAAATGCATATTTGCAAGTGGAAAATTCTTTTAATTATCTGAATTAATGCTTTATTTTATTTTGAACATATGAATTTCACCTCTATTTCCCTTGGCTCATTTGTAAGATCACAAATTGTACCATTTGTGTATGTATGAGCATGATATCATTTATCTTGTTGTTTTGAATAATTACCTTTCTAAATATAAACATCTAGAGAATGTCAACAATATATAAAGTAGTAGTGTTTATTTGACCAAATATAGATAAACTAAGATAGACGTTGGATAAAGGGTGGTGGTCTAAATATAGCACCAACTGTGCTTGTAGAGACGATGTATTCGGCTACCAGAATCGAAAGAAAGCGAAAGCAATATTTGTTAAAAACATTATAATCACACTTTGGGGTATTTTAGACTTTGAAAAATTGTTGTTCTTGCTGTATTCACATAAAACACTATGATTTGAACATACTACAACACTCCTTTCATGTCATTCTTAAAACTAATATTTAATTGTTCAAAACAATAATTTGTCCAATCGAATAAGGGGTATTTGCATCAGGATTTTACTGGCTATGTATGATATCACTCTTTACGTGGTTATCCCAAATTGATTAATTCGGTGCCAATGCTTTAATAACAATAAAATTTAACACACCAAGTTATTCTACCGTATTATGCAAAGGTGAATATTCATCAAATGAACTTGTTGTTTCACGTACTATATTACTGTGTGATAACTTTCCATGATTGAATGACTTCAATTTTAAAATCATTACGAATCTAGCTATGTATAAATTCCCAATAGTGCTCGATTGATGTTTGGATATGATATTATGAACCAAAGAAGCCATGAAACTAGTAAGGTGTTGCTTCACTTCTTTCGAATGCAAATATTCATGACTTCATCTTGCATTTCACTTTAGATGTATTTCAATTTTTTTGTCGTGAATCACGCTCTTCATTTTTATTCTAGTGATATCCGAGTTCTCATCTGTGTTTATTATAGTCCTATATTGTACTTGAGAATAATACCATAGATGTTTGATTTTAAATCTCCCATGAACGAACACGATCTTATTATCTCACATTCATTTGGGAAAACACAATGAAGAATATATAACATCGAACATGCACTATGGCTATTGATTCAGCCAAGCCACTTGGTGGCTCTTTAATTTGTGCCTCTGTTGTTGATGTCTCAAAAACTGTATCGTGCCAAGCATTGACCACGTTGACCACCTTGTGCTGAGTCTTCTGGTCCACCTTGAAAATCATATCACTTACCTTGAACGCCTGCAAAAAATAAACAAACACTTTTATTAAATATTTTCAAATAAATTGAAATATTTTAAATTAATCCCTTTACAATTAAAGATAATATAATTTAAAATATTTAAAACGAAATATTTTTTAAAAATTTACAACTTTATAATAATAACATTAAAAATAGAAAAAACAAATCAAATCAAATTTTAACACAACACAAAATAAAACAAACAACTAAAATAACCAAATTAGACCTCTGACACTATAACACCATAAACTAACCCAAGAATCAATCCTATGATAGATAACAAAAAAAATATAAAATTTTAACTTTCAAATGGATCCCCATTTTGGGTAAGTTGAACAATGGTAACAACATGTCCTATTTCCATAAGGATTGTATAGAAGGAATCTCGATGGAGTCCTTCTAAGATGCTTGAAATATGATTAGAAGCAAAAGGTCATTAAATAATTCCATGGGGGATTATCTGGAGGACATTTCTCAGGAAGGGTCATAGATTTAAAAATCATTAGGGTAGGCTATTATTGGCCTACTATTTTTTTTGACACTTTCATGGTAACAAGAGCTTGTGATGAATGCCAGAGGTATGTGGGAAGAACCAAAAATACATCATTTCCCCTCAAGCCCATCCAGGTAGAAGAGTCATTTCAACAATGGGGGTTGGATTTCATTGGGACAATTAACCCAAATTATTTAATAGGATATAAATACATTTTGACTACCACAAATTACCTTACCAAATGGGTAGAATCCATCCCCACAAAGAAATCATATTAGGAAGTGGTAATTGACTTCATGGAGAGCTTGATTGCAAGATTTGGTATCCCCAAAGCTATAGTAAGTGATAATGGTCTAGCCTTCATAGGAGCTAAGTACATTGAGTTTTCTAGAAAGTATGGCATCACCATAAAAAATTCCTCCAACTACTATCCTTAGGGGAATGGATTAGCAGAGTCAACTAACAAGAATATACTTAGAATTCTAAAGACATTATTAGAGGAAAATAAAAGAAGTTGGCATCTATTGTTAGAGTAGGACCTATGGGCAGATAGGATCACCATAAAGAAGTCTATTAAAACCTCTCCCTATGCTTTGGTGTATGGAAAAGAAAGAGTTCTACCTATTCACCTAGAAATACCAACTCTCAAGATGGTAGACACATAATAAGAGTCTGATCAGGATCTATTTGAAACTAGATTGACACATCTACTTCAGTTAGAAGAGAAGAGGACTCAAGCATATGAGGATTTCCAAAAGCATTCATTTGATATTAAGGGATGGTTTGATAAGAAAGCCAAATTCAAAAAATTCAAAGTAGGTGACTCTGTTTTGAAGTGGAATGTGGAGAGAGCTAAGCCATGATACCATCAAAAGTTTAAATCTTTCTAGGATGGTCCTTTCAAAGTAGTTGAGGTTAAAGAAAACAAATATTTCCAACTTGAAGACTTAGATGGAAACATTCAGTCGATCCCGGTTAATGGATTCCATATGAAACTCTACTTTGATTAAGAATATTTTTTTATTGTAACATATGTACATATTTGTATTATACTATTATTTTCTATTCTAAAAATTTTTGTACATAAATTAAAAAAATAAAGAAAGAGAAAAGTCATAAGGCAATATTGTAAATAAGCTAAGGGTGGCAATGGGCTACAACATGTGCTCCACGTTGTGCTCAATAAGCTAAAGGTGGCCGTGGGATACAACATGTGCTCCACATTGCTCTTAAAAGGTGAAGGGATAGAAAAGCACCATGAATTGAGAATATGCTCTATGCCACGACCAATCAATGAACAACATGATATCTCCTACCACCAAGTCATCCATATTTTTATTTGAGAAGTGTGCAATGGGTAGTTGTCCAATGTTCGCATTAATGGTGGAAGGTGTGCATGCGGGAGTATTTAAAACTCAAATATCAATTGCCATTCATTTTACAAGCAACATATATCTATCAGGGAAATCATAGCAAGTAGTAAGGTACAGTATGCAAGAACATGCGAGAGCGAATACTTAGTGAATTTTCATAGAAAATGACCTCCAAAATAGCTCAGGAAGCTCTATAGTAAGAAAATATTGAACTAGAAATCTATATAAACCAAATAAGAGTGTTACCAGATACTGTAATGACACAAACAAGGAGGACCAAGCTCATAAGAAATCTCGACTATATGTACCTCGAAGGGTTACTGATTTCTTTCCAAGGTATGATTGCTATAAATTCCTTCCTATCATTTCACATCTGTGATTCAGTCCATCATTATCCCGAGTTAGTTTTTACAATTGTAAAATATTATGATCGTATGATAAAAGTAGTTAAGATAGCCAAGGGTAAAATCCTGTTCAACATCATAGCTATATTTTATTGTGATTTATTCGTTATTGGAATAGAACCCTTTGTAAGGCCTAAACCCTTTGATATAGTAGAGCAAGCCATATATTATTCCTCGCAAGTACATGCTCAATATGGAGAGCCTAAACCTTAGTTTAGGAAGTGGGTTTTCAATCAATTCAAAGCTTTTAAGTCTGAGGAACCATTTCCAAAACCCTCGATTGCTATTGAACACTTTGCCAAACCAGAGCTCTTCTCCATGTTGGCCTACATTGAGGGTTTAGATTCTAACTGGTATGTGAGATAATGGAAAATAGCTATCGTATATTGCATTTCAAATGAGAAAATATATAGAACTAAAGTAGAAGAGGAGGGCATCAATCCAATTTATTTTGACTAGCCAAGCATTCCTTTCCAAAAGAATGCATGAGCAACTGGTCACGATGAAGAGATATTCAAAGAACCCTTCCTTCCGGCATTGTTTGAACTTGATATGGATGTTCTACGCTATCGTTAGGCATATGATGCCCTAGATTCCAATAAAGGACAAGAATGATAATGGAGATCCTATCCCTCTTTATTATTGCACCATCCATATGAGAAGTACATAATCATACTACAAGTTCAACTTCGAATTTCTAGGGCCAACCTTGAAAATCATGTATGGAAAATGCCCTAGGCTACCATCTATGGCTAAGGAATTGCTATGAGTAGAAGATGTCAAGGAGGGAGACTGGTATATCCTCACAGAGGGCACTGTTATCAGACTCTATGGTTTTACTGGTAAACCCTTTCTACTACCTCATTTTGTAACTAGTAGGCTATTGGTCCTAGAGTACTTAAGGCAAGCAAACTTTATCAACATCAATTTTAGAACTGGTAAAGGGAGGAAAGTGTGTTGAATTATGTCCGTAACATGGATGATATAACAATAACCAAAGTAACTCAAGGTGAGCAAATCACCCAATATTTGGAGAGATTAGGACTGTTGTACATACCACAAATATGGAGGTATGATCTCAATGACAAGTTCTCAAAGAGGAATATTGGCCTAAATAGAGAAAGAGCTCTCAAGTTTGAAAATAATTTCGTTGGAGTGGAATATCATTAAAATGGAATAATTGCCTCCATGGAGAGATTTTTATGAGCATATAGTTGATTTTGACCCTAAAAAGAACAAAGATCACTATTTGAAAGAGTCTAAAATTAAGGAAGTAGAGAGGAAAAAGGGATGGGATGAAGGTAAAATTGTAGATTGGTGGAATATGAGAGTGGAAATAGGTATAGACAAGGCTAGAGTGGGTCGACAGGCTGACACTAATTTTTTTGAGCTATATGAAAAACATATTAAGACCTGGAAGGCCAAGGATGCCAAGAATTTGGTATTGAGTTACAAGAGAGCTGAAACAAAGGAAAAAGAGAAAATTCAAGTAGCATCAGACTCTCCTTCCCCACATTCACAGGAAGAAATGCAAGAAGTGGAGACCAATGCTCCATTAATAGCTGAAGAAGCCCCAAAAGCATTTGAGCCCTCATAGGAGCAATTACAAAAATATTTTGTAGGGGCCCAAATTATGAGTAAAATGCACTACTCTAGTGATGAGGTGAGAAATACAGAAATCATTCAGGTAAAAAAATATAGAAACATCTAGCCTTGGGTGGAGAGATTCCTATAACGAGGAAAAATTGGAAGGAGAAATATGATAGTTTTGTATTCACTCCTATAAGTTTTACCACTGCGGTTATAGTAAAGTCGACCCCAACCTCTGAAGCTGCATTGCAGAAAGAACAATTTGAGGAGGATACATAGAGTGATAAGCCTGCAATATTTAAAGTTTTCAAGAGAAAAGCTAAATATTTAGTAGAGGAAGCCCAAAAAGAAGTCTACAAGAAGCTAAAAAAGGATCAAGGGTAGAGTGTTGAACAAGTCCCTGTTCTAGTTGCAAAGCCATCAGTGTAGTAGGCACAACACCAAAGTGCGGAGGAGATACACAAACACCCTACTTTTGTAGGTGAAGGTACAATTTATATCCCTTCTTCTCCTTCTCCTTCCCCAAAGGAATCCCCTTCCCATTCTCAAGAAAATTCAGAGCACAAAGTACCCTCTCCCCCTCACAACTCATCACCTACCCCATCAGCTACCATAGAGGGTCAAACCAATCCATCTCCTTCCCATTTATCTAAAATCCTAGTCACATCATCACCTATCATTTCATATTTTCTTGTAAAATCATTACCTTCAGTAACATCAGAAGGGCAAGATATTCCATCCCCTCTAGCTCATCCCATGATTTCAACTTCCATCCCTATGTCTTTCCCAGTTGCAACTCCTACAATAAGTACATATTCAACTATTGTCACCACTACTCTAGTTCCATCAGCCTCTGAGTCTATCCTCCCTTATATTATAGCTTCTCCTACCCCTACAAATCATCCCACACTAGCTTATTTGCAGAAAGGAAAAGAGGTTTCACAAAAAATTCAATATTTTTGGGTTGAGAAGCTCTCTAAGCCTTCAAAGAAGATGGCTAAAAGGAGAAAGACAATGATTGTTGATCCAATGAAAAGGAAAAGGATCAAAAGATCTATCACCCCTCTGGTGAGTAAACCTAAGGAAGATATGATTGTAAAATATTATCATCTAGAGGAGTACACATAAGATATTGAGCAATTACAGGTGGAGGATGAGTTGGTCATAGAAAAAGCCCACCTAGAAACTTTCTATGTCAAGATTGATATTTATAAAGAGCAATGTGGAAATTTAGAAGAAAAGATCGAGAAGCTGGAAAAGATAATTAGCAACTAGAAAAAGGTGGAGCAAGTTGTGAGGAATGAAGTCAAGAGCTGGTAGAACAAGTATCAAGAGGCCATGAGGCTCAAAGATCAAGTTGAAGAGCATAAGAGAAATAATGGATCCTAAGCCAAAGAGATACAATTTCTGAAGCACCAACTACAAATCGAGAAGGCCAAAGCCTCAAGCTTCTCAAAAATGAGTAAAGAAGGTTAGAAAGGAGCTATGGTCTAAAATCCTTGAGAAGTGTTCAAGAATCCAACTTGTAATCAACTACATGGATGATGCCAACCATTTATTACAAAATACCAAGGAAGACTTGGATAAATTCACTGAGGAGCTACAACCAATGGTAATACCAAAAAAATAGATTTTCAAGCTATCTAAAAGTAGATTCAGTGAAGCTGCAAAGCCTATCCCCAATAAGGCATGGAGCACTTCTAGACTAGCTGCTAGAATTGTGGTTGATAAGAACAAGTTGCTCCAAAAGGGCTAGTTATTATCAGATAAGATTGAAGACACAATTCAGGACATTGTGGATATCAATAATGAAATGATACAATATGGTTTTGGGGGACTTTGGATTGAAAGAAACACCTTGTTATCAGAAGCAGAGATCAAAAAGAGTATAGCCTCAACCATCCAAAATAAATCTAAGATAAATGCCTAGGAATATCTGATTGATCAAGAGTAGGTCTATCAAATGATCAAAGACTTAATTAGGCTCAAATATTTGATGGAGGACCTGGTGAATAAAGGCAACTCTATGACTTATGAGGATACCTATAAGTTAGAGTACATCCATAAGTGGCTCAAAGAAACAACCAATCCTATTGATTTAGTCTAGAGCCAAGCATTGCATACTTTAAAATAGATGGTCCAATTGTTTGGAGCAGATCTGGACCCTAAAGATAAGCAGGAGGTTTCCAAAGGTGAAGAAGAACCTAAAGAAGATTAGGAAGAAGAACAATCAGAAAGGAATGTTGAGGATATCAAAGAGGTATAGGATGAACAACTCAAGGAGCATAACCAAGAAGAGAATGAAAAAGAATAAGCAACCTTGTGGTGGAAGCAAACTTTAATATTTTTGTATTCATGTATATATTATGTATTTTGTTTTGGTTCTGACACTATCAAAGAAACAGTAATAAAAGCATGAGGCCTATAGCAGAAAAATAAAAAATCCATGAGGATATTTTGATCAAGCTAGCTAGGGCATAAAAGGGAACATAGTTTCATATTTCTAGATTGAGGCTGCACTCATGGGAAGAGTTTTGAAGTTTATTATTTCTAGCATGATCTCCATGTGAACTATTATTCTCTGAGTATCTTCACCAATATTCTAAAGAATGATGGTCACATAGAAATTATTCTTTGAAGCATAGTTTGTGGATTTCATATTTTTTGACTCCTGATACCCAAAGGATAAGACTCTGAGTTCTTAGATAATGTAGAACCAAAATGGCCACATCCTTAGAAAAATTTTTGGAATATTTTCTAAGGAAAAAAAGGGATGTTTTAGATCGTGTGAGCTTTAGTGTATTTCCCAGTGGTGCAGTGCAGGATGTTCTATCCCATGGTCAAAGCGATCAAAGTTTGCACTTGGCTATTTATGAATCATAGACCACATCACCTTTTTTGTTAAGTTTAAATCTTAGTGGTTTAAAACACGCCCCAACATGCACGACATAGGATATGGCTCCAGCCCGTAGTCAACATTAGTCAAAAATGATATCGCTACTTTTCAAAGTGTAGCACAACACACGTTGTTCTAGCCCATGTGAGCTAAAGGTTATTTTAATCTTGTTCTACCCAATGGAAGTTCAAGTGTATTTTAAATCGATGTAACAACTATGCTCCAGCCCATGATCAAAGCGGTCAAAATTTCAAATATGAAGAACAAAATCATGGGCCAATGCAAGCTTTTATATGGAAAGTTTTATATTATATCCTTGTAGGCTAGAACAATGCTCTACCCCATGGTCAGCCATGGTCAAACTTGGATGCACGAGTTTTGAGGTGTGAGCTACAACACATTTTAGGTTTGGTTCTATACCGTGGATGTGAATTGAGTTTCAAATAAAATGAAATATAATTTAAGCAGGCTAGTGCAATGTTCCATCCTACATAGCTTGAGGTATATTTTTGCATTAGAATCTCATGTGCTCCATACTACAATAAAAATGGTCAAAGACTGTGATAAGATGTTAATAGAAGTGGGCTACGACATGTTCTATATCGTAGAGCTATCAATGAATTTCAAATTTTAGTCTTGGTTGTTCATAAGAAGATCGATGGTTGGCTCATTTCGAAGATCTCCAAGCATATAAAAGCAGAACCTCTATGACATGAATCAGTTGATCAAAACAAACCAGCAAGTGAAGCATCAATGAGACCAAGAACCAAGGATTATAGTCAGTTGTTGATCTATGGCTAGATGATGCTTACAAGAATGATGGATGGCTTGGATTGTAGTTTTGATAACCTGGAGCTAAACCGCCATGAAAGACCAATAAGTTGCAGGGGTTGAGCTACAAAGAAGCACAAGATCACGCATTTTCTTCTGGTCTCAAATGCAAATAAGAGGCTACCACCTCAACATCTAGATGATTTGGCATTTCATTTTCCTTGTAATGTTCCATTTCTTTTCAAGCATGTAAAACTATAAAAGGAGGTCAAACCCTCATTTTTTAGGGTTGGCTCTAGAGTGTTTTCTTGCCCTGCTATGTAATATTTTTCTACAAATCAATAGAAGGAACATTGCTTGGATGTTTGCCTCAGACTAGTGTCTTTTGTAATCTTTTGAGAGATTCAAGTTGTGAATTGATTTTCTGCTACTACTGCTATGGTTAGTCTATTCTACTGATATTGGATTGCTAGCTTAGAGCATTTGAAATATTTCATAATTGAATTTGTGCTTGTGAGAGGTTCTTTTCTGTTAAATCTTGATACTGATATTATTCTGCTAATTTGGATTATTAGTATCTTGATATTGAAATAGCTTCTTGAAGTATATCTTTGTTCTATTTATAATGATGAAGATTACCTATTTTGAATGTTGTTAATCTCAAGTGTGGGACACTAGAAATTATTTTGTTAGAGGGGTTTTCCTGTAGATGCCTATGTTGTTAGCTCTATATGACCATTGTTTGATTACTATTTCTTAACCCTAACTCATTTCTATCCCTATATTTTAAACATTTAACTAAGCTTAAATGAGTCAACACCTTAATAGTTGACAAGGAATACCAACCTACTTTGGAGGTTGGATTAGAGTAATCTTTAATCCATCCAATGTTGAGGTTTGAACTGTGATTAGCGGGTGCATGCCTAATCAAAGAACTGGAAGATAATAGTCACAGTTTTGAGCTTTTGCTTGATGTCAATTTGGATCCCAACATTGTTCAAATTGGATACAGTCAAAATTAAGGTTGATTTCCTTCATTTGCTAATACACTCTTTGAAGAAAACTAGATTTTGGATTAGTTTGTTGTTAAAGCTATTAATAACCAATGGAGAATCCCCTTGCATTGTAAGTTATTTGATTTCTTTGATTGAAAGTAAAACCATTCTTCCTTTCCATATTGTTAAGGATTGTTCTCTCTACACCAAAAAATGTTGGGGCTTCCTTTGAAGGTGTTGTCAAACTTCTAAAGGTATTTTGTGTCTATTTTTTTAAGAAAGTTGTTTTGAGTTTTTTTTTTCTAATATATTGCATGTATAGGCTTTGATAGTATCCCTAACTAGACATTGGATTTTGGCCATGGTTCTATATATATTGGGAAGTTCTTTAAAAAAAATCTTGATCCTACTATTCCATATTCCCTAGAGAAAATAATGTGGGAATGATTTTCCAAGTTTAGAGAATGGATTTATCATTTTTAATTTCTATAGGAATGAAGGAACTTCTAGAAGAAATGAACTTAGGTATTTAAGAGAACATGGGGAATTCACTCCAACCAAGCCTTCATGAATCTTGACCCATACTACTCTAGAGAAAGGGTTTAACATTAGATGAGTTATACTTTCTTCTTGATTATAGCATAAGAGACTGATAGATGAACCACAATATCCTTATTTTTCTAGGTTATTCTAATTAAGTTGATGATTGTGACAAGCAACTCATAGAAAGAAGTTGACAATTGGGATTGAATAAGGAGTCCAAATCAAATTCTAAGTAATTTTACCTATAGAACTGGTATTGATTATAGAATTATATTCCTTATTTACAGTATATCTTTTATCTCTACTAGGAGATCCCCATATGATTAAATCTATAATTTTAGCATAAAATAGCAATGTTCCAATCAATTAAGATTTAACCATTTGCTAGTGAGGCTTTAAATTTATAGGAAGGCCAAGTTGTTTTTCTTTTTTCAACTTTTGATTATGCATGATAAATTAAGAGTTTTGAAATTATTGCCATCTAGTCACTCTTATAGTGAAGGCTCTATTTGTAATCTACAATTTTCCAAAATCTTATGAGAGAGAAAGACTTCTTTATAAAAATTGAAATTCTATGATAATTCTTCTATAATAATATCTTTGTCCTCTTGAATTTATTTCCAGATCTTAGATGTTTTTAGAGTTTTTATATTGACAAAGGTATCTAGTCCAATTTTCCCATTGCAATATTTATGCACCAATGCTTGCACCCACCATTTGGAGGGTTGAGTAATCATTTCCCAAACTAGTTTTGCTTTTAATGCAACCAAAAATTACTTAGTGCTTTAATACCCAATCCTCTTTTACTCATCATCCAAGTTATAATATCCCACTTGATCAAGTTGTATTTACTTATGCCATCTTCTTTATCCCCTGCCCATAAAAATATTATAAAGATTTTCTCCAACTCATTAAGAAAGGACTTTAGTACATGGATAATACAACATTGGTAGACAAGTAAAGCACTAATGATAGCCTTTATTAGGTTCATTCTTCCATGGTGTGTGAATCAAACATTGGATAATTATTCAATTCTTTTCTTTACTTTTTTAATAGTTTTATTTCATTGGTTAATCGTAATCCTGTTAAAGCCAATAGGGATTCCTAAATATTTGAAAGTGATAATAGTATTGCTTTAACAATATAATATCCTCTCTATGTATTTTACCTCTCTTATATTTGCTAGAGAAATTAATTATCGACTTAATGTGGTTTATCTTGTTTTTTGTTGTTTCCTAATCTATTTTGAGAACCTTTTTTATTCTTATGGTAGGTGATTTTATGATTTTACTCAATAAGATCAAATCATTTTAAAGCTAAGAATTATTAATTTTTTGAATATTTTGATGGATTGAAAGTCTTAATTTTTTTTTTAAGTCCCCTTGTTGTTCTAGTAGCCAAGATAAGATTTTTGTTGCTAGAATGAATGGTGAGAGGGGACAACCCTATCTAACTCCTTTAGAAACATAAAATAAGGGAATGTGTCTACCATTAAGCAAAGGAGAAATCTAGGGTCTTGAAATACATGTTGCTATTCATTTTTTGAATTGCTCATAAAATCCTATCTTGTTTAAAATTTTCCAGATCATGTCATGATCAATTCTATCAAAAGCATTTGCCATATCTACTTTAAGATCCATATCATTGGATTTGTCATCCCTGCTAGAGTGCATTACTTCTTGAACTAGTATGGTTCCTTAATGAATCCTTTGTCCTTTTACAAACCTAGTTTTGTTGGGGAATATGATTATATTCAACAACAAAAATATTCCATTTTTTTTAATGATTTTGTATATTATTTTGTACGATGTGTTACAAGTGATATTGACCTAAATATTTTTAGTACATGGGAATGTTTTTCTTTGGGTATCAAAGTCAAAAAGGTAGATTTGATTCCCCTATGTATTTATTGTTTGTTCTTGCTTTCTTCAACCATTCCTAAAATATTTATCTTGATGATGTTCAAAAAATTTTGATAAGAACTTACATTGAATCCATTGAGTCTTGGTTCTTTATCATGTTGCATAGAAAATACCACTCCTTTGATCACCTCCATGGTAAAAATTTGGGTCAAATTAACATTTTTTTCTTACTTCAAAGAGTAGAAAATTAGATTTAAAAGTGCTTCTTGATAGTATGCATTGGTTTCTTCATTTTTGCTCAACAAATATTTGAAGTAATCAAAAATATATTTTTTATTTGTTACACATCACTTGATATTGTCCCATATTCCATTTTTAGATTCAATATGGTGTTGTACATATTTTTTTGTTGCAATTTTTTATGAAATAGTTTGGTGTTTTTGTCACCTTCCTTAGGCCATATTATTCTAGTTTTTACACATCATTTATTTTCTTCTTCTCTTTCTAGTTTCAATATTTGGGTTGTGAGATCTTGTTGTTATTGTATTAAAATCTCTTCTCCTCATCAATTTTCCATTACGATTTGAACTCCATTTATTTTTACTTTTAGAATAGAGTAGGGTGTGTTCTTGGCTTTCTTTTTGACCCATATTTTGATCTTTTGCTTTAATATTTGTACCTTTTTGATCCACCTTTGGGCATAACTTCCATTTCCTCTAGTATTCCTAAGATTGTTGAAATGAATCTTTAAATTCAACCTTCATAGATCAAATAAATTTATATTTGAAAGAAAGGGGTCCTAATTGGCTTGTTGTTTGAACCCCAAAAAAACCGGTCTATGGTCAGAATGATTGTTGGATAACATTTCTTGAGAGATTTTGTTTCTATGAGATAATAGGATCTCATCAATGAGAAATCAACCTAATATTTTTGGAATAAGGTTGGATTCTAATTTTTATTAGTCTAAGGATATTTTCACCTTGTTAGTTGTACATCCATTAAGTTGTACTACTACATGAGTTCTACTAGATCTCTATTTGGGTCTCTTTTGTAGACTCCCTATTTTTTGGTGGATTTCAAAACTAGATTGAGATCTCCTTCAATTATCCAATTTTCCTACTTGGATTTAGAACACACATTAAGCAATACCTTCCAACACTAGTTCTTTTCCATTAGGCTGTTAGGAGAATAAGTGTTGCTGATAGTGTAAACTAGACCAGTAGGGGCTTTAAGCATTGTTGTTATCTAGTGCTTTGTAGCCTCTACCAAAGTTAAATCCCACTAAATTTTCTAGGATGTTAAAACCCCTCTAGATCTCCCATTAGATGATATGGCTAAATGTTTACATGAGGACCAACAAAATACCACTATTATATTGACTCTTTCTAGATCCAATTTGGTTTCATGGAACAAAAGTATATTTGGATTTTCTTTTATGACCAAGATATTTACCTCTATTTTCTTATTTTTTGTCCTAACCCTCTAATATTCAAGTTAATAAATTTTATCATTGATAATATGGATAGATAAAGGGTCAAATTATTCTACCTCTTTTTAGGATTTTTCTTTGTTATCTTTTTCAATGTGTCCTTGATTGTGGCTTGCTTTTCATCTGCTATATTTTTTGAAGCTTCTTTCTCTTTGAGCTCTATGTTTGGAACACATTTTACTCTAGTTTTGGTTTTGGTCATTGGAGAAGAGGTGATGTCCTCATTTTATTGGGTATATGCTTCATATTCTAGACTTGGGATTTATAAGACTCTTTGTTCCCCAACTTTCCCTTTGTTTTGAGTTGGAGTGCATTGATTCATCTTAACATTACTCTTATTTTAGGACTATCATGTTTAGCAGAGGGTCTTGTATGGAGGTTTCTTCTTTATGTCCAAGAGAATATATTGTTGTTTCTCCCAAATATTCTTCCAATAGACTAAACTTATTTTGAACCTATGTTTTCTCCTTAGAATTTTTATTTTTAGAGATATAGACATTATTTTATATTTTGCTTTTGAATTTTGTAAAGTATTCTTATTATTTAACTTGTATCATAGGCTTTGCATGATAATCTCTCTAGAAGTGCCCATACTTATGACATTTGGAACACTTGAAAGGTATTTGATCATAATATAGCTTTTGGGTATGTTGCAACTCTTGAATGACAACATGATAGTAGCATCTTTGCTAGATTTACTTCAACACATAATCAAGCTACCATCTACTTTTGATCTTTCAACTTTACTTTCAATTAATAGATTTTTATCTTATTTTTAATCACCATCAATGTCTCTTCCTTCCAAAAATACAATAGGAGGAAAGGAAGACAAACCCATACAAGGAATTTGAAAGGAGTCTCTTTTAAGGGGTCAAAGTGAGGATTCCACATATTCATATATAAACCATAAGGACCCATAAATCATGGACTCGATCTAAAAAACTAACTTTTTCTTCTACAGAGGTGAAGATGGTGGTAAAAAAACCCTTCCAAAAAGATTAATTTATATTCCTCATCTTACCTTAGTTCTTCATTCTTTGTCAATCTAGTCATAAATGGTTTTCCCTGAAGGTCATGAACTAGTAAATTGACATATAAGAGCCAATGTTTTGATCATAAATTTTTGCCCCAATAGGTTCATTTGCTATCTCTATCATGGGAACTTCTTACCATGTTTTGACCATTTTCAAATCTTTCCTAGCCTCTAAAGTATTTTTTGCATCTATTAGAGCTTTGCTGGTTCTAGGTGGGACTACATATATTTCCTACACATAGATTCTTTGAAAAAAGTTGTGATTGTCATGAGGAGCAGGTGAGCAATGGCTAGGGATTCAAAGTACCTGGTTCTAACTACCTCTCTTCCTAAAGGTTATCCCCAATAACATGTTTAGATATATTTAAGAAATAAATTAGTTTAAAATATAGTTATTTTATCTTGATAATACTATTGTCTAAACTATTTCGATTATTTTTCATTTCAAAATAAATATTTTCTCAATGAGTTTACACAGGTTTTTATGAGGGGTCTTGGTGCCCTCGTACTGAGTGGGGTTTGAACCTTAGACCTCTCAAAAAGAGGTCTAAGCACTTACCATTGTCGTAAGCTTGAAACTATAAAACAAATTGAGCTTACACAAATTTTTTATGAGGAGTCTCGATCCCCTTGTACTGAGTGAGGTTTGAGTGTTATACCTCTCAAAGAGAGACCAAAATCCTTACCATTGTAGTAAGATTACAACTATAAAAAAAAATGAGCTTACACGGATTTTATATGTGGGGTCCCGATCCCCTCTTATCGAGATTTGAACTTGGGTCTCTTGAATGAAAACCCAAGGACTTACCACTATGACATCCTTATGGATCCAAAAATAAATATTTTTTTGAATGAGTTTACACAAGGTTTTTATGAAGAGTCTTGGTCCCTCATACTAAGTGGGGTTTGAACCTTGGACCTCTAAAAAAAAAGGCTAAAACCCTTGTCATTGCAATAAACTTACAACTTATCCATATATATGATAAAATTAATTATCAAAAATAAATATAAAAATAAATAAAAATTGAATAATATAAGTCTTCCTAGTAACAATTCCAACTACAAGTCGAAGTGATAATGAAGGTCTTCCCAATAACAATTTCAACTACAAGTCAAGTGAAAACGATTTCTTATATAAGTATTTTCTATCCAGAATTTTGGGCCCTTTAAATCTTGGGCATGGTATTGCCTATTTTTAAACAATTTTAAAAAGTCTCGGTTGAACAATTCAATTGTTTTTTAGGGAGTAGCTATGATACAAATAAGAAGATATCCAGCTTGGAATGCCTTATTTTATTATAATATATTTGACATGAAGTGGTGATTTGGACATAAAGGATTTAAATTTTGACATGTATCTGCACGACATTAATAATAATAATAATAATAATTATATATATATAATTTTCAATACATTATTATTTGAAAAGGAATATTCATTGGCGGCAAACAAAACGTGGGGGCATAATTTTTACGACCAAAATTGCGCTTTTTTCCTTTAAATAAACAGAAATCGATTTCTATAGTTGGCTGGAGCCGACGAAAAGGGAAATTTCAAAGGCTATTTGGAACAAGTCATCTATACCACATATTTTTCAATTTACGCGTCCCTTGAATGCTGGAAGATACAAACCCTAGATTTTGATGTAGAGAAGTTTTACACTGAATTACCATAGCAAGTAGCGCAGGGAATCGAACCTGTCAAAGAAGACTCATCCGATTTTCCTTGTCCAGAAAGAATAAATGACAATGTGCCTTCCGTGGTTTGCTAATCGGAAAAGAGCGCCGGAGTCGTCCCCGCGGCCGCAGTTGCAACGATTCAGTCCCTTCTCCAAATCTCGGCCAGCGTGCCCTTCCAGCGATAAATCTGGACGCCGGGAAAACTCCCCGGAAAAGAAGGTTGACCTGGCTCGGGGAATCAACGAAGAGGGGTTCGCGCCGAGAAATTGCCCGTTGCCGAACGCCGCAGAGCTGGAGAAGGTTTTTAAGAAGTTTGACGCCAACGGCGACGGCAAGATTTCGTCATCGGAGCTGCGCGACGTCATGCGATCCCTGGGCCACGATCCCTCGGAGGATGAGCTACGCCTCCTCATGGCGGAAGCGGACTCCGACGGCGACGGCTTCATGGACTTGTTGGAGTTCGTTGCTGTGAACACCAAGGGCGTTGGCAGTGCGGAGTCCTTCAAAGATCTTAAAGAAGCCTTTAAAATGTTCGATGTAGACGGCAACGGCTCCATCTCTGCCGAAGAACTTCATAATGTGCTGAGGAGGTTGGGAGAGAGCTGCAGTTTAGTGGAGTGTCGTAATATGATTGCAGGAGTCGATTCCGATGGAGACGGCCAAGTCAGCTTCGACGAGTTCATGGCAATGATGACGACGCCCAATGCAAGCTGATACAACTCGAATGTTGGAGGTTCAATTTGATCAAATTCATGAATATGTTCGTAGTGCAATGCTCGCCTTGGCTTCCATAATTTTGAAATATATAGATTTGTTATAATTATTATTTTTTAAGCCTGAACTCTTTTACTTGCAGTTTTTAAAGTACATGCCGCGGGTCAATATTTTGTAATTCTGAGTTCAGAATAATAGTTTAAGTCTGGAAGAGTCTCAGAGTTCTGAAAAGTTAACAAAGTTCTATCACTCCTTGAACTAAGATGAGGTTGGAAATGCTTTATAATTTAAATCTGTCAATAAAGTTTATTTTAATTGACGTTATATATAAATATAAACATGACTTGGGTAATGTAGTGGTAAGGAGATATGAATTCATTTTAGGAAGGAAGAATTTTTAGATTAGAAGTTTATTATATTTTAGTATTTAGCTATTGATATACTATTGGATCATGTGGTTGGGATGGTTCACCATTATTATGATTTATTAGTATTAGTAAGATAATATTATTGATATTATTATTATTATTATTATTATTTTCAGAAAGAAGTTGGTTATATTCATATATATTTTTATTACCAAGCAGTGTTTAAATTTTGGGGCTGGTCTCAATAATACATATTTCACTTCGTTGTTTTATAACTTGATATAAAGAGGACCATCGGTCGCTTGGGATTGGTATCGCCATCGAGCTAACACACATTGAGTAGATTAATGTCAGACTATTACCCTTGCAAATAGGCATGCCGAACCTAGGTCTCTTCTTGGAAAGTGCCAAAACTTACCAGTCCACCTAGGTATCATGATTATTTATTAATGATATGTTTATTTTATGGATTTTTGTAAATTGACCAACTCATTTTATGGTTTTTGCTTTTAATTTGATTAAGCAAGTAAATATATCATTGGGGAGAAGGTTGCAAACATCAAACAATAACATCGAGAGAGAGAAAGTAGAACATGAATACCACATAAAAGAACATTGCATTGCATTAAAGGCATATGTAATTGAACAATACATTATGGGCATGAGCGATTGTTGTATTGGTAAATTGAAAATGTTGTTCTTTTTGTTATGCTTGTATAATATGATATTACCCTTAGTTAAATTAAACTTATCCTTTATCATGATTTTGAATAATTTATGGTTTGTATAATCGATTAGATTTTTTCTTATAACATAGTGTGAAGTGGGAAAGACCCCTTGTTGGAGTAAAGAACTCATCAACCTTAAGATTATTTTTATTTGATTTATTTTCATCTCATTTTAAGTCTAAGAAAGGTGGCATTGAATATAATGATAAGAAAACCTTAACATAGGACTTCATGTTTGTTTTGATATTATGGGAAACCTTAGGTAAGGTAGAGAGATCAAAGCATATGCCCTAACTAGGGTTAGACAACCCTCACCAAGCATATAATAACTAATTTCTTTAGAGTAATATTATTTTAGCATAGAGTTTGGAAAAGGGAAAAGAGAGTGGGATATGGTCTTTTATTTTTTGTCTTCCAACTAAAAAAGGAGGTATTATCCATGCCTAGTAATAGCCATGTCAAACCCTTACGCATGATTTCATCACCTAGTTGAGACCATTTCTAAAATTTTAGGTTGCTAAGAATTTTGGGTCGTTGAATTGATGAAGTCCATGGTGTTTCACTAAGGTTTTGTAGGGGTTTTATTTGGTTATTCAAAATCATGTTTGAATGGAGAAAGGAAGGAAGTGTATGAGATGTTAGAGACCAACAAAGATTTGACCGAGTTATGTTCTAAGTTTTATTTTTGCATGCTTTAATAATTGTTGTTCTTTGAAGTTTGATTATATGAAAGTGGAAAACCCTTTTGTTAATATACTTTGCCCAAATAAAAAGAGAAATACCTCTCTATTTCTTGTATCTCATTATTTGAAAAGAAAAATGAAAAAAAGACTTTTGTTGCTTGTTGTAACTTGTTGAGAAAAAAGTCTTTATTTTATTTCATTAAAACTCTTGATATAATTTTATATAATAAAAGAGAATAATTTTATGTTCTATCCACTTTTATTTGGAATGGAAAATACTAAAATCATATGCTACACTTTTTTTCCAATTGGTTATATGGGATTGAAATGGGTCCCATCCATATCACATAATCACCACACAGTGGTATTATAACAAAGATTAGATATTATCCATATATCACTTGGCAATATTTGAACCTTGGTCTCCTCCTTAAACGTTGAGGAATCTAACCGATTGAGATAATACCACTTGATTCAATGAGTTTACACAATTTTTTATGAGAGATCGTAGTCCTCTCATATTGAGTGGGGTTTAAACCTTGGACCTCTCAAAAATAGGCCAAAATCCTTACCACTATAGTAAGCTTGCAACTTTCTCATATGCTACACTTTTGTTGAATAAACCCTTTGTTATTTGTTATTTGTTATTTGTGATTGAGATGAAAATACAACCAAACCCTTTTTAACATAATATATCTTTTTGTATTATTAAAAAATTAAAAATTCGCACTTTTTCTAATTGAATCCATATTGAAGACTCCATTTTTGAAAAGTTGTAGTCAAGGATTTTAACCTAGTTGAGAAATATTAAGTCGATGTATATAATTTGGTCTCTTGGTTGAATTAAAGCATAACTATATGTGAGATAGGTGATAGTTGTGCTTTAAGGAAGGAAAATATTGTTATAAGGAGGAGAGAATCTAATTGTAAATATGATCATAATGTATGCAATTCGAAGCATCAATTGATTGTAGTGTATTTTCAAACTCAAGAGGTATTTCTAGATTTATATGTGAGTTCATCATTGCAATACTAGATATGTGATGGTTCTTATAATATAGGAAATGATATTCTTGCCATCAACTATGGTGAACCCTATAGTTTTAAGAAAGTTAACATAGTTTATAGAGGAAGGGTATAAGCATGTTGGTATTTCATATTGGGTTTAGGCTCTAGGTATAAATATCAATAGGACCAATGCTCTTAAGGAAGTTATACCAAGCTTTTATAAGGATTAATATTAGTAGAGTGGAAATAATAAAGAATTCACAACAAATCTCTTGTCAAAATTAGCCATAAATGCTTATAACGTAAACTTTCCTAAGCGTAAAGGGTTAAAATTTGAATTACCTGATGAATACACTTATATAGTAATCACTTACAAGTATAAAAATTACCTTCAATACAAGTATTACTAGCCATATTGAAAGGGTGTTGTATTATATAGATATAAATTTGTTGCTTTAAACTTGTCATAATTGTAGAATGAATGACTCAAAAAACAACCTTTTTTTTATTCAATGTATGATGGATATTGGTTGTGTATATATTTAGTCTTTGTTGCGATAAAATGTTTTTGTAGTTATTTCAAGCTAAATCATGCTTACATTATTTAATGAATTCAAATGGATGTTCTAACAAACATGATCTATAGCATATTATTTACTATTGACTCTATACTAACTAGGAATCTATTATGGTAGTAAATGTAACAATTATAAAATGGTGTGAACGTTAGTGATCATAAGTGATGATGGATAGAGCATATTAGACCCAATATATTGTTATTTATGTTCTATGCTTACATATGTTGTCCCAAGGTACACAACTATATGTATATATATATATTGCTTTGGATTATTGAATCTTAGTATAAAAATAGATGTTTCACTTGGGCTTACATTGAATATGAGTTGTTGTTTTTGTGAGACCTATACTCCTTTATGAAATAATTATGGTTTATCTAAACGCTTAACTTATAGGATCAACTACTCCTTATATATGGTTGGAATGTCTACCTCGTTCACTCATATGCTTGTAAATATAAAACTATAGTTGTTTGGGTTAATATATAGAGTTTTTAAATAATAAAAATATACATTTTAAAAGTAGATTTAATTGTTAAAAGTACTTTAAATACTCTATCACTTCCATTTTCAAATATAACTATTTGTGTGCATAACAGACTACTTATTTGCATGAAAAGGGGTTAAATTTACTACCCAAAATGATGTAGGCATAAATGGATGTATAGATAGATGTATTGAAGGTGTGCATATGAATGAACATACGAGAGTAGAAAATTGATAAGTGTGTTCAATAATTGTATTTATTGATTACATTTTGGCTTATAAATAGGAATTGATGAATGTTTTTAGCAATTATATTTATAGTAGAAACCCAATTTTTTGAGCAAGGTTAATATTCAGGCTTTCCAATCCCTTCATCAATCAATTAAATTAAATTAACCTTCCTTGTGAACAAATTTGGATCATTTATTTCTATTAGAGAAAAAACACTAGGGTATGAGCAATATCACTAGTGATACTATCATGACCTAGTGAAGATTTTATAAAACCTTTCAATTTTGATCTTTCCTATCCATTTTTTATCTTTGTCATGATAACAAAAGTGCCATAGCAAAATCACTATCGATGTTAATTCCTCTTGGTACTTTTGACTATAATGCACTAAAATTAAAAAAATTAACTTATTATCCCTCTCAAGCCACCCATAATTAATGCACCATATCCTCAAAATATGATTCATAGCTCATAAAAAAATTCCAAATCTAAGAATTACCATTTCCATCTTCTTATATTAATGGATTTTTAATCCTTTTTAAAATTATAACCATATTTAATGCAATTCTTTCCCCAAGGAGCCATGGCTTCCTATAAAGCTAGTACTTGAGAGAGCTAAATCCATGGTCTTTTGAAAGAAATAAAAGTCTACCAAAATATCTCTAGAACCATAGGAATTTATCATTGTGCATGGCAATATTGTACCAAAATATTTCTATAATCTTGTGAAGGCCATCCTTGGAAGCACTCATGCTCTTGTTCTAACTAGAATATAAGAAATCAAGTCTCCAAGCTTTCTTTAAGTAATCATAACATATTCAATCATAAAGCATCCAAACCCACAATATCAAGTATTTAACTGTCAATAAAAAATAAGCTAGCAAGCTTTCAAAAAGCTTCCACAAACAAAGGGAAAATAACTTTGTGTCTTGGGTCATGCTATTTCCCTTTATTTTCATTTGAATCTTTCTAACCTTACAAATTTAGCTTTTATCTTGTTGCATTTAGAACTAATATTATACTTGCATTTAGTTAGCATCTCACTTTGTCATTTAAATCTTCACCTCAAGTAAATATCTATTTTTATACTATTTGATAGGTTCTATATACTCCTATGTAAAATCCCTTTATCATTGTCATCTTAATCTTGGTATTGCTTGTGTTTAATCTTGTTTTTATACTCTTAGAAGTAAAATGACTTCCATACTATAGGTCGATGATGCTATCCATATCTAGTTTACATGGATCAAAGGTGTAACATCAAGTGAAAGCACCAATAGCACTATCATGTCCTAGTCGTATTTTCCATAAGCATTTATTTTATGTATTATAAATTTCTATAATTTTTTATCTATCTAATAAAGGTTCTAATTATTTTTTAATTAAGTTCAACAATCCTCTATCAACTTATAAAGTCCTCTCTATCACTAAATTTATCCTTTTCTATTTGTTTTATAGGTTAATCAATAGTGTCATTGATAGACAATAGCATCAACAATGCTTTTGTGGACTTGTAGTGATTTCACCTCTATGGAAAAAAAAATCTTCTACTCCTATCAATATTATTATTCTTCTACCTCTTGAGTTTGGTATCACCATCGAGCTAACACACATTGAGTAGATTAATGTCAGACTATTACCCTTGCAAATAGGCATGCCAAACCTAGGTCTCTTCTTAGAAAGTGCCAAAACTTACCAGTCCACCTAGGTATCATGATTATTTATTAATGATATGTTTATTTTATGGATTTTTGTAAATTGACCAACTCATTTTATGGTTTTTGCTTTTAATTTGATTAAGCAAGTAAATATATCATTGGGGAGAAGGTTGCAAACATCAAACAATAACATCGAGAGAGAGAAAGTAGAACATGAATACCACATAAAATAACATTGCATTGCATTAAAGGCATATGTAATTGAACAATACATTATGGGCATGAGCGATTGTTGTATTGGTAAATTGAAAATGTTGTTCTTTTTGTTATGCTTGTATAATATGATATTACCCTTAGTTAAATTAAACTTATCCTTTATCATGATTTTGAATAATTTATGGTTTGTATAATCGATTAGATTTTTTCTTATAACCTAGTGTGAAGTGGGAAAGACCCCTTGTTGGAGTAAAGAACTCATCAACCTTAAGATTATTTTTATTTGATTTATTTTCATCTCATTTTAAGTCTAAGAAAGGTGGCATTGAATATAATGATAAGAAAACCTTAACATAGGACTTCATGTTTGTTTTGATATTATGGTAAACCTTAGGTAAGGTAGAGAGATCAAAGCATATGCCCTAACTAGGGTTAGACAACCCTCACCAAGCATATAAAAACTAATTTCTTTAGAGTAATATTATTTTAGCATAGAGTTTGGAAAAGGGAAAAGAGAGTGGGATATGGTCTTTTATTTTTTGTCTTCCAACTAAAAAAGGAGGTATTATCCATGCCTAGTAACAACCATGTCAAACCCTTACGCATGATTTCATCACCTAGTTGAGACCATTTCTAAAATTTGATGTTGCTAAGAATTTTGGGTCGTTGAATTGATGAAGTCCATGGTGTTTCACTAAGTTTTTGTAGGGGTTTTATTTGGTTATTCAAAATCATGTTTGAATGGAGAAAGGAAGGAAGTGTATGAGATGTTAGAGACCAACAAATATTTGACTGAGTTATGTTCTAAGTTTTATTTTTACATGCTTTAATAATTGTTGTTCTTTGAAGTTTGATTATATGAAAGTGGAAAACCCTTTTGTTAATATACTTTGCCCAAATAAAAAAGAGAAATACCTCTCTATTTCTTGTATCTCATTATTTGAAAAGAAAAATGAAAAAAGACTTTTGTTGCTTGTTGTAACTTGTTAAGAAAAAAGTCTTTATTTTATTTCATTAAAACTCTTGATATAATTTTATATAATAAAAGAGAATAATTTTATGTTCTATCCACTTTTATTTGGAATGGAAAACACTAAAATCATATGCTACACTTTTTTTCAATTGGTTATATGGGATTGAAATGGGTCCCATCCATATCACATAATCACCACACAGTGGTATTACAACAAATATTGGATATTATCCATATATCACTTGGCAAGATTTGAACCTTGGTCTCCTCCTTAAACATTGAGGAATCTAACCGATTGAGATAATACCACTTGATTCAACGAGTTTACACAATTTTTTATGAGAGATCGTAGTCCTCTCATATTGAGTTGGGTTTAAACCTTGGACCTCTCAAAAATAGGCCAAAATCCTTACCACTATAGTAAGCTTGCAACTTTCTCATATGCTACACTTTTGTTGAATAAACCCTTTTTTATTTGTTATTTGTGATTGAGATGAAAATACAACAAAACCCTTTTTAACATAATATATATTTTTGTATTATTAAAAAATTAAAAATTTGCATTTTTTCTAATTGAATCCATATTGAAGACTCCATTTTTGAAAAGTTGTAGTCAAGGATTTTAACCTAGTTGAGAAAAATTAAGTCGATGTATATAATTTGGTCTCCTAGTTGAATTAAAGCACAACTATATGTGAGATAGGTGATAGTTGTGCTTTAAGGAAGGAAAATATTGTTATAAGGAGGATAGAATCTAATTGTAAATATGATCATAATGTATGCAATTCGGAGCATCAATTGATTGTAGTGTATTTTCAAACTCAAGAGGTATTTCTAGATTTATATGTGAGTTCATAATTGCAATACTAGATATGTGATGGTTCTTATAATCTAGGAAATGATATTCTTGCCATCAACCATGGTGAACCCTATAGTTTTAAGAAAGTTAACATAGTTTATAGAGGAAGGTATAAGCATGTTGGTATTTCATATTGAGTTTAAGCTCTAGGTATAAATATCAATAGGACCAATGCTCTTAAGGAAGTTATACCAAGATTTTATAAGGATTAATATTAGTAGAGTGGAAATAATAAAGAATTCACAACAAATCTCTTGTCAAAAGTAGCCATAAATGCTTATAGCATAAACTTTCCTAAGCGTAAAGGGTTAAAATTTGAATTACCTGATGAATACACTTATATAGTAATCACTTACAAGTATAAAAATTACCTTCAATACAAGTATTACTGGCCATATTGAAAGGGTGTTGTATTATATGGATATAAATTTGTTGCTTTAAACTTGTCATACTTGTAGAATGAATGACTCAAAAAACTACCTTTTTTTTATTCAATGTATGATGGATATTGGTTGTGTATACATTTTAGTATTTGTTGCAATCAAATGTTTTTGTAGTTATTTCAAGCTAAAGCATGCTTACATTATTTAATGAATTCAAATGGATGTTCTAACAAATGTGATCTATAGTATATTATTTACTATTGACTCTATACTAACTAGGAATCTATTATGGTAGTAAATGTAACAATTATAAAATGGTGTGAACGTTAGTGATCATAAGTGATGATGCATAGAGCATATTAGACCCAATATATTGTTATTTATATTCTATGCTTACATATGTTGTCCCAAGGTACACAAATATATATATATATATATATATATATTGCTTTGGATTATTGAATCTTAGTATAAAAGTAGATGCTTCACTTGGGCTTACATTGAATACGAGTTGTTGTTTTTGTGAGACCTATACTCCTTTATCAAATAATTATGGTTTATCTAAATGATTAACTTATAGGATCAACTACTCCTTATATATGGTTGGAATGTCTACCTCGTTCACTCATATGCTTGTAAATATAAAACTATAGTTGTTTGGGTTAATGTATAGAGTTTTTAAATAATAAAAATGTACATTTTAAAAGTAGATTTAATTGTTAAAAGTACTTTAAAAACTCTATCACTTCCCTTTTCAAATATAACTATTTGTGTGCATAACAGACTACTTATTTGCATGAAAAAGGGGTTAAATTTACCACCCAAAATGATGTAGGCATAGATGGATGTATAGATAGATGTATTGAAGGTGTGCATATGAATAAACATATGGGAGTAGACAATTGATAAGTGTGTTCAATAATTGTATTGATTGATTACATTTTGGCTTATAAATAAGAATTGATGAATGTTTTTAGTAATTATATTTATAGTAGAAACCCAAATTTTTGAGCAAGGTTAATATTCAGGCTTTCCAATCCCTTCATCAATCAATTAAATTAAATTAACCTTCCTTGTGAACAAATTTGGATCATTTATTTCTCTAAGATAAAAAGCACTAGGGTATGATCAATATCACTAGTGACACTATCATGACCTAGTGGAGCTTTTATAAAACCTTTCAATATTGATCTTTCCTATCCATTTTTGATCTTTGTCATGATGACAAAAGTTCCATAGCAAAAGAACTATCGATGTTAATTCCTCTTGGTAATTTTGACTATAATGCACTAAAATTAAGAAAATTAACTTATTATCCCTCTCAAGCCACCCATAATTAATGCACCATATCCTCAAAATATGATTCATAGCTCATACAAAAAATTCCAAATCTAAGAATTACCATTTCCATCTTCTTATATTAATGGATTTTTAATCCTTTTTAAAATTATAACCATATTTAATGCAATTCTTTGCCCAAGGAGCCATGCCTTCCTATAAAGCTAGTACTTGGGAGAGATCAATCCATGGTCTTTTGAAAGCAAAAAAAGTCTACCAAAATATCTCTAGAACCATAGGAATTTGTCATTATGCATGGCAATATTGTACCAAAATATTTCTATAATATTGTGAAGGCCATCCTTGCAAGAACTCATGCTCTTGTTCTAACAAGCATATAAGCAATCAAGTCTCCAAGATTTCTTTAAGTAATCATAACATATTCAAGCATAAAGTATCCAAACCCACAATATAAAGTATTTAACTGTCAATAAAAACTAAGCTAGCAAGCTTTCAAAAAGCTTCCACAAACAAAGGGAAAATAACTTTGTGTCTTGGGTCATGCTATTTCCCTTTATTTGCATTTGACTCTTTCTAACCTTACAAATTTAGCTTTTATCTTGTTGCATTTAGAACTAATATTATACTTGCATTTAGTTAGCATCTCACTTTGTCATTTAAATCTTCACCTCAAGTAAATATCTATTTTTATACTCTTTGATAGGTTCTATATACTCCTATGTAAAATCCCTTTATCATTGTCATCTTAATCTTGGTATTGCTTGTGTTTAATATTGTTGTTATACTCTTAGAAGTAAAATGACCTCCACACTATAGGTCGATGATGCTATCCATATCTAGTTTACATGGATCAAAGGTGTCAACATCAAGTGAAAGCACCAATAGCACTATCATGTCCTAGTCATATTTTCCATAAGAATTTATTTTATGTATTATAAATTTCTATAATTTTTTATCTATCTAATAAAGGTCCTAATTATTATTTAATTAAGTTCAAAAATCCTCTGTCAACTTATAAAGTCCTCTCTATCACTAAATTTATCATTTTCTATTTGTTTTATAGGTTAATCAATAGTGTCATTGATAGACAATAACATCAACAATGCTTTTGTGGACTTGTAGTGATTTCACATTTATGGAAAAAAAAAATCTTCTACTCCTATCAATATTATTTAAGCATATAGGATTTAAATTTTGTTTGTTGTGTGCTTAAAATAGGTTCTATATTTTACTTATTAGAAAAAATGGATAAAAATAAGAGAAATAACTAGTTTAGTCTTAATTTTATAGGGTGCAAACTTAATCTTTAGGCTTTAACATTTAATAAAAATTGCATGTAGATGAATTTATAAATTTTTAATTGCATCTTATTACACCCATTCCTCTTAAAATGTAAATTATTATTTCCTTGCTTATCAAAATAAAAAGGGCATTTTAGATTTAGGTCTTATTTTTTGCATTCATATGTTGCTTTAGGGCTAGATTAGGGTCACACTTAGACAAATAAATATATTAGGAGAAACATAGGTGTTCTTAAATTAATACATTAAACACAAAGTGTACACAAATTTGCCTTAGTCTCAAAGTGATGTAGAGGAGACTGGAAAAGTGTCAAAAAGACCCTTTATGATACATATTATCATCTCAAGATTTTTTAGCCTATTAGGGCAGTATATCGATGTGCCTCAGGAACCCATGCCTTGAGTAGAGTGACACAATAGGAAGCTCAAAGGATGAGGGGATCACATATGGAGAAACCTCTAGGGTTTCCAGCCAAGTTTAGCTTCTTGTTGAATTGATCTCTATGGAATTTTAGACCTCACAGGTTCAGGCCTACTTTTATTAGGGGTTATAGGGGAAGTAAATTTAAAGAAAGTAAAAGACATAAAATAAAAAAGGACAAGAAAGTAGCTTATAGAAAATAAATTAGAAGAAAAAGTAAAACCTAAGCTATGGGGATGATGTAACAAGATCAAGGTTTCCCTTCTGACTACATGAACAAGATAGAAATGAACACATTCACCATAGTCTAATAGTTAGAATTTGAACACATTACATTATGTATATCCCAAAATTGAAACACACTTAGAAAAGTAGGACTAAGTGAAATTAGTCACAACTTCCATTCATGTGCTAAAATAATTACAAGCCATGCAACCTAAAAAGGATCAATGCTCCTTAGGTAGTGATATAAGATTTTATCTTTGGTCAAACCATTAAGGAGTGAAAGTAAGAGCTTACAAGGCTAGATTTGAGGCAAAAGAAAGTATCTCCCAATGTATTTAAAATAAAATTATGGGACTCTTTATAGGGCAATATGAGGTCTCTTTCCCTCTAGAACTTGTGTTGAAGGCCTTCATATTATTCTCTTATTTAGTGTAAAACCTTCTATAATTGTAGTTGGAAGCTTCAAGATCTTTAGATTTAGGGCCATCAATGTTGGAGGCTTTAAAGCCCTCAAATGGCAAATTATTGCTACCACCTCTCACTAATATAGCTCTAGGTTGTTTGCACCATTAAGGTCTTGCTAGGTTTCCCTCTAGAGTCTCTTGCTTGTTGACATAGTAGACATACCCCCTGAATAGCATAGGATGATAAGGTAGAATTACCTGTGTGATGGGAAATCACTAAAAATACCACACATATGGTTCTAATAGGCCAAGTCATAAAATTCAACTTCAATGGCTAATGGTGGATGTCTCTTAAATTTCCCTTTGGACTATCTTCTTGCATAAGTAGGTGATTATCACATGTCCTTGCTTGAGATGAGATCTCATTCAAAAAATGTTAGGCATTCCATAATTATGCCCTAGTTCCCACCTCCTAATTATGATTAGATACCATGTATTTGGCCCAATCTATAGTGGGTCTCTTTTTTTTCTCTTACTTTCACCCATCGAAAGATCAATGTTAGTTGTTAGATAGAAAATTGATGGTCCATAGGCATTGGAAACATTATATTGCTAACTTTAAGTGCAAAATGGAGTACCAACCATTGAATTAAGATCCAATTGTTGACACAACATAAAATATACCTACTTGTTGTGGAACTAGCATCCACCCTTTTGACTAGAGGTAAGCTACATATTTCAACTCCTCTCTTTCTCCTATCATGTTTTTTATTGGATTTTTGGTCAAGTGAGCTTATAGAGAAAATTTCCCTATAATATTGGTGGCTTCCAGGGCTCTTTAGCCTTCTAAAGAGAGTTAACCCCAAACTGTTTATTTTATTCTCAAGTGTAGATTCAAAATTAAAAACTAGAGATAGCCAATACAAAAAAGGTAAAATAAAAAACCACAAGGAAAATAACACAAGAGAGAAAGAGAGAGTGAGTAGGAAAGCTAATGCAGTAGGATATTTATCATCTTAGTTAAATTTATTCCATTCTTATTTTGAGGTTGCTCTCACCTCGTGGAAGTGATGCTAGCACCTCTAGACCTTAATTTGACTTGTGCATAAAACATATACCACTCTATGCATGAATTCTTGCACCTACACTCTAAGCTCTACCATGGACCCAATAGTTTTTACAACATCTTCAGTGAATAGGAGCTCTACTTACTTCTACAAGTCTAACCTCTTTTCTCTTCGATCCTCCAATGCCTACATGTATTATTGCTCTAATAAGGGCTTATTATCATTTGCCTAAGGGGAGGGTAGGCTCATTTGAATTAGGGATTCCAAAGGACCCTACAAGATAGCAATCACTATGGTTAGAATTTTTGCTTGGCCTACATATTTTTGTGTTGCTTGTTCTTTATCGAGGGCATCTCATACCTTCCTTAATATTACCTCCAAATTTTGAACACCAATGGCTATCAAATATTTCTTGCTTGAGATAGTTATTTAGGTCTAGAAATTTTCTACTTTGGTATTTCTTCAGAATCTAGCTATCAAGGTCTATTCTACCTCTTCGGTGATCTTTGTACTTTTTTTGGATATCATGCAAATGAATTTGGTCAACTTGGACATCAAGACCATGAACTTAGCTATGTTATCCTAATGCATAGTACAAAATCCTATGTCTACTAGGGTCACTTGCAATTATTGAGGCTACATTTACCCCTTAAACTTGGAGACCTTTTATTCCATGTGGGCAAAGTGGAGAATTCTCTCTTGTAGATCAATCTAGCTCTTAATTTCTATTTCTATTTTCTTGGTTACTTTTTTGGCCTCCTTATGGACATACTCAAAGGCTTTCTCCTAGATTTATCTAAATTTTGGTGATATGCCCAACATAATAATGGAGCTAACAATTAGCTACCCTTATAGGGGAAGGGGTGGCAATACTATCTAGAAAAATGGGTAAGATGGAAGAAAAATACATTGGTTAAGGCATGCTAAAGAATGACTTATGGTGTAGTGAGAGTAGAAGCTAATGGAGTGAGGGATAGTAGGGAAGGAAAAATCCCCTTATTTAAGGCATGCCAAAGAATGGCATATGGGATGGTGAGAGTAGAATCTAATGGAGTAAGGGCTTCAGGATTCTAGAGCGAAAGACCCATGTTGAGAGTATGTGAATTGGGATCTCCATGAGGGAGGATAGAGGAATATAAACCTATGCTAGTGGGATTAGTGACAAATATGGTGGGCAACTTATGTATGGCACAAAGGGAAGAGAGGCACTAGGTGATTCCTTGACCACACGGGGTATAATGACTTAAGAATTTACCTTGGAAGATTCTTTTTTCTATTTCTTAAAAAGTGGGAAGTCGACATCATGAGACAAATACTTCTTTCATTTATGTTGAGTCAAGGTGGATGCTTGAGTCTATGACTCTCTAGTTAGGAAATTATGCTTAGGTGTTGTGACATCTATGGTCCATAGAGGGGATTCCTCTACTTGTATGACTTCTTATATAGTTGTTTCTTTCATTTCCATCACTTGGGTAATATCCTCTTTGTGTATCTCTTCACTACCAAAACCTACATTAGCGCTTCCTTCCTCTACCTACTCCTTATACCAACACTCCTCAAATTCTATATCCTCTTCTATATTTTTTTCAATTGTTTATATGGGATTGAAATGGGTCTCGTCCATATTACATCATATTTGAACCTTGGTATCCTCCTTAGATGTTGAGAAATATAATTTGTTGAGCTAATGTCACTTGATATGTCCTTTTCTACTTACCCAAATGAACACACTATATTTCTAATCTTCTATCAAAACTCTTTCGAAGCATTGCTATTTTCTATTTTCACCCCTTCTTTGTCAAGAATTTTAGCTTAGCAATGTTGGTCTAGTAGTTTGGGTCTGCTTCACCTGTCACTGTATAGAAGGTCTAGTGGACCTTATTCCTTGATGGTAGAACTAGTGCTTCTAAAGGATATCCGGGATAAGATGGTGGAGGTGGTGTTTTTAAAAATAATGAAGGTAAAATTCCCCTCACTTACTTAAAATTATATGGAATTTCAACTAATAACTATGCAAAGGCTAAGGCACTTACAAGGATTAAAATTACAATAGAAAAAGGATGGAAATATATTTTAGTCAAGGAGGAATCATAAATTATAATCATTGCTATAAAAAAAATGGATTTGGGGATTGGATAAAAAATAATATTATTGATGATGTTCAACACCTATTATTGGAGGTAATATTTTGGAAATGTGAGCATATTTACAGAAAAGAAAATCAAGTAACAGATAATTTGTCCAATCATGGTGTTGATCTTCATCTTGGTGAAATTCAAATTTTAGAAGGCAACTAGCCATGTGAGATTTTATTTCTTAATCAAAATATCTCAAGGAGTTGAGTGTGCAAACATAACACTTAGAGGAAATCGAAGAATATATTTAATAGAAAAAAAAATATATGTGATAAAAAGCCATGTTGAAGAAGTTGTAAGATTAATTTAGTGGTAAGGGATTTGACCTTTCATTGAGAGGTCCAATGTTCAAATCCCACTCAATATGAGGGGATCAAAACCCCTCATAAAGACCTATATAAGCTCATTGAAAAGAAAAAGGACGTTAGATATGGTTTGATTGACCTAACAACAAATGTAATATTTTAGTATTTTGATGGGAGTGGCCCCCAATAGAAGATCTAATTAATTAAATTTAAATTAAAAAAATATAACAATAAAGAAAAACTAAACATCTAAATTAAAAAATTAAAAAATAGGAATTAAAAGAATCTAATATAAATTAAGAATCTAATTAACAAAAACCTAACTTATAAATTTGAATTAAAATCTGAAAATAAAAAATCTAAATTAAGAATTAAATTGGAAAATATCTAAAGTAAATTAAAGATTTAAAAAAAAATCTAAATTATATATGTATATATATATTATAAAAAAAATGAAATTAAAATGACTAATTTAAAAGCAATTAAATTTAAAGTTTGAATTAAAAAAAAAAACTAACACTAGATCAAATCTGAACAAAACAAAAGAAAATTGGAGGGATAAAAAAAAGTGGATGCTTAGTCTACATAGACTGGGGTGTGTTGTGCAAACGATAAAAATAAACAACATAGTTAGTGTTAACATAATTAATGATTTTATTGCAGCACAAGCCTTTAAATTTGTGTCATGACAACTTTTACAAAAATATTCTCAAACTATGGCATACAAGCATAGATGACCAATCTATCTTAAATGCATATGCAAAAACATCATATTATACATTGTACATGATCAAAGTGGAAAAATCTACATGTCAAATACACTTGTAATAAAAATAAAAATACCATAGAATATGAACATTGATGTGATTTAAATAAGAATAGTTCTTGGAAATATGCTACTCGATCTCCAATGGATGTTGGTATGAAAAGCATTGCACATCATGTTGTATCTACCACTACATTTCATATCAAGGGCCTATATCTTTATAAACATGTATCCACCTAAATATATAACTTTCATCCTCAAGTTATAAATCCTTCTGAGTTAGGAAGATGATGATTCGAAGAATGTGATATGCTCATGCATCATAAACTATTATGTCCAATGGCCAAGCAACATCAAATATATTTATCTAGCCAAATTTACATCCATTTAAAAAAAAAGGTGAAAAGCTATTAAAGTGTATAAAACAAAAGGTGGTAAGATTTATTAAATACAATGTAAGCACAAATACTGAAAAATATTACACGGAGAAACTTCTATTGTATGTTTAATTCAATGACAACAAAGATATTTTAAGGCATATATTTTCAATGTGCAAGCCACTTATATTTTTTCATAAATGAAAGATAAAAGTTAATCAAGAGAAGTTCACATATAATATTGACTCTATATGGGATGATATAGATGACATCACACAAAAATTAAATATGGATATCCAAATAGGAACACAATCAAGCATCAAAATCAAGAAAAAGAAATACTACAAAGAGTATGAATTAACAACAAACATGCAATATCAAGAGAAATTTTGCTCAAGAACAAATGTTGACTTTAGATTTTAAATCATAAAGCACATGAACAATCTAAATAATAAGTACTATGAGATTAGAAGGAAGGATACTAAACAAATAATAATAAAGGACCATCAAGGATAGTGTGATGAAGAAGCAAAAGGATAAGAATAAACCACTTTATATATTCTTTATTGGTGGTGTAGGAATTAGAATATGTTTGAAGCACACCAATATTTCAATTTTCTTTATTGATATATAACTCAAAATAAAAGACTAACTTGTTAAATATAAAAGGATGGATATTAGTATAGACAAGCATTACAACATACAATATATGTGGAATAAAATTATACTTTGTATAATATAAATTTTTGGCAAAATATAAAACATGCACAAATCATAAGTTTTGGAAACATTGATTTGATCTTTTGTGGTGACCTCTACCATGCACAACCCATACATGTCTTCTTTATTTTCAAGGATCCCATGATGAATAAAGAGTTATTTCTCTATGAATTATGAATATAAAATGCTAAATTATATCAATTGCATGCCACTATATGTCATACAAATAAAATATTTATTTCTATATTGAATCAAACATGTAGAAAGTTCTAAAAAAATAATAATCTTATATACATGAACAATAGATGCATCTATCTAGCTCTAGTTGATTTAATATTCTTGTATGTTTTTTATAGAAAAAATGGTGTATAATCCACAACCAAAATATGTTAACCATTGATCCAAGAAGTATTATTATAATTAACATGATATACAATGAATATGAGAACTACAAAAACATAATATTTTGTATGCACATAGCAACAATATTATTGTAAATCATGATAAATCAAGATATATCGGTTAATATTTTTCTTAGAAAATACAACATACAAGATGACCTCATAAATGGTATAGGTGATGTTTTCAATATACATAGATATATAAGACACCAACATTATGTAGATCATATTTTATGACCCTAATATTGGACATATGTAAAGGCAAAAACTAGTACCCTTATACATTCACAAAATTGCAATGAATTGGATATCTATACATTGAATAGGGAAATTGATATCAACAAGTACAAAGATAGGTGCACAAAAGTATGGAAGCTATTCTCAATTTAACTTATTTATCCATGGATAATTAATAGGTCCCAAGGACTAACATTGGAGGGCATTGTCCTAGGGAGATAGTGCAATGGTTTAGGATTTGGCTCTTCTTCAGGAGGTCCAAGGTTAAATCCATGGCATGGGCGAGTGTGTGATGAGGTGTGTGTGTGTGTGTGTGTATGGTTAAGTATTTATATCCTATTTATAAGATCAAATCTCATGCTTATCAAAGGTTATGGTTGGGATGGCAATGCCTAGCCTTGAGCATCAATCATAGGGGTTTATCACACTAACCTCAATAAAAAAATATTGAAGGGAATTGATTTTAATCTATAATATGAAAACACATATTATTATATACTACATTTTCTCAAATTAAAATCATGGAGTAATTATAACTATTTAATTATCTCATTGTATACAAATAGAAATAAAATAGATCTTAGACGATAGTTGGGGCTACTAAGATCTAGAATTATATATCTTGATAGCATCCCTTAACACACATGACTTAAAATAATATGGTTATAATAATTCCATTGATGATGACCTAATACAATCAAGCATACTATGCCTCTAGGAGACATAAATGAGTAGCCTAAGCCTCAATGATCACTTTTAATTTTTAAATTGTATATCAAACTATAAAGTTACAAACACATGCTATTGACAAAAAATATAGATGTTCAAGAATATTAAAATTCATGTCACAAGCATATAATTAGTAATGAAAAGCATAGTTATTCACTAATAGTTTATTCCAATTGTTAATGTCATAAGCATATTGACATGTCACAAACATATTGACCCTTTTAAAATCAGTTTAATGAATGAAGGATGGATATAAATGAAAGAGTTAAGAAATAAAGAATGAATAATGAACGAATAAAGCTAATAGTGAAAAACACAAGCTTATACTGAGAGGGGGGTGAACAGTATAAGATAAAACTTTTACTTTTCTTTCCAAAGTAATACCATCAATTATTATTAATTGCAATAATGAAACAATGCACAAATCACCACACACATAAGAGACACAGATTTAACGTGGTTCACCCAATGTGGGCTACATCCATGGAGAAAATATTTCTTATAAATTTTCTCAACAAATTTCTTGGGAACCAATTCCCTATTACAATGTTTGTGGATTCTAATCCATAGGAGACACCAATCCCTCGTGGACCTCTATCCATAGGAGACATCAATCCCCTTTGTTCTAGTTTATGGATCTCTATCCACAGGAGACACCAATCCCCTCTACTCTAGTTCGTGGACCTCTATCCACAGGAGACACCAATCCCCTCTACTCTGGTTCGTGGACCTCTATCCACAGGAGACACCAATCCCCTCTACTCTGGTTCGCTCCAAATCTTGCTCAATATTGTTCACAATTATTGTTCAAATCTGCTCACAACTCTGCTTAAACCTGCTCACAACTCTACTCAAACCTTCTCACAACTCTGCTCAAACCTACTCACAAATCTGCTCAAACTTACTTACAACTTTGCTCAAACCTACTCATAAATCTACTCAAATCTTCTCACAACTCTGCTCAAACATGCTCACAACTCTGCTCAAATCTTCTCACAACCACTGCTCATCCACTCATACAAACAATGCTCATATATTTCCCAAATCTTGCATACAAACAATGCTCATATCTTTCCCAAATATTGCATACAAACAATGCTCATATCTTTCCCAAATATTGCATACAAACAATGCTCATATCTTTCCCAAATCTTGCATACAAACAATGCTCATATCTTTCAATGTGCTTTTCTCAACTAAAGCAATTCAGACATATTCTACCCAAAGTTCTTTTATCTTCAAGAACATATAGAAAATGATATGCATTAACAAATACCCAATATGTTCTTTACATTCATTAAGTATGTCGCTTTCACATGTCTCAGATTTATTGCATTCAAAAAGATAGCTCTAGTCTAGCACTTGATAATTGACCTTCTTATGTACTCACAAAATCAATCAAAATCAATGTACCAATTTGCTTCACAAATCTGATCTATAACTCTTGCACTTTTACTTCCAATTCCAATCAAAACAATGCATAAGTTTACTCCCAAATATGACCTATAATATTTCATCAATTTATTCCCAATTTCAAACACAAACAATGCACATCCAATAATTCCTTATACCTCCAATATCATGACAACAAAAATATTTCCTTAAAAAAAAACCACCTTGAGAAAGGAATTAAATCACCATACCTCTAAATCTGCCATAATGATGATAATCTTCTTTTGCATGTGTTTTCCAAACCTGTTTTGTCAAAAATAATTTTTCGTTCTTTGCACAAAAAAAAGGTACAAAAAAAAAAAAAAAAAAAAAAACACAAACACAAAAAAAAAAAAAAAAAAAAAAAAAAAAAAAAAAAAAAAAAAAAAAAAAAAAAAAAAAAAAAAAAAAAAAAAAAAAAAAAATAAAAAAAAAAAAAAAAAAAAAAAAAAAAAAAAACAAAAAAAAAAAAAAAAAAAAAAAAAAAAAAAAAAAAAAAAAACAAAAAAAAAAAAAAAAAAAAAAAAAACTTGCACAACAAAATATTTAACTGCCACGAAGGGGGTTTGACCCCTAGACCTTCCAAAGCGTAGTGCCTTGCCAACGTCTCCTTGAATGGATAGGCTAGCCAAGTGGGTAACACCAAAAGGGGTGTTGCTTTATTTAAATCTCTTATGCACTTTCACCCAGAAAAAACACCACGATGCCTTCCAAGCAAAAATGCACCCGATGGGATTCGACCCTCGGACTTCACGCACAACGACTTAGTGCAGCCTAGCCAATCAATTGGGCTGCTCCACAGCTTAAGAATGAAAAGGAAGCACTTAGCATATAAACCTTCACTCCTTTGCAATTTCATCACATATCAAAAATATGATGCTATTGGGAATCAAACTCTGCACTCTCTACTTTGCAGTGCCCTAACCAGGGCTAAACAACTAGTTGGGATACCCCGACGGTTGGAACCAATAGGGGACCTCTCTCTTCCTTATTCATTGTTCCTCTCCGCTTCAGATTTTTCGAATTTGTGCACGAGTAGGAGATATTCGCTTTAGAAAATATTTTGATTATAGCATTCATGTTGGTCAATCAAATGAAATATTTTACCTCCATATATATGCTTTGTCTTTCACTTTGGGAGGTCGGCTCATAGTCTTATGTGTGATTTTAAATTTTCTCTCCAAGTACTTTGGTGCCTTTGCTTGTAACCTGACCTTATATTATAATATTTTAAATCCTTGATTTAAATATTATAATATTTATCTTTTAAACCTTTGCCCTCCTTTTATAATATTTAAAATATTTTTGTCCCAAGCACTTTTAAACCTTTGTCCTTTGCTTGTAATAAACCTTACCTTGAATAATTCATTTTTTTGTCCATCCTTATAAACTCATCATCCTTGAAGAATATTTCTGCCTTGAGTACCATGCACCCTTTGACATCAATGACAACTCAATATTTCTAACAATCTCCCCCTTTGTCATTGATGGCAACCCTACTAAACATTTTCTTTGATTGCAACTGGATTCCCAATCTGCTTCCCCTAACAAGTTGCTCCCCCTCACTGAATTCTTCCCCTTTGACATCAATGGCAAAGGGCTCCTTGGGGCTAAAAATAAGACACTTAGCACAACCCCTCACCACCTCCTTTTCTTGAGGTGATCAATTTTGATATGGGAGTGAAGTTACTCCCAAATTTCCTCTGAGATACTCAAAAGTTTCCTTTGGAAGTGGCTTGGTAAAGATGTCAACAATCTATTCCTTTGTAGCAATGTATTCCAATTTGACTTGCTGATCAGTCACTTGCTCTCTCAAAAAATGATATTTGATTGAAATGTGCTTAGTCCTTGAATGCATCACTGGATTCTTTGAAATATTAATGGCACTTGTATTATCACATAGTATGGGGATAGGATGATCATGTTCTATTTTGAAATCACTTAAAGTCTGCTTCATCCATAAAACCTATGTACAACAAGCAACTACTGCAATGTACTCTACCTCTGCAGTGGATAAGGATATTGATGCTTATTTCTTGCTTAGCCAAGAGACTAAACAATCTCCAAGAAAGAATGCTCCTCCACTTGTGCTTTTTCTATCATCAACACTGCCCGCCCAATCCGCATTTGTATATGCAAGTGAGTGTGAAATTATTACATTTGGGGTACCATAGTCCAAAACTCATAGTTCCTTTCAAATACTTAAATATTCTCTTTATTGCCTGTACATGTGTTTCTTTTGGTGCAACTTGAAATCTTACCACCAATCCGATTGCTTGCATTATATCTGGTCTAGTAGCTGTGACATATAGTAAACTTCCAATCATGGATCTATACAATGTCTGATTTGCTTCAGGAGACTCATCATATTTACTTAACTTACATCCTATAACCATGGGGGTACTCATAGGATTGCAATCCTCCATCCTGAAAATTTTCAACATTTCTTTCACATACTTGGTCTGAGAGAGAAATATACCTTTATCTGATTGTGAAATTTGCAACCCAAGAAAGAAAGATAACTCACCAAGCATAGACATCTCAAATTCATTTTGCATACACTTTGCAAATTTTTGACACATCTTGTCATTACTACCTCCAAAAATGATATCATCCACATAGACCACTACAATCAACAAGTTATTTCCTTCATTTTTTATGTATAGATTGCTATCAACTATACCTTTTCTGAAACCCTATTCTTGGAGATACTTATCCAATCTTGAGTACCAAGCCCTAGGGGCTTGCTTTAGTCCATAGAGAGCTTTCTTTAATTTGCATACATAGTCTGGCTTATCTGTTAGGCTGAAACCATCTGGTTGCTCTATGTAGACCTCTTCCTCTAAGTAACCATTGAGAAAAGCTGATTTTACATCCATTTGATACACCTTGAAGTTTTTGAAGCTTGAGAAAGCCAGGAACATTCTTATGGCTTCAAGACGTGCAACGGGAGCAAATTTTTCTTCAAATTCAATCCCCTCAACTTGTGCGTAGCCTTTGCACACAAGTCTTGCTTTGTTTCTGACAACCTGACCATCTTCATTCAACTTATTTTTGTAGACCCATTTGGTGCCAATTACATTCTTGTCTTTTGGATGTGGGACAAGTTCCCAAGTCTCACTCTTTTCTATTTGGTCTAACTCTTCTTCCATTGCCTTAATCCAATATTTGTCTTCACTTGCTTCATTAAAATCCTTGGGCTCAACTTTAGATAGCAAAGAAAAGTTTACATGTTCACCTGTTCCTATTATCTTCCTCCTTGTTTGTCTCTCATCTGGATTCCCAATAATCAGTTCTCTCGGATGATTATTTTGCACATACCTGGATGGTGTCTTAGGTGGTGCCCTTTGTGTCTCATCTTCTTCAGTTTTCTTCACCTTCTTCTTCTTTGCAACTTTCTCCTTCTTGATACACAATCTCTTGAGTTGGTTCTCTTAGATCTATTTCTTCATCAACTCTTACATTTGCACTTTCCACAATTGTATGTGATATTTTATTGTAGCATCTATAGGCTTTGCTCTTAGTGGAATAACCAAGGAAGATACCCTCATCACACCTGGAATCAAACTTGCCCAAATTTTTCTCTTCTCGTCTAATGTAGCATTTGCTTCCAAAAATTTTGAAGTACTTCACAGTAGTTGGTCTTCCCTTCCAAAGCTCATAAGGGGTTTTGTGGTGATTTACTCTTACTTGAGCTCTATTGATGATATAGACAGTTGTATGAATTACCTCTTTCCAAAAAGCATCAGAGATCTTAGATTCATTTAACATAGCCCTGGCCATACCCTGAATAGTTCTATTTTTCCTTTCAACTACTCCATTTTGTTGTGGAGTTCTTGCTGCTGAGTATTATCTCTTGATTCCATATTGTTCACAGAATTCTACAAATTCACCTGAAGTAAATTCTCCTCCTCTATCTGATCTTAGACACTTGATATTTTTACCTGTTTCATTTTCTACAAGTGCCTTGAATGCCTTGAACTTTTCAAATGCTTCTGATTTTTCCTTTAAGAATGTTACCCAAGTCATTCTAGAGAAATCATCAATAAATAACATGAAATAGTTCTCACCTTGTAAACTCTTTGTCCTAGTAGGACCACATAGATCGGTGTGAACTAGTTCCAAAGGCTTGGATGAAGAAAACTCCTTTGATTTGAAACTTGATCTTGTTTGCTTACCATGCTGACATTGTGCACAAATCGTACTTGGGGGTTTTATTATCCTGGGAAAATCTCTGACTGCCTGTTTGTTGCTTATTTTCACTATGTTGTCAAAGTTCAAGTGACCCATCCTTCTATGCCATAACCAAATCTCATCCTCTTGTGATAAAAAGCATTTTTCTCCCTTGATTTCGCTCAACATGTAGAGATTGTTTGTAGTTCTACTGGCATCTGCAATAAGCTTTCCTGTCTTGGATTTTCTGATCTCACATCCATTTGGGTGAAATGTGAGAGTGTGCCCTTGATCACATAATTGACTTACACTTAGTAGGTTGTGCTTCAATCCTTCAACATATAACACATTTTCTATCCTTGATCTTCCATTATCCAAACTCAAAGTCCCTTTTCCAACAATTTTAGTAGAAGCATTATCACCAAATTTTACTGTTCCTCCATTTATTTTCTTGAGAGAAAGAAATTTGCTTTTGTCACCTATCATATGACTTGAACAACCACTATCAATATACCACTGATTCCCTTCATTTTGCACATGAAGAGTTGTTTGTACCAACATGGACTTTTCTTTTTCTTGTTCCTTTTTCTTTTTCCAAACTTTTGAGGGCATCTCCTTCTGAACTGTTTGACTTTCCTCTTTCTTGCTTGATTTAGGAAGTTCAGGAAATACTATTTTACACCATCTAGCTTTGTGCCCAAAATTATTACATTTGTAACACATGACATTGTTATTCATGAGAGGTGTAAAAGAATTGTAATTTCTATTGATGATGCCAACATTATTTTTCACATAGACCATGCAATGTACAACTTTATGACCATATTTATTACATGAAAAACAATAACCATGGAAGAAATATTTAAACCTGTTTGATTGCCTTGGATGATATGGTCACATGGTTCTTTCATTTCTGTTCTTGTGATTGACTTCTATCCATGATGATTCTCTGTTTTCTTCCTCCTTGATACTTTTACCCTTCAATACATCAGCATAGGTCATGGGCTCTTCTTTACTTACTTTCTTTGATGTCTTTGTTCCTTTTGAGCTTGACTTCTCTTTCTATTTCTCTAACCTTATATTTTGCTGCAACTTATCCTTAGAATTTTCTACTTCCTTTCTTAGAGAGACAACTTCATGTTCCAATTTTTCACATTCTAATTCTTTTACCTTTAATTTCTCAACCATAACTTCTTCAATTATTTTTGCCTCTTCAACCTTCACTTTTAAGTCTATGAGATCTTGTAGAAGCTCTATCTTTGTTTCCTCATCCTCTTGAACTTGAGCCTTCAATCCTGAATTCTTCTTTCTAACCCTTTTCAATTCTCCAAGAGCAGTAATAAGTTCCTCCTCTATGTTAACCATGGTTTCTTCTTCATTTTTAGGATCTCTCTTGTTGATTTCAACCATAGGAGCATCTTCTATCACTTCAGTGGCCATGTGTGTTCTTGTAAGATCTTCCTTCAAGTTGTTAGGCTTTCACGAAGGAACCCACTCTGATACCAATTGAAGAACACAAGCTTATACTGAGAGGGGGTGAACAGTATAAGATAAAACTTTTACTTTTCTTTCCAAAGCAATATCATCAAATATTATCAATTGCAATAATGAAACAATGCACAAATCACCACACACATAAGAGACACATATTTAACGTGGTTCACCCAATGTGGGCTACATCCACGAAGAAAATATTTCTTATAAATTTCCTCAACAAATTTCTTGGGAACCAATTCCCTATTACAATGTTTGTGGACCCCAATCCATAGGAGACACCAATCCCCTCTACTCTAGTTCGTGGACCTCTATCCATAGGAGACACCAATCCCCTCTACTCTAGTTCGTGGACCTCTATCCATAGGAGACACCAATCCCCTCTGCTCTAGTTCATGGACCTCTATCCACAGGAGACACTAATCCCCTAACTCTAGTTCATGGACCTCTATCCACAGGAGACACCAATCCCCTCTATCTTGTTCACTCCAAAGCATGCTCAATATTATTCATAATAACTGCTCAAAACCTGCTCACAACTCTACTCAAACTTGCTCACAAATCTGCTCAAACATGCTCACAACTCTACTCAAATCTGCTCACAAATATGCTCAAACTTGATCACAAATCTTCTTAAATCTACTCACAACCACTACTCATCCACTCATACAAACAATGCTCATATCTTTCCCAAATCTTGCATACAAACAATGCTCATATCTTTCCCAAATATTACATACAAATAATGCTCATATCTTTCCCAAATCTTGCATACAAATAATGCTCATATCTTTCCCAAATCTTGCATACAAATAATGCTCATATATTTCAATGTGCTTTTCTCAACTAAAGCAATTCATACATATTCTACCCAGAGTTATTTTATCTTCAAGAACATATAGAAAATGATATGCATTAAAAAATACCCAATATGTTCTTTACATTCATTAAGTCTATCACTTTCACATGTCTCAAATTTATTGCATTTAAAAAGATAGCTCTAGTCTAGCACTTGATAATTGACCTTCTTATGTACTCACAAAATCAATCAAAATCAATGTACCAATTTTCTTCACAAATCTGATCTATAACTCTTGCACTTTTACTTCCAATTCCAATAAAAACAATGCATAAGTTTACTCCCAAATCTGACCTATAATATTTCATCAATTTATTCCCAATTTCAAACACAAACAATGCACATCCAATAATTCCTTATACCTCCAATCTCATGACAACAAAAATATTTCCTTCAAATAAAACCACCTTGAGAAAGGAATTAAATCACCATACCTCTAAATCTACCACAATGATGATAATCTTCTTTTGCATGTGTTTTCCAAACTTGTTTTGTCAAAAATAATTTTCCTTTCTTAAAACACACCTTGCACAAAAAAATATTTAATTACCGCGAAGGGGGTTTGACCCCTAGACCTTTCCAAAGTGTAGTGCCTTGCCAATGTCTCCTTGACCAGTTGGGCTAGCCAAGTGGGTAACACCAAAAGGGGGTGTTGCTTTATTTAAATCTCTTATGCACTTTTGCCCAACAAAAACACCATGATGCCTTCCAAGAAAAAATGCACCCAACGAGATTCGACCCTCGGACTTCACGCATAGCAGCGACTTAGTGTGGCCTAGCCAACCGGTTGGGCTGCTCCATAGCTTGAGAATGAAAAGGAAGCACTTAGCATATAAACCTTCACTCCTTCACAATTTCATCACATATCAAAAATGCGATGTCGTTGGGAATCGAACTCTGCACTCTCTGCTTCGCAGTGCCCTAACCAGGGCTAAACAACCAATTGGGATACCCCAATGGTTGGAACCAACAAGGGACCTCTCTCTTCCTTATTAGTTGTTCCTCTTCGCTTCAGATTTTTTGAATTTGCACATGAGTAGGAGATATTCACTTTAGAAAATATTTCTATTATAGCATTCGTGTTGGTCGATCAAATGAAATATTTTACCTCCATATATATATGCTTTGTCTTTCACTTTGGGAGGTCGGCTCATAGTCTTATGTGTGATTTTAAATTTTCTCTCCAAGTACTTTGGTGCCTTTGCTTGTAACCTGACCTTATATTATAATATTTTAAATCCTTGATTTAAATATTATAATATTTATCTTTTAAACCTTTGCCCTCCTTTTATAATATTTAAAATATTTTGTCCCAATCACTTTTAAACCTTTGTCCTTTGCTTGTAATAAACCTTACCTTGAATAATTTTTCCATCCTTATAAACTCATCATCCTTGAAGAATATTATTCCTTGAGTACCATGCGCACTTTGACATAAATGACAACTCCATATTTCTAACAAATAGCATAAACATCCATAGAGAACATCTTGAGAACTCAACTTTAAGAGAAATACTTAGAACTAACAACATTTAAAACTATACCATCTTCAACATTAATATAAATTTCATACTTCAAGAATTATTCTAAACATTAAAGGTATCAATAATCCAAATTAGTAGAATTAAATTGATACTCTAACTAATAGAAATAGAATCCTTTACAAGCATATATTTAAACTTGAATCATTCTAATTTTCTCTAAGTTAGCAATCCAACTTAGTAGATTACACTAACCATAGTATCAATAGAAAAAATGACCACAAAAATTTAATCAATAAGCCATGTAGATGCAAGTTTGAGGTAATCATCCCAAGTAATGCTTTTTTCATTAATTTGTAGAAAAATGAACAATAGTGCATGCAAACACTTAAGAGTTGACCCTTAAAAATGAGGGTTTTAACTCTATTTATAGATTTACAATATTTATATTTGAGCATTGCAGGGAATTTTTAGAGTTCTTGATCTTCTTGCAACTTGCTATTAATGGTAGCATACAACTATATTTTCTTGAACGATTACAATAAATATCGAACAAGACTCAATCTCTGTCATCCCCTGTTCTTGAAAAATCTTCATAATTGTTGATCTGCAACCGAGTTGGTTGGGCTGAAGATTCTATAAAATTTTATCTACAACTTTTCATCTTTATTGCATTTCAACTTTCATGGCATCTGGTTCGATTTCCTCTACCCATTGTATTATTCAGTCATGCGAGAATCACATTGTAAATTTAGAATTCAAAGAAAGATCAATGACTAGTCACATCCACGTTCCACCTTTATATTTCTTAAAACCACTTTGGATTTTCCTCTTTTTAGCCTTTGATAAATTCAAACACGAAATTGTGAAAAATTATGGTTTTAAGCTTTGGTCACCTTTGGGCGATTTAACCTGTGGCCATGAGAATTTATCTTCACTTGCTTGAAACCACATAAAATTTTAAGACCTAAGACCTTTTACATGTCTTAACTATGAAAATAAAAACATCTGCAGTTTCAAGTTCTTTTTTATCGTTCTTGGATGAAGCCAACCCAAGACTGCTTATCTATTGCATTATGTGAAGGGTCTCCTCATTTTTTATTTTTCACCAAAGGGAAATGCTCAGCCACACGTAATTATAAAATTTTGCCAATGTTTATTATTTTAACCGTGGTGTAGGTGTTTCCAATGGACTCAAACCTTTGATTTACCTTTTCCTTGTGGTCATGATCTATACAAAAAAATCGTTAAACCACACACTGCAATGACCTTCGGCCAAAATTGACCATGTTGGTCGTGGATTCATAAAAATTGGCGGACTCAAGCTTACACATACTCCTGGTTTATAGTCGTGATGCTAACAAAGGATCCTTGTCAGCTGCACTTTATTTTGTAATTGAGACTATTTTAAAAATATCTTTCGTGGATTCACGCATTTTAGAGAATTTGATCTATTCTAGCCATCACGCTTATGCTTTAAAGTTTCCCTCTCATTTTTGTGCTATTATCAAATAATATTAGGCAACCACGCTTAAAAATGATCCTTAGACCATTTTCAATATTTTTACCATGGAATGGTATTTTTGGTAGATTCTATCCTTTATTTTACGCTTTTCTTAGTCATGCGATTATCAATGAGAAACTATTGGCCACACAACAAATTTATTCTTGTATATTCTTAACCAGTATTAATACGGATTTGCAAAAATCTATGGATTTGGGTGATCTTTTGAACACAACCATTTTTTGCAAACTTTTGGCTATTTTCTAAGATGTAGTTATTTTTGGTCTATATTAAGGGTGCCTCCTGGGGAATATTGCTCATAAGATTTGAAGAACTCATAGCCTTATTCATTGGGTTTATGAAGTATCAAATATAAAGTGGAAAAAATATGAATAAAAGATAAATTAAGGGAAGTGTGAAAGTCATATGGATGAAGGGAAGTAAAATGAATGAGTGAATGTGTGATGGAAGAGGGAATGATGAAGGTGGGAAGATAAAGAGAAAAGGATATGTTTACTGACTATTTCCAATATCGCTTCCATAGAATAGCTACCCTTTCCCAATTATTTTAATAAAGGGTAACAAATCATATAGAGGTAAGATAAGAATCAAAATATATTCTTTATTAATGAGAGAGGCAAACCTTGGTTATATAGTAGAAAGGATCATGTCTTCATCATGTTTCTAGAATATCATGTATTTTTTGATCTTTGTAGGAACTTGTCAAAACCCGAGTCATGCCAAAAGCATCACTCATTTCTTATAGATCCCATTTCTACTCCTATTCCTAATTCTGTTCTTCTTCTTTAGTGTCTCCCTCTTCGATGTGAATGACATCTTCAACCATAGTTTTCTCTTTTTCTACTTCTTGCACTTGTTCCTCCTTTTCTTCTTCCTTTTCCTCCTCTAATTGACCTTCATGGTTAGTCTCATATTCTTCTACCTCCTCTTTACTTATATATTCCTTGCTTGGTAGTTGAACAACATATTCAAGAGCATTGGAGGCCTCCTCCCAAGCCTTTTGGGAAGTTTTTGGTACTTCTAATATTTGTCGATGAAGTTGCTGTAACTTGGAAACCTTTTCATAAGATGGTTGAGAACCGCCATTAGCAACTTTAGTTATCATATCCTTAATTTGCATTAAATTTTTGGTTAACTAAACCACTCGATCTTGCTGAATTAGCTCAATACATCCCTTAATCTCAGACTTATCCCCATAATTGAGTTGAGGCTGGCTTTTAGTGTAGCTTCTCCAATGAATTGGTGATCATCTCCCCAAAAATGTGGAAATCCAAGTCACTTAATCTGATTAATATTCTATAGAATTTTATTCATTTTAGTCTCCAACTTATCTACGAGCTACGATCCTTTCATCATCAATCTATTCTTGGCTAGGATTTCCTTGGCAATGTTCCTAGTAGAATACCATTGATTACTAGAGATATTCATTGATGCAACTTTGAGCCTTACTTTTGCCAAGTTATAAATATTTTTTGTTGTAGCAATATTATGCTAAATTTATCCTTGAACAATATTAAGATCCCCTTTAGCACTCACAACCTCTTCGTTAGACTCATTCAAGAAGATGAAAATGGGTTTACCTTCCAAACCCTTTTGTTGGATATCGAACCAAATTTCTCTCCTTATCTGCTTCACTTTTTCTTTATAAAATCCTATAGACTTAGCATTTTCTAATTGTAGTAGTTGTTGCAATTGATCATTTTGTTCGATCAAAGCCTTAACTTGTGCTTGAGCACTTTCATATTGCTCTTTATAGTTGACTATCTCTTGAAACTTGTCCTACCACTTATTCACTTCATTTTTTAGGGCCTTCTCTAGATTCTTCTGGTCTCTAAGTGAAGCTTCCAATTCTTTCACTTTCTCTTCTAGATTTTTACATTTTTCTTTATAGATATCACCCTACAAGTAGACTATATCCATATGGAATTTGGAAACTACAAGCTCATCCTCCATAGGTAATTGCATAATATCCTCTATTTTCTCTTTGACTTGATAATCAACCAGAGTTAGATCCTTCCTCAACTTATTTACCTTTAGATATATGGTTAGTTTCATTCTTTTTTGAGAAACTAGGTCCACTATAGTAGTATTTCTCTTGTGAGCAACCTTCTTGTATGGCTTTGCAAGTTGATAATTCCACCAATTTATTGCACTAAGAAAAATTTCGTTGGATTTTTGATAGGTGGCCATGGCAAGATCAGTAGGGGAAGTGGATGTGGTCACCAGAGATGATAATAGTGAAAGGGAAGTGTGAAAAGTAGCCAAAACAATGGAATCCTGAGATAAAAGAGTCAATACTATAGCTTCTACCATCGAGGGTGATGGAAGGGGTGTAAATGATTACTATCCTATTGACATCAACATATATGGTGTTGATGTTAGAGGAGAATTTTGAGATGAGGAATATGGAACTTGGGTTTATGTTGAAACTAGCGGAGAGAGGACTTCTGGTGGAAGTGGAGTGAATGATGATGGAAGGGATGTGTCAACTTGTAAAAAAGGGAATCCTTCAACGTGCTTCTTAGAAAGAGGAGGGAGATTTTTTGGGAAACTTGGAGGAGAATGAGTAGAAGAAGAGGGAATAGAAACCTTACCTAAGTCTCTTGGTGGAGACTATTGCATAGGTTGGTTTGAATTAGGTTTCTCTCCCTATGGAACTTGTGATTGTTCAACCATTTGAGATACCTACTCTATATCCTTCTTCTTAGTCACCCCTTTATCTATTTCCTCCAAAGTGTTATAATATTTCTTTTATTGACTATGGAGGAATAAATGTATTCAATGGTTGCTTTCAATTATTATTGTTGAGGCTTTGCCACTGCCTTTTATGATAAATATTGTTGCTCAAAAGGAGTAGGATTTATAAATTTAACCATATAAATACTTCTCATAATTGTCTCTTCACCTGTAGTATCTTCCTCTTCCATGGATGTCACCCCCAAGGCTAGGTGATTTGGCCTCTTAGGTACTTAGATTAACTTAGTTTGACCTGCTTCATATTTACCCAGTCCCCCACCAGTATAACCTAGTCTTCCTATTATTTGAGTACCTACTCTATATGCTTGGATTTGTTCGGTCATTGATTGAAACAAAGATACCACATGTTTACCTTTGGAATATGGATCTGCCTCTACAACATCATTTGTTTTGAGTTAGAGGAGACGAAGGAGGAGTTCCAATACAAATTCCCTTTTGATTTTTTTCTACTAGTTTACCACTTGAAGTTTCCCCTTGACCAGTAGGTTTTCTAAAACTTAATACAAGAAATATCTCATTGGCTTTCTAAGATTTAAAAAACTATTCATACTGGTAAGAAAATTGCTTATCCATTTTATTATTGTATTTTGACTTAGTTTTACCTATTTCAACTCTCATTCTCCACCATTTGAATGAATTATCGTCATCCCATTTTTCTTTCTTTAGAAGGGCTTGCACATTTGATTTATCATAAACATGGTGTTCATAATTACCAGGGTCATTGTCCTCAACATGGTCATAGAAATATCTCCAAATGGGCAAGGCCTCCATGTGCTTGATGTCCCATTCTAACTCAAAATCTTCCTTATTATTTCTAAAATTTTCAATGAGGCCAAGGAATTGCTTCAAATTTTAGAGCCTTCCCCTTCCTAAGATCTATCAACCTGTTTGTGAACCTATGCTTAGGGTCATACCTCCATATTTGAGAGACATTTACTAATCCTAATTTCTTCATATATATTGTAATGCTCTTATACTACCCATTTTTGTTCACAATGATTTATCCTTTGTAAAAGGGGTAGATGTAGATGCCTTTCCTACCTTATCCCATTTCATAAATGACATTTATGTAATTTATTTGACAACAATATTCTAGAGCAAACAATCTATCTGTGACATAGTGTGGTAATAAAAAGTTTTTTTTTGTAAAACCATACAAACAAATCATTTTTCCCTCAGTTAGGATGTACCAGTCACCTTCTCATGCTCCTTTGGTATATAATGTTTCCATTTCCAAGGAGGCCAATCTAGAAATTTGACCATTAATCATTTTCAAAGCTAGCCCTAAAAATTCTCTATTAAAGTTATAATAGGACTCAATTTTACCAAGCAAGCTAGTCCATGCCTAGATAGAAAGAGCACTTCTATCTTGGCCTCTGATATTAACTTCTAGACATGGCATCTCAGGCTGAACATAATAAAGGAAAAGCCAAGTCAAATGGGAGCAATACCTAAAGAACACTTTATCTTCATCCTTCTGCAATGTTTTTAGATGTTCATAAATTATATTGGCTAAGTATTTAGGTCAATCAAAGAATATAGGGTGGTTGTTTATCAAATTTAGGTCATAGTTATTAGGGTTTGAAATGCAGTGCATAGTAGCTATTTTTAGGTTATAGATATTTTTGTCGATGGGCAAATCCTCTATTATGACCAACATCAAATAAAGCTCAAGATTCACAAATTATTCAAGCTTAATAGAGATTTATGGTAAGGTATTACTGCTCAATTTCATTTACAGTTGGTTGGATAACCAATTCAAGAAATTAACCCCCCCTTTGCATGTTTGCTAAGAGAATAATATCTTGCCTGGTCTTTTTCAGTGAATATTTTTACCTTTACGCTTGGTTGTATGCTTGAGGCAAAAGCATTATTGAAATTTTTAGCATTTAGATGCATTAGGGTCTTACCCTCAGTATCTTGTAGTATTTTATTATTAGGGTCATATTTTTTGCTATTGTAAAAATCAACTCGGGAAATATATGCACAAAATCACATATATAAAAAGAAAGAAGAGAGCTAATAAAAACAACACCTAAACTAGATGATGATATACGTTGGGCTACCCTTTTTTTAACGCATGCTCTCATTTTTTCTCTTTACTTCTAGGTCGTAACTGTATCAATCACTTTTCTTGCAGTGTCTTAAAAATAAATTTCACGCTATCTCATCTACCATAGGTCTCTTTGTAGCTAAGGATGATGAGGCCATTACTACTTTGGTGAACAGATTGCTTTCTAGTAAATTTTTCCAAACTCTAGAACTTGCTTTCTATCTTGTAATACTATGCTCTAAATACTAAATGCACGGTAAAGGTGAATGTTACCCTAGGTTGCTAAATATATAATATTTTTGAAGGATATGCCATTAATGCAGTGGGTGTAACATCTTTTTGATGTAACTACTTTTGAATGTTAAATTTCAGTTGGCATTGTATCAAGGAGTTCTCTATTCATGATTGGCTCAAAATCATGGTTGGTGATGTGGCATTGGTGTGTGCTATCATTATTTAAATTTAAATCTACCTAATTTCTACATGTAGTTTGATTTATGGGAGACTCACAGCTAGAATACATCTTGTAAAGTGAGAGACTGCCAAGCTAAATTTTATACGATGACCCCCTTTTAAGCATAATTTTTTTAAGTTTAACTATGGCATGGTGACCTCTTAACATTCTTGTCACTGCCAAACTTTAGGATAAGTTGTCTCTACCTTAATTGTGGTCTAGGGCTATCTTATGAAGAAGATATAGATTACGGTCGCAAGAAAAATCACAGTCGTGGCCAATATCCTCCTTTTGTTTATTATTTTTATTCTTATTTTTTGAAAACAAATTATAAAAACAAAAAATATTTACAAAGTATAATACATATAATACAAAGAGAGAAAATTTACTTAAAATAAATCTTGAGGTGATATCCATTTACTAGGATAGGTAAATTATCCCTTCTTGGTCTTGCAATTGAAAAACATTACTCTGTTTGGCTTTAGTTATCACAAATGGACCTTCCTGGAATGCATCAAATTTTTGGTGTTTGCCTAGTTTAGCTTTCTCTACATTCCATTTTAAGATTGAATCTCTGACTAAGAATCTCCTATAAGTGGCCCTTTTGTCAAACCAACCCTTTTTCTATACCAAGTGCTTCTGAAACTATTTATAGGCTTCATCCCTCTATTCTTCTACCTAAAACAACTGAGTTAGCCTTGCTTTCATAGGACTTTCATCTAGTAAATTAGTCTAGCTAGCTAGTTTTAAAGTAGGTATCTCCAAATGTGTAGGAAGCATAGCCTCTTTTCCATACACTAAGGAATAAGGTGAAGTATTTATTACATTTCTTACTATAATTCTATCTTCCCATAGGACTTGATTCAAATGCAAGTTCTAGCTTCTTTTCTTATCCTCTAAGGATATTTTCAAAATTTTGAGTAAATTTTTGTTGGTTGATTCTGCTAAGCCATTCCTCTATGGATAATAGTTAAAGGAATAAAAAATACCATATTTTTTGGAAAAATCAAAGTATCTTACCCCTATGAAGGATGGGGCATTATCGCTCACTAAAGTTTTAGGGATGCCAAACCTAGTGACCAAATTTTCAATAAATTCAATAAGTACATCCTGATCTGACTTATTGGTTGGAATTGTCTATTAGAGTTAGAGTCTATTACATCATTTGGATCATGTAAATGTACCTTCCTAGGTACATACTTAGGACATTAGATTACTTTAGGGGGAAGTTATCTAGTTACTTTATGCAATGTAATAAATGCACAAGTGTCAATGTGCAAGTTGTAAATGTGCAAGGTGTCCCTTGCACAACTAGGTAGAGTGTTGGCCAAGGAATCTATCTTCCATTATAAAAGGGCCTCATTGTAAGAGTTTGACAAGTAAGTCAGTAGGTAGTAGTAGTAGTATTGTGTGACTCCATTAGTGATGGAGTACATTATAGTCATGTAGCATCTTGCATGGAGTGTCCATTTCCTCCATAGCAATATTGTATTCATTTTTGTCATTTCTATTTATAGCATATTTTTGCAATCTCGTAAATTTACTTTCTCTTATATTTTTGCATCTTGTGATTGCCATCTCCCATTGCAATCTACCTCAAAAGCTAACAGTGGTATCAGAGCCATGGTAGGTCTAGTCATAGTAGAACTAGCTACTATAGAGTGAGAGGAGAACCACCATTATTATTGAGCCTAAATTTTTTGTGAACCTGATTTGCCATAGTGCATAGGCTCTTGCAAAAATCTTTAGAAGAATCAAGGTGGTAGGGAGAGCTTTGAGAAAGTGCTATTGCTAAAATAGGGCTAGTCACCATAGCTTCAATTTTTGCAAACTGGATGTTCCATTGAATCCATTGCATGTGAATTTTATTAAGATTATCTGGTAGAACATACTGAAAAGAGAAATTATGAAATTCATTTGGCTCAGAGTCTTCCCATAGAGTTACAAAAAAACTCGTGAAGATAAGGACTCAACATTTGATCCACTAGTTTGATGAATCAACTAGTGAAGCTCATCTAAGAGATCTAAAAAGTTTACTATTGCCTGAAGTTTCTTTTATTATAGGGAACTAACCCTCAGATGATTGGGGCACCTCCTACAATAGAAATCTAGGAGATTTCAACTTCTTTCAAAGGTCAGAGTGCCTTCATAGTGTAGAGATTAGTTGTAAAAAGAATACTACAGAAGAGACTCTAGGAGGAGTCATAGTGAAGTCTAGAGATTGAAGATCTCTATTGATAAAGTCAACTTCACAAGAAAAGGCCATAGAAGCCTTGATCCTAAAAATCCATAGAAGCCTTGATCTAAGAAAAGGCCACAAAGCCTTGATCTAAAAAGCCACAGAAGCCTTGATCCTGAAGAAGACTCCAGAAGAGAGTACCTAATTCAAAAGTAGATTCAGATTTTAGTACTAATAATTTGTTGTAGGGAAAGGAGATTCAGTAAGTTGGGAAACTTCCTACAAGAAATTTAGGAAGAGTATTTTCTTTAGAATCAATCCAGCACCTGAAGCAAACTTGAAGGTGAAGAGATCAGGTGAAGATCTCATTGAAGAAACTTCCAGTCTTGGAAGGACGAGAAGGACTAGGAGAGCCCTATTCAAATCTAGAAGTAGTAGAATCAAGAGATCCAGGAAGGAGATCTCAATTCCAGAAGTTGAAGAAGAAGGTCTCAAGGAAGACCAAAGTAGCTATAGAATCGAAGACCTAGGAGAGGTCTCAAGGAAAAAGGCTTGGAGAGCCTTGTTGCTGAAGCAAGATCATCAAAAGAGTTCCTAGAAGAACTCATTGGAGAAATTCTCCATCAAGGAGAAAATTTTTGATAAGGGAAATATTTGGGACAATTATCGCCATCTGACAACAAGCCCAATCAAGAGAAGAAGAATTGGCAAGGAGTGCCAAAGAAGATACAGAAGACCTCAAGACATTTAGAGTCTTGAGAAGAAGATCCTGCTTGAAGTTAGAATTCGACAAGAAGACTTGAAGACAAAAGAAGCTTGTCAAAGCCGAGAGATTTGAAGATTGCCTTTCAAGAAGGCATAAATATTCCTCTAAATCCACAATAGAAAGGAGAATATTACTAGAGAAGAACAAACCACCAAACCCTAGGCTCATGAAAGAAAGTTTGAGACCTCTTTTTGGTGAAGGAGGAGCTATTTGGAAAAGCTAACAAAAGTTGCAGAAATCTAAAGCAACAAGCTTGATCTACATTCTCTACAAAAGCTATCAAAAAGGTAAGCAACTATTGGTGCAAGTAAATTCATTAATTGGATTACTCAACAGATTTGTTAAAGCACCTTATGTTAGATCAAAAGTTGCAAAGAGGAAAATTGAATTATAGTCTTCAAAAGTGCAAAAGAGAAAATTTCTTTTAAGGTTCATTTGCACAATTAGGAGTTGATTTTAGAAGTTACAATCAACTACCTATCTTATATATTGAAAAAGAAGACTAGATCCTACAACTATGTTTGTAGTGAATTTATTCTAGATTATGTTTGAAAGGTTGCAGTGGAATTATTAAGAGCATTTTTGAGAAATTAGTGGAGCAATAAGGTGAATTTATTGTTACCATTTAAAGTGCATCTATTAAGCACCATTCTAGTTGATTTTTTAACTAGTTGCTCTCAATTAGTTTGTGTTGTTAAGAAGCACAAAAATAAAAAATCTAGCACTTTCATGGCCAAAAGAAGCCACCATTACAAGCAAAAATGTGGAGTAGAAAACCACCATTGAAATCCTTGAAGGAAGCCTCAAATCGAGACCTTGGAAGTCTCAAGATTCAAGGAGAATATAAGGGTTTATTTTTCAACACAGAGTGCAGGAATCCTCATTTCATTAGCTTGGATTGACTATCATCCAAAAGAAGCAAGAAGGATTATAAAAATTCTTCATTTTGGTGCAAGATTTACATATTACAAAAGGCACCTCTTTTGTTCCTTGGAAGAACAAAAGTATTACTATTTACAAGGGGTAGAAGGATGTCCTTATCCAATAGACTTGTGGCCAAGGGAAGGAGCTATCAAAAAGCTCACACAAACAACAGATTTATGGCCAAAGGAAGAGCCATTGAAGAGCTCACACATCCTTATCCAATAGACTTATGGCCAAGGGAAGGAGCTATCAAAAAGCTCACACAAACAACAGATTTATGGCCAAAGGAAGAGCCATCGAAGAGCTCACACGTCCAAGAGTTGAGGTGTTTAAAAACACCATTTTCCTCCATCAAATTCAGCCCTATAAGCAGCGCATCACCTGCAATAGTGGAGCCATTGAAAGAAGGTATTATCACTCATGCTTACGTAGAAAGAAGGGTAACATTCAGTGATAGGTTATCTACATAAAAGATAAAGAAGATACTCATTGGCTATTATAACCAACATTGAAGAAAGGTAGAAATCAATATTAAAACCTACAAATAAGTGCAGAGATAAGAGCTATACCTAAGGCATCCATTGAAGTGAGCATCCACCAAAAGAAGAGCTCAAAAGTGTGCCATAAGACCATGAAGCAATCCAGTTATAGTCATCCATCATCCTCACCAAGCCAACATGCAAAAGAAATCTTGCATATCAAGAAACATAGCAAGCTCACGTAGGGTGCAAAGATAAAGGAAAAATTAGGGTTGCAAGCTCATATTTGGAGCATTAGAAAGAAGGCTTGCATGCACAAGCCACTTGGCACAAACTCTCTACATCTCCCAATATTCAAGCGCTCACCTAAAGGGAGTTACATTCAATTGGAGGGAGTTAAGATTCTTTGGAGGTTACCACCAACCTCATCATTGTCGAAGGAACGTTAAAGAAGTCTACCTTGTAACGCTTCGTGTGACACTTGTCACGAAGCCCATCTTACTTAAGACGTCGATCTTGGAGAACGAAAGATACAATAGTGTGAAGTAGAACAACAAAGCAAAGCAAGGGAGTAGTCAAACAGAGTTAAAGCATTGAGGAGAAAATGACTATTTCAAGCCATACACCATTCAACGGTGTAAGGAAGATATTTAAGATGTTGTCATAAAACCAATGAACAACACTTGCATTTGGAGAAGCCCTACAAGGCATATCCCAAGGTATATTTCAATGCTAGTTGCAGAAGAGAAGGATCGCCAATCAAGGAATGAATCAACATCGGTCAAAGAGGGCTCTAACTGCCCATGAGTGCTACACAACACGTAGCTACGAATCTATCGATGCACAACATTAAAGGACTATTGAGGTAAAGGTTGATTTTTAAGCTTGCTTTTAACATAAGGTTTTTGGAGTTATAAGGGAACATTTTATCTTCTATTGCAATATTCAACATTAGATATTTATTAAGCAAGCATACTTCAGATTTGTTAATATTTGCAAAAATTTATCAAGGAGAAATAAGGGTTATTATTGAAATTTAAATTACTTGCAAATATTATTTTCTAATTTTTCCAAATTTGGGAGTTATAAGGAATACAACATCAAACTTAGGAATTGGAAATTAGAAAACATTAAAATCAACCAAAAAGGGGTATCTAAAGAGGTTTATTAAAGTTTTCAAAGGTTGGGATTTTTATAATAGTGTTGTCTCAAAACACTTAAAGGAAGAAAAATAAATCCAACTTCAAAACCTCTTCAAAGAATTGAAAATAGTGCTTAGTTCAATAGGAGTAATAAGGAGATAGAAAAGTTGTTTTTTGTATTTACAAAATTTTACAAAATCAACTTAAAATTGAACTACAATTTACAAAAGCACTATATTGATCATATATCCTATCCAAAACATCCTAGGGAGTCATAAGGTATTCTACAAAACTTGGTAATATTAGCATCCATAAAAAATTATCAAGTTCTAAATTCATTGGATAGATGTAAGCTTGCTACAAAACCTAAAAACTTATTAGGTTTGTGAACTCTCATCATTAGGGAGATATAAGGAAGTCTACATAACCTAAGGGTTAACAAAGGTTTTATCAAATCAAGCTTTTATATATTCTAAGGGTTACATATACCTTAATATTGGGAGCTATAAGGTATACTACCAAAATTCTCACTCTTTTACTTCTTCAAATGGAAAAAGGAACATCATGCAATAAGTGCAAAAATTGCTCTAACAAGAATCACTCCACAAAGCATGATAACACTTGGTACATTGACTCAGGAGCAAGTCATCATATGATAGGAAATCTACAATGGTTTGATTACCTTGAAATTATCAAAGGTTACAGACTAAGAATTGCAGATAGCCAAACCTATCCTATTCATGGATATGGATGTGTAACACCAAGCAAATCATTTCCAAATATTTTGCTACAAAAAGTATTGTATATTCCTGGATTAACATTCAATCTCATTTCAGTAAGCAAGTTGGTGGAAAATAACTATATGGTCAATTTTAGATATATGAATGGCATCAATACATGTCTTATCTTGAATCAAGGTGAGATAGAAGCAACAAGATCAATCCATGGGAACACATATATCCTAGACTCAATGGAAATCTCACAAGATATTGTTATATTTCAAAATGATGCTAACACATTTCCAAAAGAACAAGTTGAAGAAAATGAAGAACCAATACATCATAGAGGCAAGTGCAAAAGAATCAAAATAAAAAATATGAGGGGACAAGTGCACCATGCTCTACTCAGCCATCAACAATCAGAGGAAGAAGCAGAACCTAATGAAGATACTCATAGAGAGAACAATACAGGAGAATAGATAGAAGAAGATGATGAACCTGAACAAGTCAAAGAGAATCTAAAAGAAGAAGATCCATATTGAAGACTAAAGTCTTCAGTACCCAAATAATGTAATACAGGGGGTGTTAGAGTTAGAGTCTATTACATCATTTGGATCATGTAAATGTACCTTCCTAGGTACATACTTAGGACATTAGATTACTTTAGGGGGAAGTTATCTAGTTACTTTATGCAATGTAATAAATGCACAAGTGTCAATGTGCAAGTTGTAAATGTGCAAGGTGTCCCTTGCACAACTAGGTAGAGTGTTGGCCAAGGAATCTATCTTCCATTATAAAAGGGCCTCATTGTAAGAGTTTGACAAGTAAGTCAGTAGGTAGTAGTAGTAGTATTGGGTGACTCCATTAGTGATGGAGTACATTATAGTCCTGTAGCATCTTGCATGGAGTGTCCATTTCCTCCATAGCAATATTGTATTCATTTCCATCATTTCTATTTATAGCATATTTTTGCAATCTCGTAAATTTACTTTCTCTTATATTTTTGCATCTTGTGATTGCCATCTCCCATTGCAATCTACCTCAAAAGCTAACATTGTCTCAACCCATATGGAGAAATAGTTTGTGGTAGTTAAGATGTATCTGTGGCCTACTAAGAAATTAGGGTTTATGTCCCCTATAAAGTCTAGCCTCCACTCCTAAAATGGCTACACTACTCGAAATGCCTACAAAGGCAATGAAGCATTCATGTTCCTATCTCTATATATTTGATATTTATCACATGATCTAGAAATTTTTAAAGTGTTAGAGAAAATATTAGGCCAATAATAACCAACCCTTATAATATTTTATGCAATTTTTTAGCTTGAAAAATGGCCTCCTGATAACCCATCATGGAATTTTTTCAAGATTTTTTGTTTTTGGTCTTACTTGACACATCTTAAGAGGAATCCATCTAGTTTTTTTAATAGTCCCTTAGTAAATAGAACATAGTTCAGGACTTATATTCTATACCTCCTTCTTTGTGAAACATTAAAATTTTGGAGGCATATTCCTATTTAAAAATAGCTTGTAAGATGATCAAACCAATCTACTCCTTCTGAGAGAGTGTCATAATTTTGCTCTAATTTTGGGATCGGGTAGGCTACCTCATATTCTCTATTTGATTTGGTAGCTAATTATTGACATAAGAATATTTCTCTTACTAACTTGATGGGATGAATCTCTATATAAAATTCTTGAATCTTTGTATCCACCCTACTCTTTTCTCACCTAGCCCACCTTACAGGATTAAGCTTCTGACATCAAGATGAACTACATAAACCAAAGTGTTACTTTGAGCTAATTATTACCTAAATTTTTTAGTGATTCCATGACTACAAAAACCTGTCTTTCTAGGAATTTGTATTTCTTTTGGTATTTATGGAGAGTTTGACTCCAAAAAATATAAGATGCTCATTATCTAAATCATCCTTTTGAATAAATACTACAACATAACTCTCTTCATATCCATAAGCATATAATATGAAGTCTTTATTAAAATTTGGGTTACTCAATACAGGTGCAGTGGAAATGGCCTATTTGATTGACTCAAAGGATTGTTTCCTCTTGTCAGTATATTTGAACTCAATATTTTTCTTAAGCAACTATTAAATGGGCTTGATGATCTAAGAAGAATTTGAAATAAAGTTTTTGACAAAATTAATCTGCCCAAATAAGGACTAAAAATATTTTTTCTTCATGGAGAAAGGGAGATCTAATATTGCTTTTAATCTATCTAGATCGATAGACATTTCTTGTTCAGACACAATATGCCCCACCAACTTTCCTTCATGAACTACATATATTGATTTCTTTGAATTTAAAGATATACCAAACTCTTTGTATATCTAAAAAAATTGTTCTAGATGCTTAAGGTGTTCCTGCTTTTTATGAGTAAAGACTATCATATTGTCTAGATATATCAAGATTATGTTGTTGATAAATTCACCAAAAGCAAAATCCATGGCCCTTTGAAAAGTAGTTCCAACATTGGATAGACCAAATGGCATCCTTTGATAAGCAAGAGTACCTCACTTTGTAGTGGAAGTAGTTTTATATTAGTATTCATATTTTACCCAAATATGATTATACCCAGAGAAACCATATAGCAGAGAGAACCTCTCATGCCCAATAACCATTTGCAATATTTGGTCTATTTATGGTAGGGGTAGTGGTCATTTAGAGGTGCTTGATTGAGGTTTATAAAATCCACACAAAGGTGGATATCATTATTTTTATTTCTAATTGGGACTAGGTTTGCAACCCATGTGGAGTGTTTAATCAGGTAAATGATATTTACCTTTAACAACTTTAGTAGCTCCTGTCTCATAATTAATTTAATTTTAGGATTTATAGGTATTTGTTTCTGCCTAAATGGCCTTGCATCATGCACTAGCTCAATGGTATGTTGGATGATGCCCTTATCATAGACTTTTAAATCATCATAAATCCATGCTATCATGGGGTGATATTGTAAGCACAATTATTTAAAGTTTTCTATCTCTCTCTGTGTGCGTTGGATACCGACCTTAAGCCTTTTATTGTCTTCTAATTCTATTTCTTTATAGATGTTGTCATCTATTTACATCTACTTAAAAAAATTTCCATCTTCATTATCAAAAAGGTTTTCTAAACTAATCAAGTTTTTGGGTATGTAATTATTTTTCAATTATATCACCTCTTATTGATCAATATCTTAAGATTAATTATCCTATAAGTTGACACAACTAGCCTCTTAGATCAAGAAATCAATAATTTGGTCATTATTTTAAAAAACGTGCCAAAATATGTATCTATCTAGAATAGAAGGTTTGAAAACTAATTTTAACCTCTTATTCTCACTTGTTCCATAATATAAATATGGAGAAAAATTATATCCTTTGATAGCTAAAGCATATGCCAAATAATTTTGTTGCTTAGGACAACATGTAAATTCAAAGAATTAAAGGATTTCATTAGATCCCAGACTCTATTTATATAAGTCTTTAAGTAATGATGCTTACTATTATACTCACCTATAACTTGGTTAACAACCAACTCTAAATCACCATAGATATCTAATATCTTAATACCCATTTTTTGCTTGCATCAATCCTAGACATAGGGTTTCATATTCAGCATTGTTGTTGGTGCAAGACCATGTCTCTCTGAAGGAAAAATTATTAACCCGCTCTGAAGGTTACTTCAAAACTAATCCTACCCCAGATCCATTCTTGCATATTGCTCCATCAAAATGCATTGGCCATATTTTTTATTCTCTTAGAGCTTGATTGGATATGGTAAGAGTCCTTTTCTCTACTTTAGAAGAAATTTTGTAAGTGCCCATACCTGTCTTAAACATATTTTTATATTATCTAAATGGTAATTCATCCTCGATTTACCATTCCTCAAGAATTTCCACCAACTCTGGTTCTTCCATTATAGAGTGGTTATACATGTCCTCAATTTTATCAATATGATATACTACTAATTTTTCAAGGGTGATCCTAAATATTTTTCTTTTATGAGATATCATCAAGTAATAACAATCTAGATACATATAACCTCCTAGTTTAGTTGTTATTTCTCTTGAAAGGCATAAACCAAAATAAGGCTCTAGGTCTACTACTACAATTTATTGCACAATAGTGACCTTTGGGGCCCTATGTAATTTCATCAATACATATTTTACAACTCCAATGGTATTGACTGGTGTCCCATCCAACTGCAATACTCCTAAACAAGAATGAGTATACTCCATTCCAATTTCATCACAGACTACTTTAGGCATTATTGTAGTTGAATCCCCTGAATCTATCATACAGTTGTGGATAATCCAACCTTCCATTCTTAAAGAAATATAAAAGGTATGGGGTTTGTTTTTTAAGGCTACTGGAGTCATATTTTCTTGGCCATGAGACATGTTGAAAATGGTGGTAGAATGATTTTCTTGGGAATTTTATTTAAATAAGCCTTGAGTAAATATATCTAGTTATGGACGAAAATAGTATCATAAAGACTTGCTCTAGAAGGATTCCTCTTTAATAACATATTGATTCTCCCCTTTTTATTTCTATCAATTTTCTCTACAACTTGTTGCACATGGTGTTGGTATATTACACAAGTGTCATAATCATGAGGGTCATTACATACTAGACACCAAACATTCACCAAACTAGTTTTAGGTGCAAATTCTTGATCCTCTTGATTTGCATTAACCCTGGGCCCTGTATTACTACTAGTGTTAGGATTCTAATCTCTATTAACATATGGAGATATTATTTGTTGAGACCTTTCTATATTTATTTTTTCCATGGCATGTATATTGTTATTGATTGTTTTCAAGGTATATTGAATATCCAAAAACAAAGTTGATTCTTGGGAATTCTGAGATGGAAGGGGGGAAAAGGGATTGAAGTTGATGACAATTTGGGAGGAGGAATTGGATCCATTTGATAAAGTGATGCTAATATAAGTGGCGGATCCATAAAAGAGGATGTTGATGTTCTAATTTGAGGTGTAAACTAAGGAATTTCAAAGCAATAAGGCATGAACAATTTTTGTGGAAGTCTCCTTACAACAATTAGAACATTCTTTGCATGCACAATTACATGGTAAACTTGAGGGACGATATTTATACCTAACTATTGAGTTTTTAACCCCGGGTCTGACCTAAGGGTCCTGATGTAATACATAAAAGCTAGGGGACAATTGGTCTAGCTTTGGGAGGAGTTCTTTTCCATGTCCTACTAAACCTTAAATTAAAGTTAGAGACTAACTCCCGTGGATGTTTTTGCATAGCAATAAATTAATTCAAGAGTGAAAAAGGTTTGTTGACTCATTAAACTCTTCCACAAAAGGACCAGCTAATTCAACCCATGAATAAATGTTGTTGTTGCTTAGGGTTCTAAACTAGTGAAGGGTTTTACCTCTATAGGATAGGGCTAGAAAATTGACAATAACATCTTCATTCCTAATATTATGGATAGTTGCTAAATTTAATATATCTTTATAGTACTCATAAGCAGTTTTTCCTAAACTATCATAGTTAGGTATGGATTTGGATGCATCATGAGGGATATAATACATATGAGGGAGTCCTAAAGGACTAGAGGTATCTCAATCAAGATAATTTTGTCAAGGCTGATTTGGGTTTATATTTTTCTAATGAGCCATTATCACTAGGGTCTTTTATGGGATCAGTCTTGGAAGAACCTAATGATTAGAAGGTATCAGGATTTATTTAAAAGGTGAATCTAAAAATAAGCTCCTTATATGTATTAATCTTCTATATGGTAGCTCAAAGAACGGTATAGGGTCCTGACTGTTCCTAGCATATGACCTAGTAAACATGAAAAATGAGCTAGTAAGGCTTTCTAGGTACTTGTATTCATGGAGCCACCAAGTGAATTTGGTTTTGCCACTTAATGAGCTCATGAAAATTCACTAAATCTTGATTCCCATAGGAAAATATAGAAAATATATAGTGGGCAAATGAATCTTTCATGAATTGTTCCCATTGGGCATGCCAAACATTGTTGTGGCTTGGTTTATCACAAAGATAAATTTTAAATATGACTATTATCTTTAATTATTTGAAAGGTGAACACCTGCAAATCATAGTCCAAAATACACATTGGATAACTGAATTGCTTCAATTCAACCTCCAAAGTAGGCTGATATTCCTTGTCATCTTATTAGATGTTGAATCTTTTAAGCCTAGTTTAATGAACAAAGGATAGGGATAAAAATGAAAGAGTTAAGAATGAATGAATGGGTAGTGGACGAATATATCTAACAACATAGGCATCCACTAAGAAACTCTTGATAACTCAACTTTTAAAGAAATACTTAGAGCTAACAACATTTAAAACTTTACCATCTTCAACTTTAAAATCAATTGCATATTTCAAGAATTATTCCAAACATCAAAAGTATTAATAATCCAATTTAGCAAAATTAGATTGATACTCTAACTAATAGAAATATAATCCTTTCCAAGCATACAATATGAATCATTCCAATTTGCTCTAAGTTAGCAATTCAAATTAGTAGAATACACTAACCATAGCAGCATTAGCAACAATGACTTCACAAAATTGTAATCAACAAGCAATATAGATGCAAGTCTTAGTCAAACATCTCAAGTAATACTCTTTTCATTAATTTGAAAAAATGTACAATAGTAGTGCAAGCAAAAACTTCAGAGTTAACCCTTAAAAATGAGGGTTCAAACTCTATTTATAGATTTATAATCTTTACATTTGAGCAGTACAGGTAATTTTTAGAGTTCTTGATCTTCTTACAACTTGCTATCAATGGTAACATCTAGTTGTGTTTTCTTGAATAGTTATAATAGATCTCAAACAAGACTCAATATTCATTGTCCTTTGTTCTTGCAAAATATTCATAACCGATTATCTATAATTGAGTTGGTTCGATTGAACATTCTAGAAACTTCTATCTACAAATTTTCATATTTATGGTGTTTCAACTTTCATGACATCTGGTTTGACATCCTTTGTCCATTGTATCATGTAGTCACACGAGAATCATGTTGCAAATTTGGAATTCAAAGTAGGATCAATCTACATAGTTGATCTGGGAAGAGCGGTTGTGATCAACTAATCAACGACTAACTTGCAATCATGTTTTACCTTTATATTTCTTGAACCCGCACTAAAATTTTGTTATTTTTAGCCTTTGAAAAATTTGGGTGCAAAATCGAGAAAAATCATGGTTTTTAAGCTTTGGTCACCTTTGGGCCATGTAACCCACAATTGTGAGAATTTATTTTCACTTGCATGAAACCACACAAAATTCTCAGACGTAAGGCCTTTTGTATGTCTTAACTACATAAATGAAAACATCAATGATTTTGAGTTATTTTTTATCGCTCTTGGATGAAGCCAGATCGTGGTCACATATCTATTGCATTATGTGAAGGGTCTCCTCATTTTCGCATTCTCACAAAAGGGAAATGCTCAACCGCACATCATTCTAAAATTTTACCAATGTATATTATTTTTATTGTAGCATAGAGGTTTCCCGTAGACTCACGCCTTTTCTTTACCTTTTTCTTGTGGTTGTGCTCTATACAAAGAAAAACGCCAAACAACACGTTGCAATGACCTTCGACCAAAATTGACCATACCAACCATAGATTCATAAAAATTGATAGACTTGAGCTTACACGTACTCCTAGATTATAACCATGATGCTCACAAAGGATCCTTGTTAGTTGTATTTTTTTTTTTGCGATTGAGCCTATTTTAATAATCTCTTCCACAGATTCACACATTTTAGCAGCTTTACGTTGTTCTAGCCATCACACTCATGCTTCAAAGCTTCCCTGTCATTTTTATGCTATTATCAAAGAATATGAGGTAGCCGCGCTTAAAAAAGATCCTTAGACCATTTTCAATATTTTACCATGAAATAGCATTTTTTGCAGATTCTATCCTTTTTTTTGTGCTTTTCTCAGCCATGTGGTTATTAAAGAGCAACTATCGATCATAGGATAAAGTTATTCTTATGTTGACTTAACCAATATTAACGTGGATTTGCAAAAATTAGTAGATTTTTGTGAGATTTTGAACACTTAGCCATTTTTTGTAAACTTTTGGCTATTTTTTGAGATGTAGTCATTTTTTACCTACATATCGTACGATGGTTTTTGGTAGCCCCTCTTCCAGGTTTACTTCCACTCATAATTGATCTACCATGTCATTTTAATCTTTCGACTCTACTTCAATTTTGTATATTCTAGTCTTAATTTCAATTGTCTTCAATGTTTCTTCCTTCTAAAAATGCAACAGGAGGAAAGGAAGACAAAATCATACTAGGACTTTGGAAGGAATCTCTTCTAAGGAATCAAAATGAGGATTCCACATAGTCATATATAGACCACAAAGACCCATAATCCATGGACAAATCTAAAAATATGATTTTTCCTCCTCAAAGGTGAAGAATATGGTAGAAAAATAATCCTTCTACATAGTTTGATTTCTATTCCTCCTCTTACCTTAGTTCTTCATTCTTTGTCAATCCATCGTAAGTGGATTTCCTTGAAGGCCATGTACTAGTAAATTGGTATAGAAAATCCAATGACAAGAGACCATATATTTCTTTTCCAATAGCTTCATTTGTTATCTCTATCGTGGGAACTTCTTCCCATTTTGACCATTTTCAAATCATCCCTAACCTTTAAGGGCTTTTCTTGCATCTTAGCTTTCATTATTATGACTTTGATGGTTTAAAGTGGGATTACATTTTTCCCACACAAATATTCTTTGAAAAAAATTGTGATTGTCATGAAAAATATTAAAAGTAGCTAGGGTTTCAAGCACTTGGCTCTAACTGCCTCTCTCTTTAAAAATTCATTCCGAACACATTAAAATATATTTAAGAAAAAATTATTTAAATTTATCCTGATAATACTTTTTTCCAAACCATTTCAATTATTTTTCATATCAAAATGAAGGAAAATTGAATAATAGAAATCCTCGTAACAACAAATTCAACCACAAGTCAATTGATGATGAAGGTCTTCTAATAACAATTTCAACTTCAAATCAAATGAAAATGATTTCTTATAAAAGTCTTTTCTATTGAAGTTTTGATGCTCTTATGGACATGTTATTGCTTATTTCTAAACTATTTTAATATCTCCATGTACTCCAAGTTTGAACAATTCAATTGCTTTTAGGGAGAATCTAAAAAAAATACCCATCAATTGCTTTTAGGGAGAATCTAAAAAAAATACCCAACTTGGAACGCTTTATTTTATTATAATATATTTGTCATGAAGTAGTGATTTGGATTAAAGGATTTAAGTTTTTTCTTTTTTTTGATATTATTAAGGAAAGAGGGTTTTGAATGGAATCCCACAACCTTTTACAACTCCCAAAGGGAGAAAAACCGAACTCACCCCAACAACTATCTCCAAAAGGAGACTAACAACCGTCCACCCCAAAGGAGAAAAACGGCCAACAAAAACCAACCGCACGGGTGAGAACAAAGAAACTGAGAGGCAAAAAAATCAAAAATGCACAATTTGAAAGCTCGCACGAACCTCTCCTCCTCGAAAAAATGAATGCAATAAAATTTAAAATTTAAAAAGGCCGCCCAATCGATAGGATCCAAGGGTCACACACCAACCGAAGGGTACGAAAGATAATTAAAGCTATTACGAGCCACTTGCAGATAACCAAAAAAATCCCGCTCAATAGATTCAAATAGAAAACCACTTCGGGATTCTTAAACCACTCAACAAAAATCCTCTCGCACTAGCACACTGAGATAGAGATCCCTCCAAAGAAAACCCACGAGCTACACCATGTCTCCCTACAACACAAAAAAACATGATCCTCATGCAAAAGCACAAACAAGGAAGACTGACACCACAAAACAAGAACCTTGTGCAAAAGCACAAAAAAGAACAAGCCATCTGTTGGATATCCAAATCTACAACTCACACACACCAACGGATTTAACAATTAAAAGGAAAGTGCAACAAAGAATTAGAAGGAAAGGACCCTGCACCAACCAACCTTCACCATCAGAACCAACCCTGGTAAGCGACAGAAGGAACCTAGAGGCCCCGGTTAACCAGGGCACCATCCAAGGCCGAGTAAAAAATATACCCATGAAAAACATCTCCAGCCGAGGAGGAAAGACCCAAAAGACAAGCGGGCCCTGCATCGAAAACACCAAGCCAAACAGAGCAACCGCGACGACAACACTCCCCACAAAAAGATCTGGAGAAAGGAACTCTGCAACCGAAAATACCAACCAACCACCCGAGCAACAAGACCCTGACTTGGCAACAACCAAGGAAAACAACCAATAGCTACTGCAACAACAACACCCCACATTCACCCCAACAGGTTTGGTTTAGCCATTGGTCCAATCCCTCCCCCAGGGACCCCAACCGGATATTCAGTGGCATGCCGAAACCAACAAGAAAAGTAGAGCTAATTGACCAAGATCCCCAGCAAGCAACCAACCCAAGAGGACCGACACTCACCAAGCCAAGTAGGTCAAGAACCAAACAGGGGACCACCAACCAGAATCATCCGCACTGCAACCAAAGCCCCAAATCACCCCCACAGGTTGGGTCAAGCCCCAAATCACCCCCACAAGTTGGGTCGGCATGTAGCTCTTTCCTCCACAGGGAACTAGCCAGATCTACAATGTCTTACGGCACCTAGAAGAGATCCAAACAGAACTAGCAAGGTAACCCGACCAACAACAGACACTGCCATCCACCGCCAAAGCGTAGCGTACTATCCTTGAAGAACAACCAAATGGAAAACAGGGGAGTACAGGGGCCTCTCGCTCAGAGGGAAAAGCGTGATGGAGTACGAACGAGAGGCCCACTGAATTATTAAAAAAATTAAATGATTTAAATTGACATATATTAATAATATATAAATTTCAATGTATTATTATTAAAAATATTTATTTGTTTACAATAACCAAATAAAAAATAAAGATAAATATTTATTTGTGTACATAAATAATATATTTTAATATATTATTTTTTAAAGAAAATATTAACTTTATAAAATATTCTAATAATTAAAACTTTGTTCAAACAAAACGTGGTATATATAAGCTTGTGTACCAACTATATATATATCGCGGCAAACAAAACGAGGGTGCATAATCTTTACGGCCAAAATTGCGCTTTTTTCTTGAAATAAAACAGAAATCGATTTCTATAGTTGGCTGGAGCAGACGAAAAAGGAAATTTCAAAGGCTATTTGGAACAAGTCATCTATACCACATCTTTTTTCGATTTACGCGTTTCAACTTCTTAATTTCAACGCGGGCAAAACCACAAGATATCTATAAATCCTTGTTTACTTGATTTTCGTTTCAACAGTTCATAGAAGTTTTGGTCTAAGCTTTCTGCGGCCGTTGAAGCAGGGCAAAGTTGATTGCATTATCAGAATTGGCTGCTTTGCTGTAGACCCCTTTATATAATATTGCGCTTGAATGCAGAAAGATACAAACCCTAGATTTTGATGTAGAGAAGTTTTACACTGAGTTGCCATAGCAAGTAGCGCAGGGAATCGAACCTGTCAAAGAGGACGCACCAGATTTTTCTTGTCCAGAAAGAATAAATGACAATGTGCCTCCCGTGGTTTGTTAATCGGAAAAGAGCGCCGGAGTCGTCCCCGCGGCCGCAGTTGCAACGATTCAGTCCCTTCTCCTCCAAATCTCGGCCAGCGTGCCCTTCCAGCGATAAATCTGGACGTTGGGAAAACTCGACGGAAAAGAAGGTTGACCTGGCTCGGGGAATCGACGGAGAGGGTTTCGCGCCGAGAAATTGCCCGTTGTCGAACGCGGCAGAGGTGGAGAAAGTTTTTAAGAAGTTTGCGCCAACGGCGACGGCAAAATTTCGTCATCGGAGCTGCGCGACGTCATGCGATCCCTGGGCCACAATACCTCGGACGATGAGCTACGCTTCCTCATGGCGGACGCGGACTCCGACGGCGACGGTTTCATGGACTTATCAGAGTTCGTTGCTCTGAACACCAAGGGCGTTGGAAGTGCGGAGTCCTTCAAAGATCTTAAAAACGCCTTTAAAATGTTCGACATGGACGGCAACGGCTCCATCTCTGCAGAAGAACTCCATAATGTGCTGAGGAGGTTGGGAGAGAGCTGCAATTTAGTGGAGTGTCGTAATATGATTGGAGTCGATTCCGATGGGGACGGCCAAGTCAGCTTCGATGAGTTCATGGCAATGATGACGACGCCCAATGCAAGCTAATACAAATCGAATGTTGGAGGTTCAATTCAATCAAATTCATGAATATATTCGTAATGCAATGCAAAATTGTCCTTTAATGCAATTCAAGTCATATTGACTTATTGTCGGGCTGAAATTTTTGTTAGTATTTTAGCTTTATAATGTTTTTCTATATGCAACTTATTGTATTATGTTTCTGATTTTTTATTTATAATATAAGTACGAGATGTTCAATTAAAAAATTGTCATTTACTTGGCTTTCTTGATTTTGAAATATATTGATTTGTTATAAAGTTTTCCAAGCTTGTCATAAAATTTTAGTTTTGAGTTTAAGTCATGTAAGATATGCTTACCATCAACTATGGTGAACCCTATAGTTGTAAGAAAAATAACATAGTCTATAAAGGGAGGGTATAAGCATGTTGGTATTTTGTCTTGAGTCTAAGCTCTAGTTGTACATGTCAATAGGACCAATATTCTTAAGGAAGTTATACCAAGCTTATATAAGGATTTATTTTAGTAGAGTGGAAATCATATAGAAATCACAACAAATCTCTTGTCAAACTTGGCCATAAATGGTTATAGCATGAACTTTCTTAAACATAAAGGACTAAATTTGATTTTCTCCATGAATACACTTATATAGTAATCACTCACAATTATAAGAATTAGCTTCAATATAAGTATTGCTAGTCATAGTGAATATGTGTTGTATTGTATGGATATAAATTTGCTACTTAAAACTTGCCATACTTGTAGCATGAATGACTCAAAAACCCACCTTATTTTGATTTAACATATGATGGATTTTGGTTATATATAATGAAATTTTATCGTAGTTAAATAAAACTAAAGTATGCTTGCATTATTTAATGAATCCAAATGGATGTTGTTGTAACCAATGTGACCTATAGCATATTATTTATTATGGATTATATACTAATTAGAAATTTGTTATGGTTGAAAATTTATAATTGTGAAGGTTAGTGATCATGAGCTATGATGCACAGAGCATATTAGACCTAGCATATTGTTATTTATGTTCTTTGCTTGCATATGTTGTTCTAAGGTACACAACTGCATATATTGCTTTGAATTATTGAATATTTATATAAAAATAGATGCTTCACTTGGATTTACATTGAATATGAGTTGTAGTTATTTTTGCGAGACCTATAGTTTCTATTTAAATAATTATTGTTTATATAAATTCTTGAGGTATAATGTCAACTACTCCTTAAATATGCTTGGAATACCTACCTTGTTCACCCATATGCTTGTAGACATAAAACTATAGTTTTTTTGGTTAATATATAGAGTTTTAAAATAATAATCATGTTGTACATCTTGAAAGTAGATTAAATTGTTAAATGTACTTGTAGACACGAAAAATTGACCCACTTTAGTTGAAAATTTTCCTAGAGCATTTTGGGAGGCCCCTTAGCCTCGTCTAAGGCAAGGGTAAGGTTCCTTCCCCCTGTTTTTCATGTTTTCTCTCTCTATGCAAAATCATGCTCGATCCTTGATGGGACATGACTTTGCATGGCAAAATCGTGGTTGACCTTGATGGGGCATGATTTAACCTTTTTAGGGTTTTGCTCAAGGAAATCCTAATTCTTCATGTTTGGCATGTTTTACATCGACCCTCTTTGTTTTTCCCTTCAAATACACTATATAAGGAGGGTTTGAATTCACTTTTAACACATGATTACACATGACACGATACAACATTCTTACATGCTAACATTTGATTTCTTATTTCTTGCAAAGTGTTCTTATTCAATATACATTCATTTTCTTCATTTGCAAGCAAGTTTAAATTTTGAGTTTCAAGATTGATTGGATTTCTACTGCATTGATTGTTGATTGCTTCTGGTTGCTCTTGGTGGATTGGTGTTGAAGCCCTAAGGAGAGATCAACCATTCAAGAGGTATCAAACATTTTTGTCTACTTCCTCGCACTCTACCAAGTGAAATCATTCTACTGCATACTTGTTTTTGTTCGTTGTATCTTATATTTATTATTTTAATTTAGTTTGAGATGTTTCATATCACTTCGATGAAATCATGCTCGATCTGCTACAAGGCATGACTTTGTCTATGCATTATCACGATTTCCTATTACAAGGTGTGATTTTGCCTAAGAAAAATCGGGGGATAAGCTGTTGTTCCAGACTTCACCACTACATTCTAGGCTACATTTTGAGCTTTATTTCATATTCTATTTTGTGATTCTATCATTCTATTCTGTTATATTATATTATGTTTATTTTCTTCCAAATGTCAATTACGCTTTTATTTATCAAAGATCAGCTAAAAGGACCTAGGGGGATTGACTATTATGCCTCCAAGAACTATTGCATAGCGGCCTAAGCAAGTCCCCTAACACTAATCCTATTTTCCAAGTGTTTGTTAAGTTGTCTTATAAAAACAGGAATTATTGATAGCTTTGGACAAAGGGATAAAAGCAAGGATAAATCACCGAATAAACTAAGTGTTTTGATTAGTCTTTAGGGTGTTTGTTGAGTGCTTTATAATTTAATTATAAACCCTAGATCTGATTTTATAGAAATACATATAATTAATTTCTAGGTATTTGAAAGATAAAAAACATATAGTATGCACTTATGGTTAATTATGTTTGTGTATCTCTTCTTGAGCCCTTGCTTAAAGGTTGTCTATTTATAATCCTAGGTTAGAAAAGTATTTAAAGGAAAGAATCATTCTAGGGTTAGCTCTTGTATTCCTGCATTTTGTAGTTCTACATTGTCCTTTATTTTCTATAGCATAGACCTAGAAAGGCCAAATATAGGTGTTTATCTTGAATATAATATATCAAATATTCTTTAAAACCAAAGGACTTGGAGTGAGTCCTTAAACCATTCCTGGTTAACCCTTACCCCCTAGCATCGAGTGTAAATAACAACATACCCCCGTGATTCATCCCAAAGGCTTCTCTCTTGCGGATCCAGCTTTTGGGAATTGTACGTGATAGGGAATTTTTCCTCCTCTACAGTAATTTCAAACTCTATTACTTCCATTTTTCAATTTGACTATTTGTGTGCATAACTAACTACTTATTTGCATAGAAGGGGGCCATATTTACATCTAAAATGATGTAGGTATAGATGGATGTATGGATAGATGCACTCAATGTTTATATATGAATGAGAATAAGGGTTAACCATGATGACTTATATAGGGATTGGTGAATGTGTTCAATATTTGTATTGATTGATTACATATTGGCTTATAAATAGGAATTAATGGATGTTTTTAGTAATTATATATACTAGGCACCTAATATTGCAAGTAAGGTTAATAGTTAGGCTTGTTAATCCCTCATCAATCAACCAAATTAAAGCAACCTTAGTTATACCCAAATTTGAAGTATTTATTGCTCCAAGAGAAAAAGCACCATTGTATAAGTGATAGTACTAGTGACACTATCATGAATTGGTGATGCTTTTTTAAAACCTTTCAATTTTGATCTTTCCTTCCCATTTTTAACCTTCAATAGCCATGATGATGAAAGCACTATTGGTGCTATTGCCTCTTGGTGCTTTAGACTGTCATACACCAAATCAAGAAAATTGACTTTCTATTCCTCTCAAGATTTCTAACATTAATGAATGAAATCCCTAAAATAAAATTCTTAGTTCTTGTAAGGAATACTAAATTCCTCACTACCAAATTGTGGATTACAAAAAATTATAGATTAACCAAGATACCCCAATGAAGGTAATTTTATAGCTTTTGCAAATATCTATTGGAAGATTTATGTGGAGTTTGAGAGATGGAAAAATATTGAGAGATGCAACAATATAGTTGATTGGTGGTAAGTTAAAAAGAGAGTTGGCATAAATATTGGTTGGTGATTGTATGAGTGATTAGTAGTTAGATTGATTAAGGGTGAGTTGGCATGGATATTAGGCAGTTATTAACAATTATGAAAGTTTGATTGAGATTGGAGAGATAATGGTAGAGGTAACTAGCCATACAATCAGCTTGATTTCCGGTTTAGATTCGATAATCATATGAGTTTACCCAATGAGAAAGTGAGTTATAATGTTAACTGATAGTGACAAGGAGTCCAATGACAGACACGTGAGTTCTAGCAATGGCTATCCAAAAGTGCCATATGAGTCATGTGGTAATATAATTGGTGATGGAAGTGCTATATAAGTCATACAACACTATTGTCATCCATAGAAGGTTACCTGGTCCATACAACATTAATCCTTTCTATGAATGACATTTTGGTCATACAACACTATTGCATGCATACTATCATATAATGTTATCATTTTTATTTATTTGAGGGTCAAATATTATCCAAACCTAGGTCAATTTTAGAGTAATTGGAAATCTCTATTTGAGCTATTTCTAATAGTACTAATTTTGTGAAATATAAAGACTATTTGACAAATTTTTATAAAAATCAAAGTTAGGATTAGTTTTTGCCCTTGAACTCTAGTACAAAAGGGTCAACTTTGCTTAATTCATGAAAATATGTGATTTAATGATGAAATGTGATGTCTAGGTAGGTGGGAAAATTGGGTGTTGTGGGTGGTTTTTCCCACACACACATTTTATTCATGATAAAGTGGGGCAAGCCTAAAAGCTCTACTGCAAGAAAGAAGAAGAAAAGGGTGAAAAAATGGGTATGGTCACCCCTTAAAGCAACCTTGAAGGTTTGTTCAAAGTTTTCCAAAGTTTAAATAAGTGTTAAGGTGGGCAAGAAAATGAGAGTCTCTAGTCCCCGAGTGGATCCCAAAACCCCACCCTAATGAAATGAGGGTTGGCAAACTAGGAAGGTGAAAAATTACTGGTACTCCCAAAACTGTGTCATGAGAGGATGAAGATAAGAAATGGAGGGCAGAAAAGCAAGAGGCTATTCAAATTTCATAGACCCTAAAAGCTTACCATGATTAATGCTTGAATCTTGATCAAATCATGCACTAGACAAAGAAGTGGATGAGGCTAAGCAATGTGTAAATTCCAAGATTCCACCTCAAAGGGGAAATGAGGTGCAACATAATGGAAGAATGAGGATTGATGGTCCTAATGCAGAGCCCAAATTTCCATCGTAAGAAAAGGAAAATGTGTGCTGAGCTAAAATCTGATGAGCATCTTGGCTGAGGGTTGACCCAAAGTTTTACCTCAAGTTAAAGAGGAATCAAGTGATAAATAGGAAACATCAAGAGGCCATAAATAACCCAAATATTTTTCTAGACAAAGGAGATGGACCAGAGTTTGAAGAGACATCAATTTCCTACCAGTAGTAAAGAGGCACCATGTCTAAGATGGAAAAGGTGGGTGAGTAATTTAATACCTGGTCAGGAAAGAAACATGTACACAAATGACATGTGTCAGATGCCCCACTGAAGGAGTCAGGAATGATACACTATGGAGTACAATTTTTGTAGTAGAGTTGTGGGTTGCATTAATGATCCTAATAAATTTCTTTTCTCAAGTGCATGTTATAATTGTATCCTTAAGGTGGAAGTACAATAGTCGTAAGGATAATTTGATGTGACTAGTGAAGGGTAATTCAATTAATGGAATAACATAGGATACATGGCTATGGTTGCTGCGTACAACCTAAAATTTTTCCAACTCAACCACACTTTATTAATTTATGTATTAATTGCATGCAACAGAGGTTGTTGGCCAACCTCAGTTCTTGGTATTGTATTCACTCGTAGAAAGGGCTCTTTTAGGGGCTATATATGTAAGAGTGTAAGGTGTAAAAATGGTCAGTTATTTGGCTGTTACAACTTACATGTAATATTTGTAATACCCATAATACAAGTGGATCATTGTATGGCATCCAAACTCTTCTCATGTATGTATGTTTATTTGGTTGTTTATTTCTATTAAAGTTATATGAATGAATGTTCTTAAATTATGCATTCTATATTTCATTATTTTCATTCTCTATTTCTGGAATTCATGACTAAAATCTATGCAATAAATGTAAATGAGAAATATTTTATGGTCTATTATATGATATATGCATGGTTATTGAGTATTAAAGTTTTGCATGTAATTTAATGCGGTTAGACCTATCCCTTGTGAGTTCTAGATTTAGTTCTCTTTTCCCTTTGCTCCTTTTTCCCTTCAACCATAGTTAGCTAGGAATCCATTAGGAACTAACCTTCTCTAGATATAGATCTCAAAACCTCCAATTTTGAGACCATTCAAAGTTGGTCGAGGTCTGTGGACGCACATTACTTACTATTAGATAAACTTTAAATCAGTAGGTTTTGGCATAGTCGATGGGACCATGTCTCATATTTAGGATAAACCAGAGGGTTGGTGATACCTGGTTCTATCTAATCACTTGATGACTTCATCAAATATATATCCAAAAAAATATATCGACCATTTTATTCTTTCATGTTTACAAGACATAGGGCTAGCCTCTCAGAAGATCTAGTCGAGTTCCTAGAACTATCCTTTAGAAGAAAATAGTCCATATCAATTGCTAAATATTTTTTATCCTATTGAAAATCAAGAGTAATATCATATTGATACTCACCCAGTGCTCCCACTTTAAGCACCTATTGTTCCTCAAATAGTAAAGGCTCAGAATCAGAACCCAGGAGTCCCTACTTGGAATCATATGGGACCTCTTGATCTTGCCGATCAACATTCTATTCCTCAATAAAACTTAAATTCCCTACTAACATATGATGGAACAAGGAAAATATCATATAGATATGTTCAAGATGTTGCTTCATTAGTTGTTGTTCACAATTTTCAAGAAGGAGACATCATGATCCAAATGTTAGTCATTTCCTTGAAAGGAAAGATGATTTATTGGTATAGAACCCTGCCTAATAGGAGTATAAGATCCTGGATGGAACTAGAAACCAAACTAATAGAAGAGTTCAATGAGCAAGAAAATTCATTTTTCTTGCTCACCTAGTTCATAATGATACATAGACACCCATAAGAGGAAATAGTGGATTTTAACATCAGGTTTAGTCATACTTGGAAAAGAGTTTCTGATGGTCTCATGTCGACCAATGAGCAATATTTTTATTATTATCTAATATCATTTAGTTTATAATTGGGATTGATGATAATACAACCAAATGTACTCACCTTTATTCATATATTCCTCGAGCTCCTTTAGAATAAACTATAACTAGTTGTCTCAGCTCCTGCTTATCCCACACTTCCACCTCTCATGAAATTTCCTCAATGAAATAAACCCTCTACAGTACCTGTGCTCCCTACTCCACCAATAATCTTGAATTTGTCTGCCCCTCCTACGGTACCTACATTACCTACCCAAAATTCGTAAACTATTATCCTACAAGAAATGCAGAATTTCATGAAGGATTTGTCTAATGAAATCACTCTGATGAAAAGAAGAGAATTGAAAGAATATTTCAGCCAAGGAGTTTCCCTTATGTTATCAAGTATCAATCCACCTCCACTAGCAAGCCTCTTTAAAGAACCAATGTTGTCCTTTTCAATGGAGAGGGGGAATCCTCAACTTCTACTTCTAAATGAAATTATTGGTGCTCTACATGTAATGAACCCCATGGGGAAAGTACTGCATCAAAATTATGTGTAGAGGATGGCCATTGAGAAGTAAAAAAGGGTTCAAAAGATATATATCAATATTATTAGAGATGGTGATCACAACTGCATGATGTCATCTATTGAACAAGTATCCATCCTTACTTGGTCTAGGAAAAACTGCTGCAACTGAATTGTGAGGAATTAAACCCCTTGAATGTGCCAATCGATACTAAATAAAAAAATTAAGCCAAAAAGAAAAGTCCCTAGAAATTTCCTATTCACAAGTCTTTTCGATAGTAGAGAAGGGAACTCAAACCTAGTGAAGCTCAATAAAAGTGGGTTGAAACTCAGGCAGAGGCTAGATATAAACTGAAATATACTTATTTGATGAAACACCAATATATTGAGGCCACTCATGAGTATAGGATCAAGTTATAACACCCCCCAAAGGACATGGGTAGGTAGTCTAAAATCCTCACATTCAACATTATGGAGGAATTAAAGAAAACACCCTCAAGGACCTGCATGTATGATGCTCTGCTTATCCCTGGGTAGATTGATTTAATCCAAGTTTCTCTTAATTTGATCAAGATCCAAAGTAAGGTTAACTCAAAGTATAATCTAGCTAAAGGTAATTATGTTATGGGGTTGATAAGAATAGGCCTTCCCTATTCTATCTATCCCTAGAAATGGAGGGTTGGGTGGTGAAAAATTGTATGATTGATTCAGGTGCTACCACTACAGTCATGCCCAAGGTAGTGTTTGATGTTATGGGTATGGAATATACTACAAATTATCCTAGTGTATTGCAGCTATATGGTACTCCAGTAAAAACTATTGGAGTCATCAAATATGTATCCATGGTGCTCCATAGACTCCCTTAGGTAACTATGATCTAGGATATTATGGTAGTGGATCTAAAATCCTATTTTAGGATGTGCCTCTTAAGAGAGTTTACTACCAAGTTGGGATATTGCCTCTCTCTTGATTACCTCACATGGAATGCTACATACCAAAAATAGCCACGTCGGCTATGTTTTCCAAATGAATTTATTTTATATATAACTAGGTTGAATTTAATTTTAAGAATCATCTATCATTTTTTTATTCCAATCATTTGCGTATTCACACTGTGCCCATCGTGGAGGGGATATGCCCTCCTTGAGTGGTGAAATAATTCCATTTATTTATTTGCAATATTGATTTAATTCTTTAAAGTATTTTTGTTGTGTGTGTTACTAGGTTTTTTGTGAAGTACATTATTAATTCAGAGATATTTTATTATTATTACTAAAGAGAAGATTTGTTCTTCTCCAAGTGTTATCAGGTCAGTGATATGGGTGTTTAGAATTCCTTCGCAGGTGGTGGCAAAACACATCTGAACGGTTTCCAATATCGTGAGCGAGAGTAAGGCCCATTCGAGTGTCAAAATTAGTGGTGTTGGACAGGTTTATCAAACATCATTGCTTTAAAAAATATTGCAACCACTGGGCAAGTTTCCAAGGAGGACCGTTTTTAATTTTGAACAAGGTTTTCATGAATTATCGAGGGGCAACAAACATTTTGTTGATAGGGCCTTCGAATCATTAGTGGTGGAGTTCAATCACATTCAACATATAACGAATCCACCAAATAAACATGCAAGAATCACCCCAAAAACACAACAACATCGTCGCATACTTCTAGCCAATAAACACTCAAGAAAATCCATTTAATCAACGCATTTTCTAAGGTACACGAAATATATTTTTTTTTCATCTGGGACATTTATCCCACATATGTTGTGTGGGGGAAAGTTAGGTTTTTATAAGGGGTAAGCATCACCTATAATTTTGTGACTTCGATCACACATCCACTCGCCCCTTCGCACGTGCATAAGACTTCAGGCTTGTCCTTCTCTCCCTTGTCCTTGCTTAGCTATTGCCTTCCCATGTTTTCGTGTCACTTACATATCCTATCTTCCCATGTTTTCATGTCGCTTACATATCCTATATTTTCAGTTTCCATGTCGGTTAGGTGTCCTTTCGTAGAGTTCTTCATTTTGTGTTTGGGTTGTCTCTTTCCCACGTGTCTCCTGTTGGGTCCTACATCTTGTTTCTTAATCGATTGTCTTCGTAGTGGGCCAGTGGTTAGTTGTTCCCTTGTGTCTAATCGCAGTCTCAGGCTTGCACCATATCATCCTACATCACCTATTTACCCCATTGGTTCTTGTCTAGTCAGTTTTAAACAAAAATTTGCTCCTCAAGGTTGTCAACTCCTACCCAAACTTGTTGTCGACAGTGTCAAAAAGTTGTAACAAAAATTGTGAAGTTGTAACAAAAATAGTCAAAAAGTTGCTGAAGTTGTCAAAGTTGCTGAAAATTGTCAAAAGTTGCTGAAAGTTGTCAAAAAGTGTTGAAAGTTGTTTTCAAGGAGGTAAGCCAAAATTCAAATCTGCGTCGCAGTTGGAGCGACAATTGGGTAGAACACAAACCAAATTTTTGGGCAATTCTACAAAATTATTTTTCAAAAAATTGCACCTCAACAACTACTAAGCAAGAAATTTTAGAAAGTGCATGAATAAAAGGTGGACAAAAGGATCCAATGGTAGACTATTAAGTTCAGAGACTCCCAACAAAGAGAACTTGAAATCACCAAGAAGACCTCATCAAAGCAAAGTTACAAAAAATTCTCCTTCTCCTCTCAAAATTGGTAGTTATAATCTGGGTCATCCATTGATCAACACAATGGCATCCAATACCTCTCCAAAATCCTCATAAGAGAACCTCACTCAAGTAGAAAATGGTCATCCCAAGGTCACTGATGAAGTGTTACTCGAACTAGTAGAAAGCATTAAGCTTATGACTACCAGATTCAACCAAGCATTCAAAAAATAACCCCAACCAAATCCTCCTAGTACCAACCACTGGAGTACTGACATTCAGTATGATGACTATACACACCACAAATTTCATAATAGCCAGTCCCTAAATCTCAACGATCCCAAAAATAATGAGGATAGGGGTAATGAAGAAGTTTTTAAGTAACAAATGCGTTCTAACAAACCTTACCAAAATAACAACCAACGACAACAAAATAACGAGGAACAAGATAGGAACAATGTTCACTACCAACCAAGAGGTCATACTGGAGTCAATTATCCATGCATTGACATGCCTACCTTTGAAGTTCAAGATATACGTGGGTGGATATCCAAAATGGAATGCATCTTAGAGTTCTACAAATTCAGGCAGGAGGAAAAAGTCCCTTTTATAGCAACCAAAATAGGCATTGAAGCTTATCAATGGTTCACATGGTACACACGTGAGAATGACCCTAGAGATTTCTTTTGGGATGATTTCAAGGAAGCATTTCTTCATAAATTCGACAAAGGTCCACAGGTTCATACACAGTATGATTGTTGTCATTTAAGCAGACAGGATCAGTAGGGGACTATATCTCAAAATTCACCAGTATGCTTCACTATGCACAAGATCTACAACTAGATATGTTGGTAGCGGCTTTTAGAAATGGATTGATAGCAAATATTAAAGTTGAAGTGGACCTACAAAATCCATCCCAATTAGATGAATGTTTAAGGATTTCCAATTAGGTAGAGACAAAAGTGCAACTGGAAACATCCACACGACGTGATTCATATGGTCAACCTCACTATCACAACTGTTTTTGTAGAAATGATCACCCATAAGGATATTTTTACTACAAATGTTGCACTCACCATCCAAAATATCAGGCATGTGTACCAAAATAGAACTTTCAAATTGAATATGTTGACAAATAAAATGATGAAATAGAGGAGAACAACTCACCTGATGATGACCAAATTTAACACAAGGTAGTTTTATATGGAGAAGATACCATGAATATTTCAGTACATGCTCTTATGGTGTTATCCTATCACCATAAAATCAAGGTAGCAAGATTCATTCGATAAATAAAGGTAACAGTATTAATTGATTTAGGAAGTACTCACAACTTTATTAACGAAAATCTTGCCAGGACATTAAATTTGCCCATCTATTCTTCCAATCAAGATAGATTTCAAGTTAGAACTACAGGCAGGGAAACTTGTCAATGCCTAGGTAAGACATCTTCAATTTCATTACAAATGATAAGTTATACTTTACAAGGTCATATTTTTGTCATGGAATTAGGGAATTTAGAAGTTATTTTGGGCGTTGCATGGATGGAACAAATGGAAACCACGGTCGGTTTTAATTACAAACAATGCTTTGTTGAATGGAAATAAAATGGGAAGACCATTCACCTCCAAGGAATGCCAACACCTCCATCAAAAATAGTAAGCTCTCATAGCATGGAAAATATGTCAAGAAAAAGTGGCTATGGATTCATAGGCCAAATTAATTGCATGGAAAAAGTAGTACAAGAGGTGCCATAAATCCAAGCAGAAGATCTACAAAATGTTGTGGCCAAAATTGAGGAGGTTTTTCATGAACCAAAAGGACTACCACCCAAACGATCCCATGACCATGCCAAACAATGTCTCATGAAGGTGATCGTCCAAAAAGTGAAATCTCAGTCAGAATTACCAATACTAGATACAGAAGGGTGTATATATCTCTAGTCGGAAGCCATTCTACAAAGCAAAACATGCATCCTGAGGTCACATCACATCCAAGAATTTCTCATCAAATGGTAGGGCCTACCAGAAGAAGACGCTACATGGGAACCTGAGAGTATTTTCCAGATATTTCCAACTTTGAGGACAAAGATTTCCAAGGAGGGGAGTCATGCTACATACCAAACATAGCCATGTCGGCTATGTTTTCCAAATGAATTTATTTTATATATAACTAGGTTGAAATTGTAAGAATCATCTATCATATTTTTATTCCAATCATTTGCGTATGCGCACTGTGCCCCTAGTGGTAGGTATATGCCCTCCTTGAGTGGTGAAATACTTTCATTTATTCATTTGCAATATTTTTTGAAAAAACTTGTATTAAAACAAAGATAATTTACAAGTTGGGATGAGACTTTTCCTAGCCTTAGTCAGAGAGAACACATGTTTACAATAGTAAAAGAAGATTTGCATTGGAGCCAAATCTCTTAAACAATATTTCTACAATGACTGTTCACCTGTTTACAACTATAAAAGAAGATCTACATTGAAACATAAATCTCCTAAATTGTATTTCAATAATGGTTATCCAAATTAGCTAATCACTAGATTTGCTCACCAACCTGCCTAATCATCTCATCCTCAATAGCCATGTCACTGTGCCACTGAACCCCTACCTCTTTCTCAGTACCCATCTTAGCCAGGAAGTCTGCCACTTTATTTAGATATCTACTCACATAAAATGGAATCACATCATCTAATTCCATCCATAATTCCTTAATTTGAGTGACAAGAATCCTCAACCTCCATGTTTTCAAAGCAAAGTTCCTCATGAAATCTAGAGCTCCAACCATTATTTGAGAATATGATTCTAGGATTATCCTCCTATGACCTTGTTTTATTGCCCAAATAGAAGTAGATTTGATAGCTAAGGCTTCTGCTTCATTGTTTGTGGCTCTTCCCAAGCCTTGTAGTTCCCAATAGAGCACTGTTCCAACATGATTTCGACAAACCACTCCAATTCCAGCTCTACCCGGATTGCCTTTTGCAGCTCCATTAGTATTAATTTTAATCCAACCTTCTGGGGGTGGTTTCCAACTAGCTCTGTCCTGTCCCTCTTGCACTTCAACTTCCTTCTCCATTGCCCCAATAACAACCTAGAGTTTCCTCTTTAGCATAGATCGCCACGGCTTCTGTGACTTTGCTCCAAATGACCTGCCAAACTCCATCTAAAGAAGAAAAGTTTCTCTAAAAATTCTAGCATTTCTCTCCAACCACACTTGCCACCAAATAAAGTTTAATCCAAGATCCCAACCAATACGAAGAGCTTTAGATTTAAATCTACCCCTCTTCCATCTTTCACAAATATTAATCCGATTCAAATCACCATTAACTTGAATTTTAACTCTTTAAAGTATTTATGATGTGTGTGTTACTGGGTTTTTTGTGAAGTACATTATTAATTCAGAGAGATTTGATTATTATTACGAAAGAGAGGATTTTTTCTTCTCCATGGAAATACCATATAAGGTAAGGAGACTAAAAATCTATTCATAGAAACTACCCTCTTTTCATATTCAAAAATTAGAAGAGGTAGATTAGTAAGCAATAACAGTGAGTATGTTGACTTAAGAGGAGGACCTAATGGAAGAATTTTTGGAGGAACTGTAAATAGAGGATAATTTTTTTTGACTTCAATTCTATAATAGAAATGGAAGTGGGCACTTACAATTTTGAGAAACTAGATACAAAGAATATAGTTTCTCAAGAAGAACTACCTCCTTCACAAAACCAGTTATGGAAGCTCTATTTTTATGGGGTGAGGTGCAAAAATTGTGCAAGCATTGGAGTAGTTCTGATTTCACCTATAAAATATCAGAAGATGTTCTCATATAGATTGACATGGAGCTACACTAATAATGTAGTCGAATACAAAGCCCTATGCATGGGTTTGAAGAAGATAGAGAAGCTTGGAATCAAGCAGATCCAAATATTTGGAGACTTCAAGTTGGTGAATAATAAAATTACTAAGAAGTGTATCTACAAGCAACACTACCTCAAGGCTTATAGAAATAGATTTTGGGATCTTCTAGAAGCATTTGAGATCCTCAACATCAAGGCTATCCCCAGGGATAATAATAGGCATGCCGATATACTAACATCTTTAGGAGAAAAATTTTGCCCAGTTTCTAACACCATTCACAAGGCAAAAATAATCAGACTTGTATGCAAGCCTTCTATTCCAGATAAAACTATTTTACAACAAGTATTTGAAAGTGATGAACATATAGTGGACTTTTTGGTCCATGAAATCAGTTGCTCAATTTATGGACCTCTGAAAAATGAAGATGAGGAAGAATAAGAAGGGTTCATCTAGTTAAAAAATAACCACATACCAAAGGGCTTAGTCACCCTTGAAAGCTTGTTTGATAACAATGATCGACCAATGGGCCACATGATAAAAAAATATTCCAAGGACTACAAAGAAGCTCAAGTTTCACAAGAAAGAATATTGAAGATAATAATGGATTTTTTAGATGAAGAAGTTCGCAAGATCTAGGAATTATGTAGAAAAAATGATGATATCATTTCTCAAACCATTGATGATCTCAAAGTATATCGTAAGGATGTTATCCAACATACCATTAAATTGGAGCTTGACACAAAATTATTTTGGTAGAAGCAAATACCAATGAACCCAAATATAGAGATTGTAATGAAGTAGGAGCTACTAAAACTACTAAATGTTAAGATAATATATCCCATTAAGCATTCTACGTAGGTGGATAATATGGTTCTAGTTAGAAAGAAGAATGGAGATATTAGGCTCTGTTTTGACTTGCAAAATCTGAATAAGGTTTCTTTGAAGGATCATTATCCCTTATTCCAAATAGATAAAATATTACATATGGTGGTGAAAGCAAACAGATTCTCCCTGCTGGACAATTTTTAAGATTCTACTAAGTCTAGATCTGAGTGTTAGAGTTAGAATATATTACATTATTTGGGTTATGTAAAGGTACCACCTATGGTACATAGTTAGATTAGATATTACTTTAGGGGTAAGTTAGATACTTCAAGCAATGTAACACAAGTGTTAATGTGCATGTTGTAATGTGCAAGGTGTCCACTTGTACAACTAGGTAGAGTGTTGGCCAAGGAATATCTTTTCCTATATAAAGGGCCTGATAGTGATAGAGCATAAGGCTGAGTATATAGATATCAAGAGTGTTGTTTTAGAGAGTAGTTTTTGGTAGAGCTCCTATATGGAGCACAATGTAGTTCTTTAGATTATATTAATGGAGTGAACTTATCCTCCATACTACATTGTATTTTTACCACTTTCTATTTATAGTATATTTCATTCTCATTGTAGACTCACTTATTTCATATTCTAAAGACTTGTGTTAGATCTCTCCCTCTGCATATATCCTCAAAAGCTAAAAATGGTATCAAAGCCATGATGAATCAAGGTAGGAATAGGAGTACCTACAACTATCATAAGAGAAGTCTAGTAGGTCAAGAGGAACAATGAGAGTCAATAGGATTATAAAATTGAGGATTAAAATCTCAAATGTAGAAAACCTAAGATTATATTTGGCTAGAGTCTTTTCACAAAGTTGCAAAAAAAATCTTGAATACTAAGACTCAACATTCAAGCCACTAGTTTGAAAAATCAACTAGTGAAGAATAATATCTCCATATTTATAAGTTCTTCTATTTTAGTCTCTAACAACTTATTGTAGGAAAAGTAGATTAAGAATTTTTTTTGGAAGCTTCCTACAAGAGAGTTAGGAAGATCAAGAATCATTCTAGTACTTGTAGCAACAAGGAGAATATTGAAAATTTCAAAGACCTCGATAAAGGTATCATTACAAGAGTTGCAATCCTAAAAATTACAAAAGTAAATAAAATGCCATAGTAGCCTTATAACAAACTCAAGGAAGAAAAGACTCCAGAAGTTGAGTCAGAAGAGGAGATAGGAGATTTATGATCTCCATTCAATATTAATACCTGCAAAGTGTAGAAGAAGAATAGACCAAAGAATCCTGGAAGAAGAAAAGGCCAAATAATCCTAGAAGAAGAATAGGCCAATGAATCCTAGAACAAGAATAGGCCAAATAAGCCTAGAATAAGAATATGCCAAATGAGCATAGAAGAAGAATAGTCCTATAATGGCCACCCCCTTCTGCGATTCTTTTCAATTTTTTTTTATCTATTTCTTAATTTATTGGACTGAAATAAATAATCATTGCAATATTGTTTTGCAAAAATAAAAATTCATCTCACAACTCATTTTCCAAATCTATTTAATTAATAACACACAGCTTACAATATTTGTAAAACCTTGATATTAAATTAACAATAATATGAATACCTATGTATGAAACTTTAGATCTGTCGATCATGTGTGGACTCTAGCTCCAGAACTGATGTACAAAGCTCAGCAATGATGGCCTTCAAATAGGCACCAAGAAAATGACCCTGTGTAGAAAACCTAGCTCTAGTAGTCTATTGATGAAGCACAAATGAACCTCCTATATGGAAGTATCCAATCCTTGATCCAGCTAGAGGTGATCTTTCACACCTGAAACTGTGATATTCTTGTCAAGTAAATCTATCTCAATAATCCATGTGCATTTCTCTATGAAATCTGGCAGTCTCCTAAAAAAAAACTAAGTCCTCCATGTCCCAAATTGAAGCCTCAACACCATAATATAACGTTGCATAACAATTAGGGCAAAATTAGGATTTGGGGCATCCTTAGGGTTGTACGTACTTTATTTTTTTTTAATTCTAAATTATGTCCTTTTCTTCATAAAAGAAGGCCACAATCCCCCCTTAACCTAGACGTGCAAATTTAAGTTGTTTTCAAAGTTTATAACTTAACTTTATACCATAATGTTATAAAGTGGCCCATTTTGCCTTCCTAGCATCGACTCCCTAGTTCAACACTTGAAGTTGTTGAATTATCACCTGGAAACTGCCAAAGTTCCACCAATATGAGTCCCTACCTGAACTGTCCAGCCTAGGGGGCTCTTGTGACTAGGCTACGAGTCTCTTCTTCAACTATTGATGAGAAGGGAACATCAATAAAGTTGACTCCCCTTATAACATCTATTAAGTAATATTAATGTTATTAAATAATACATCACTTAAGTTATTTTCATCCATCAAAATATTGTTCAATACTCCTCTGAACAACCATCAGTGAAGGTTTCCTAACATCCAGTATGTCGAAGAATATCACTGAGCTTCTAGTCATCATCCAAAACCCTAAAAATGGACACTGCTAAAAATAGCAAGTTTGATCAAGTGATATCTAAACAAGTCTAAACGATCACCAAATAGGAGCTCTCTACAAACTTATAAAGATTATGACACCTCCACATGGCTCCCCAATGTCTAAATTAGCCTACGGGATCTCGTGTATAGGCTAACCTGCTCTGCACACTGACTGCCTAGAAAATGGGATATTACAAGTCCATAGAATCATAGAAGAAGAATAGGTCAGATAAGCCTTGATCAAGAAGAAGACCATAGAAGCCTTAATTCTAAAGAAAAATTTAGAGAATAATTTTTGATTCAAAAGATAAAGTTCTTGATTCAAAAGAAATACTCCAAATAAGAGTCCAAGAAATAGGAGATAGGTTATCTCCATCAAAGCCTACAAATTGTAGAAGAAAGAGAAATGACCAGCGAAGTCCTATTCTAGAAGCAATAGAATTAGATATCCAAGAAGAACATCTCATCACCAACACTCCCATAACTAGAAGGTTGAAGAAAATATCTCAGTTGGAAGATCAAAGAAGTTTCCAAATAGAAGACCTTTGAGAGGTCTCAAGAAAAAAAAGAAGGTTTGGAGAGCCTTACTGTAGATCTCATAGAAGCATAATCAAAGGATTTCCTAGGAGAACTCATTGGAAAAACTCACTATCAATAAAAAGCTCCTAATAGTGAAGTACTTTGAACAATTGTCACTATTTGATAACAACAAGGAATGCCAAATCTAGAAGAATAATACAATGAATGATATTCTTACAATGACATTGAGAGGGGGGGTGAATCAGTGTAACTATTTAAAAACTTAAATCTGCAACTTTTAAAACAAATAGTGCAAGCTTAAAACTAGATAATGCAAGTTTCACACAAGAGCATCACACAACATAGGATTTTACGAGGTTCACCGATGTGGCTACTCCTCAAGTAATGACTGTTTGGACTTCAATCCAAATCCAGTATTTGCAAGGATTCTCTCTTTACAAATAATTCTCCAAGCACCCATTGGAAGGAGCACCAACCCCTGATTTTTTCTGCATGCAAGAAAGGAGCACCAACCCCTTTTACCGGGCACCCACTTGGATTTCAAATTTTTAACAAAATAATGACATAAAAATGCCTTCTCTTTTACAAGACCCTCACTGGTCTAAGGCTCAAACAATCTATCTTATAGAAGCATAAAGAGACTTGTTAGAGACTCAATATCTTCTGATCAATTCAAAAACCTCTCTGTTATTTTTACAATAAATATGCAGGTTTTTTTTTTTTGTTCTCTTGCTGTTGTTAATCCAGCACTATTTACCACACTACGCCCTTTTTATGTATTCAATAATGCACAGTGCAGTTACACTCTTCTGCACTCATTCGAGTCCATTTATTTTTTTTCTCAAACGGATCAATTTCAAATGGCTCAAAGTTTCCCTCCAATTTCTCATGCATTCTTGGCTGTAAACAACGTGTCGATCCTTTCTGAAAAGTTCTGCCTTTTAGCCGCTTTCTTTCTGACTCACTCTAACATTCTGACAGCCTTTTTCTCTGCACATTCTGACTGGTATCCTGATAGTATTTCTGCGTATCTCGGATCATTGATGTTCTTCTTTCTGCTCTGCTGAAAACTGTGTATCCTTTATCTTCTTCGATCAACTACGCAACAACATAACGCTTCTGCAATCAGTTCTTGATACAACCGTCCAGCTGTTCTGTTTTGTCTTTAATGCTATGTTCTGTATCTTCCTTGTGAAGCTGTCACCTTTTCCAGTCAAGCTGTGTTACGGCCCTGCAACAACCATTTTTCTCTTAAATGCATTTCTTCGAAACTAACATTTGAAACTCCAGTCGACTCTTGCAGTGTATTCTCTAATCTTATGCTAACACCTATCACTTGGAACTGCAGATCTGACCCAAGTTAATTTTACTGTAACTGACTGCATGCTTATTCGACACTTGTCACTTTGCATGTATTTTTGACTTTTTCCTGCCAAAACCATTACCTGTCGCGATATCACGACGTTTTCGCTTTCTGCACTTTCCTTTGCTTACCTCCGCGAAATTGATACATGTCACGAAATCGCGACACATTCCGCTTTTGCTGACGTCATCCTCCATGTTGTCGCGAAATCGTGACATTTTTGGCTTGCTGAGGCTTCTCTGGAAACTTGTCGCGATATCACGACATTTTTAGACTTGCTGACGTCATCTTCAAAGATGTCACGAAATCGCGATGCTTCCGACTTACAACGGCTTTTCTGGTAACTTATCGCGATATCGCGACATTTTTAGACTTGCTGACGTCATCTTCAAAGATGTCACGAAATCGCGACGCTTCTGACTTGCAACGGCTTTTCTGGTGACTTGTCGCGATATCGTGACATTTTTAAACTTGCTAACGTCATCTTCAAGGTTGTCGTGAAATCGTGACACTTTCGGCATCCTGCGGCTTTTCTTTGAACTTGTCGCGAAATCGCGATATTTCTGGCCTCCGTACAATTCTTTCTTCATGCAGCCGTGAAAACCTTACCTGTAGCGAAATCGCTACACCTTTCTGACTTAACATTTTTCTTTGTTGCGTCTTCCAAAAATCTAACTTTTTTGGCTTGGTGTTTCCTCTTGCTTCGACTTGCTGATCTCAAGACTTGTAGCGCAATCGCTACCCCATTGTGTTTTGAGTTTTGCACTTGTAGTGAAATTGCTACACCTATGCCCCTTGCTTTTCAAACTTGTGTCAAAGTCACTGCCCCTTTGCACCTTTTATTTCAAACCTGTAGCGAAATCGCTACACTTTTTGCCTGCATTTCGAAGCTGTAACGAAATCGCTACACTCTTGCATTTTGTATTTCGGACTTGTAGCGAAATCGCTACACCTTCTTGACTTATCACTTTTTCTTTGCTTTAGCCAGCGAAATTGCAACATGTAGTGAAATTGCTACGCTTTCTTCACTTTGCTGCTTTGCCTCCAACATGTCGCAAAATCACGACAGTTTTTATGAACTTTCTCTCTCCTCCTTTTTGTCATGATGTCGCGACACTTTGCGCCCTTAGTGCTTTTCTTTCGAAACTGTCACGATATCGTGACGCTTTCTCATGCAATTTCTCTCTCATCCTTTTTTTCATGAAATCATGACAATTTTTCTTGTGCCTTCTCTCTCCTCAGCCATGTCGCGAAATCGCGACAGAAAACATGTCGCGATATCGCGACAGTTTTCTTCCTTGTATTTTTTTGCAAATTTCTGGATCTGGGTCCCCTCTGTTTTTCTTGAAATTTTCTGCACTTGATCTGACTGACCTCTGAACTGCATCAACTACATCAATCTGTCTGTGTTGACAACAATTACAATACTTTTGCACTGCTTTTGTTGCACCTTGCTCAACAATCTCCCCCTTTGGAATTGTTGGCAACACTTTGTAGCCTTGCTCAAATTCTTCTCCCCCTTTGCCAATAATGCCAAAGGGCTACTGCAGACTCCCCCTGAGTCTATGCACAACATTCTCAGGCATAAATAACTTGAATGCTCCCCCTGAGAATGTATTTCCCATAGCTAGTCAGTGCTTGGGAAGTGTGACTACTCCCAACTTCTTTCGAAGGTATTCAAATACTTCCTTTGGTAAAGGTTTGGTGAATATGTCTGCTACTTGCTCTGTAGTGGGAACAAACTCCAATATGACCTCTCCTTCTGCAACCTTATCCTTCAAGAAGTGATACTGGATTGCAATATGTTTGGTGCGGGAATGCATTACCGGATTCTTTGAAATGTTGATTGCACTAGTGTTGTCACATTTGACTGAAATGGGCTCATTGAAGTGAATTCCTAGATCTTTCAATGTTTGTCTCATCCATAGTATTTGTGTGCAGCATGTTGTTGCTACAATGTATTCTGCCTCGACTGTGGATAGAGAGACTGATTCTTGCTTCTTCCTGTGCCATGCTACCAATTTATCTCCAAGGAAAAATGCTCCTCCACTTGTACTTTTTCTCGTCATCAATGCATCCGGCCCAATCTGCATCGGAATATGCAAAGAGAGTGAAGTCTTTTCCTTTTGGATACCACAGCCCATACTCCATAGTACCCTTGAGGTACCTAAAGATCCTTTTCACAATTGTTACATGAGTCTCTTTTGGACTAGCTCGAAATCTTGCAACCATGCAAACAGACTTGTAAGATATCCGGTCCAGTTCTTTGTCAAATACAGACAAGCTCCCAATCATTGATCTGTACATTGTTTGATCAACATCCGAAGATTTAACATCCTTGCTCAACTTGCAGCTTGTTGTCATAGGGGTGCTCACTGGCTTACTATCTTCCATAGTGAACTTTTTCAGCATTTCTTTCACATATTTAATTTGAGAAATAAAGATCCCCTTTTCAGTTTGATTAACTTGTAATCCAAGGAAATAAGAAAGTTCACCTATCATAGACATTTCAAACTCTTTTTGCATTTTGTTTGCTATGTCTTTGCATGATTCATCATTGCTACTCCCAAAAAATATATCATCTACATAAACAACTAGAACAATGAAATTGCCATTTTCAGTTTTCACATATAAATTGCTATCCACCATACCTTTCTTGAATCCTTGCTTAGTGAGATAGCTATCCAGTCTTGCATACCAAGCTCTAGGTGCTTGTTTCAAGCCATACAATGCTTTCTTCAGCTTGCAAACAAATTTAGGATTATCACAAAGTTGAAAACCATCAGACTGTTCAATATATACTTCTTCTTCAAGATTTCCATTCAGAAATGCTGATTTTACATCCATCTGATAAACCTTGAAATTCTTATGAATAGCTAAAGCCAAAAACAGTCTTATTGCTTCAAGTCTGGCCACAGGTGCAAAAGTCTCTTCAAAATCAATCCCCTCAACTTGAGCATATCCTTTGCAGACTAATCTTGCTTTATTCCTTACAACCTGTCCATCTTCATTCAATTTGTTTCGAAATATCCATTTAGTACCAATTATGTTTTTATTTTCAGGCCTTGGTACTAATTCCCAGGTTTTGTTTTTCTCAATTTGATCTAGTTCTTCATTTACTGCTTCCATCCAGCTTTCATCCGTGCTTGCCTAAATAATATTCTTGGGATCAATACTGGATAACAGAGAATAGTTATTTACTACTCTTCTTCTTGTCTGAATGCCAACTGTAGGGTCCCCAATAATCTGCTCTTTGGGATGATTTTTCTACCAGCTGCCTATTCTGAATTTCCTGTTTTCTTCTCTTTCCAAATCATCTGAATCTGATTTCTGTCTCTCTTCCTTTTCTTGATCTTCATATTCTTCAATAAATTCTTCATAGGTTGGGTAGTTTTCATTATTGCTGATTTCTTGTTTCCTGCCTTCATCAACCTTCACATCCACACTCTCCACAATTTTCTTTAGTCTTTTGTTGTAGCATGTGTAAGCTTTACTTTTTGTTGAGTAACCAAGAAATATACCTTCATCAGCTCTATCTTTGAATTTGCCAAGATTGGCTTCAGTCCGTTTAATGTAACACTTGCTGCCGAACACTTTGAAGTATTTTTCTGTAGCCCTTTTGCCAAACCACAGTTCATAAGGTGTTTTGCTTTCATGAGGCCTTAACATACACCTATTCTGAATATAGACTGCAGTATGGACTGCCTCTTTCCAGAACCTGTCAGCAATTTTGCTCTCTGTTAACATGGTCCTTGCCATTTCCTATACAGTTATGTTCTTTCTTTCAACTACTCCATTCTGCTGAGGTGTTCTTGCTACTGAGAACTGTCTTCTTATTCCATGTTTTTCACAGAATTCAGCAAACTCATTTGAAATAAACTCTCCTCCTCTATCTCAAACATTTAATTCTTTTTCCAGATTGATTCTCAACAAGATTTTTGAAAGTTTTAAACATCTCAAAGGCTTTAGATTTCTGTTTCAGAAAGAGTACCCATGTCATTCTAGAAAAATCATCTATACACAGCATAAAATATTTGTATCCATTTATGCTTTCTGTCCTCATGGGTCCACACAAATCAGTGTGAATTAGTTCTAATGGCTTGCTAGAGAAATATTCTTTTGCTTTGAAAGTGGATTTGGTTTGCTTCCATTTTTGGCATGACTCACATATACTATTTGATGGTTTACCAATAGTGGGTATGTCTCTTACAGCTCTTTTTGAGCTGATTTTTACCAGATTATCAAAGCTTATGTGATCGAGTCTTTTGTGCCACAGCCAGTTTTCTTCTTCTTGACCAACCAAGCGAGGCTCCTTCAGAAGTCTCAGAGAGAGTGTACAAATTTCCATAAGTTCTCATTCCAGTGGCTATTAACTTTCCATTTCTTGTCTTTCTTACTTCACAACCCTCCTTGAAAATTACTTCATGACCTCTGTCACAAATCTGACTTACACTCAGTAAGTTGTGCTTCAGTCCTACCACAAAAAGAACTTCCTTAGAGTTTATTTTACCGTCACTTAACTTGACAGATCCTTTACCCACTATTTTTGCTCCATCATTGTTTCCAAATTTTATAGAACCACCTTCGTATGTCTGTAGCTTGTCAAACTTCTGTTTGTCTCCTATCATGTGACTGGAGCATCCACTGTCCAGAATCCAAGGAGTAGATTTATTCTGTGCTTTGAGAGCTGTTTGAACAATCAGAGATTCCTTGTCTTTCATTGGTTGTTCCTTTTCTTTCCACTGAGATTTAATAGCAGATCTGGTCACTTGTTTTACTTTCTCCCTTTCATTGGCTTGTGACAGTTTTTCGGGAAATTTTCTGTACTATTTTGATCCAGCTGAGTGATATTTTCTTTCCTGGTATTTATTTCCTGCAAAAGAGCTATGACAATTCCTTGCAATATGACCGAAGTTATGGCAGTTATAACATTCTACAACATAATCTATCAAGGGAGAAAAAATATTTCTACTAGTAAAATTTCTTTGTTCTACATTATATCTACAGCTTGAAATTTTATGACCATATGCATTGCACTTAAAACAATAACCAGAAAAGGAACGAGTGTACCTGGGAAGTGGTTGTTTCCAGGTGGAGGTAGGAGCCCTGGGTATTTTTCTTCTTTGATGAGTGACTTTGATGAATCTATCATTTGCAACACTCCTTTCAAGCTTGGACTTGTTGTTTTCTTTTGCATGATACGGCTTATCTTGGTCAACTTTAATCTTGTCTTTAATATTTATTGGTTCTACGATTCTGACCTTTGATTTCTTTGAGGTTTCTCCTTCATCAAAGCCCAAACCAAACTTGATACCTGTGGGCCTTTGATTATTCAACATTTTATTCGGTTTCTCGAAGCTGTCTTCAAATTTTTGATGACAACTCAGTTTCCGATTCATCCCTTCTAGCTGCAACCTTAATCCAACTATATCTTCTTCTAGCTTGTTGCACTCATTTATTTTCACGATTAGCTGTGCTTCAAAATATTTAGACTTTTTCTTATGCTCTTCAGTTTGTACTTTCAAACTGATTATTAAATTGCTGGCCTCCTCAAATTTTCTTGTAATATTTTTATTTCTTTTCCTTTCTGCACTTAACTCTTCAAGAGCAGCCACCAACTCACCTTCCAGATCTACCTCGGCCTCATCATCTAATTTTTCTTCACACTCCTGGGTTTCTTCAGTTCTTTGTTCTTCGAAGGCCATGAACAAGGCTTCACCGGTTTCTTCTTCAGAGTCCTCACTGGAACTGTCTTCAGAAGAATCAATGTTATGAGAAATGAAACTTTTCTTCTTGAAGTTCCTTTTTATAAAATGTGGTTTCTTTTTCCAGACATTTCTTTCTGGATGTGTTCCTTCATCATTTTTATTTTTCTCCTTCATTGGGCATTTTGCTGCAAAGTGCCCGATGCCTCCACAGTTAAAACATTTGAACGATAGCTTACCTCTGTACTTTCATTTTGCCTTTACTAACTTCCTAACAAAGTTTGCTTCAGTCTCATCTGCAGATTCTTCTTCCTCAGATTCCTATTTAGATTTTATAATTTTCTGTGCTTGGAAAGCTGCTTCTCTATCTGAGGGCTTAGTTTGACCAATCCTCATTTCATATGTTGTTAGAGAACCATGCATTTCATCCATACTAAAAAAATTTAAATATTTTGCTTCTTCTATGGCAGAAACCTTTGCATCAAACCTTTTATTGAGGTTTCTTAGTACCTTCTTTACAACAACTGCATCTTCCATTTCTTCCCCGAGTCCTCTTATTGCATTGATGATTCCATTTACTCTTAGCGAGATAGGCTTCAATGTTCTCATCATCGGTCATCTTTAATGCTTCGAACTGGGCACGATGTGTTTGCAGCTTAGCTTCCTTGATTTTGTTATCTCCTTCATGAATGCTTTGCAGTTTGTCCCATATGAGTCCCTACCTGAACTGTCCAGCCTAGGGGGCTCTTGTGACTAGGCTACGAGTCTCTTCTTCAGCTATTGATGAGAAGGGAACATCAATAAAGTTGAATCCCCTTATAACATCTATTAAGTAATATTAATGTTATTAAATAATACATCACTTAAGTTATTTTCATCCATCAAAATATTGTTCAATACTCCTCTGAACAACCATCAGTGAAGGTTTCCTAACATCCAGTATGTCGAAGAATATCACTGAGCTTCTAGTCATCATCCGAAACCCTAAAAATGGACACTGCTAAAAATAGCAAGTTTGATCAAGTGATATCTAAACAAGTCTAAACGATCACCAAATAGGAGCTCTCTACAAACTTATAAATATTATAACACCTCCACATGGCTCCCCAATGTCTAAATTAGCCTACGGGAGCTCGTGTATAGGCTAACCTGCTCTGCACACTGACTGCCTAGAAAATGGGATATTACAAGTCCATAGAATCATAGAAGAAGAATAGGTAAGATAAGCCTTGATCAAGAAGAAGACCATAGAAGCCTTAATTCTAAAGAAAAATTTAGAGAATAATTTTTGATTCAAAAGATAAAGTTCTTGATTCAAAAGAAATACTCCAAATAAGAGTCCAAGAAATAGGAGAAAGGTTATCTCCATCAAAGCCTACAAATTGTAGAAGAAAGAGAAATGACCAGCGAAGTCCTATTCTAGAAGCAATAGAGTTAGATATCCAAGAAGAACATCTCATCACCAACACTCCCATAACTAGAAGGTTGAAGAAAATATCTCAGTTGGAAGATCAAAGAAGTTTCCAAATAGAAGACCTTTGAGAGGTCTCAAGAAAAAAAAGAAGAATGTTTGGAGAGCCTTACTGTAGAGCTCATAGAAGCATAATCAAAGGATTTCCTAGGAGAACTCATTGGAAAAACTCACTATCAATAAAAAGCTCCTAATAGTGAAGTACTTTGAACAATTGTCACTATCTGATAACAACAAGGCATGCCAAATATAGAAGAATAATACAATGAATGATATTCTTACAATGACACTGAGAGGGGGGGGTGAATCAGTGTAACTATTTAAAAACTTAAATCTGCAACTTTTAAAACAAATAGTGCAAGCTTAAAACTAGATAATGCAAGTTTCACACAAGAGCATCACACAACACAAGATTTTACGAGGTTCACCGATGTGGCTACTCCTCAAGTAATGACTGTTTGGACTTCAATCCAAATCCAGTCTTTGCAAGGATTCTCTCTTTACAAATAATTCTCCAGCACCCACTGGAAGGAGCACCAACCCTTGATTTTTTTCTGCTGCAACAGAAAGGAGCACCAACCCCTTTTACTAGGCACCCACTTGGATTTCAAATTTTTAACAAAATAATGACATAAAAATGCCTTCTCTTTTACAAGACCCTCACTGGTCTAAGGCTCAAACAATCTATCTTATAGAAGCATAAAGAGACTTGTTAGAGACTCAATATCTTCTGATCAATTCAAAAACCTCTCTGTTATTTTTACAATAAATATGCAGGTTTTTTTTTTTGTTCTCTTGCTGTTGTTAATCCAGCACTATTTACCACACTACGCCCTTTTTATGTATTCAATAATGCACAGTGCAGTTACACTCTTCTGCACTCATTCGAGTCCATTTATTTATTTTTATCAAATGGATCAATTTCATATAGCTCAAAGTTTCCCTCCAATTTCTCATGCATTCTTGGCTGTAAACAACGTGTCGATCCTTTCTGACAAGTTTTGCCTTTTAGCTACTTTCTTTCTGACTCACTCTGACATTCTGATAGCCTTTTTCTCTGCACATTCTGACTGGTATCCTGACAGTATTTCTGCGTATCTCGGATCATTGATGTTCTTCTTTCTGCTCTGTTGAAAACTGTGTATCCTTTATCTTCTTCGATCAACTATGCAATAGCACAATGCTTCTGCAATCAGTTCTCGATACAACCGTCCAGCTGTTCTGTTCTATCTTTAATGCTATGTTCCGTATCTTCCTTGTGAAGCTGTCACCTTTTCCAGTCAAGCTGTGTTACGGCCCTGCAATAGCCGTTTTTCTCTTAAATGCATTGCTTCGAAACTAACATTTGAAACTCCAGTCGACTCTTGCAGTGTATTCTCTAATCTTATGCTAACACCTGTCACTTGGAACTGCAGATCTGACCCAATTTAACTTTACTGTAACTGACTGCATGCTTATTCGACACTTGTCACTTTGCATGTATTTTTGACTTTTTCCCACCAAAACCATTACCTGTCACGATATCACGATGTTTTCTGCTTTCCTGCACTTTCCTTTGCTTACCTCCGCGAAATTGATACATGTCACGAAATTGCAACACATTCCACTTTTGCTGACGTCATCCTCCATGTTGTCGTGAAATCACGACATTATGGCTTGCTGAGGCTTCTCTGGAAACTTGTCATGATATCGTGACATTTTTAGACTTGCTGACGTCATCTTCAAAGATGTCGCGAAATCGCGATGCTTTCGACTTACAACGGCTTTTCTGGTAACTTGTCGTGATATCGCGACATTTTTAGACTTGCTGACGTCATCTTCAAAGATGTCACGAAATCGTGACGCTTCCGACTTGCAATGGCTTTTCTGGTGACTTGTCGCGATATCGCGACATTTTTAAACTTGCTGACGTCATCTTCAAGGTTGTCACGAAATCGTGACACTTCCGGCATCCTGCGGCTTTTATTTGAACTTGTCGCGAAATCGCGATGTTTCTGGCCTCCGTACAATTCTTTCTTCATGCAGCCGCAAAAACCTTACCTGTAGCGAAATCGCTACACCTTTCTGACTTAACATTTTTCTTTGTTGCATCTTCCGAAAATCTAACTTTGTTGGCTTGGTGTTTCCTCTTGCTTCGACTTGTTGATCTCAAGACTTGTAGCGCAATCGCTACCCCATTGTGTTTTGAGTTTTGCACTTGTAGCGAAATCGCTACACCTATTCCCCTTGCTTTTCAAACTTGTGTCAAAGTCGCTGCCCCTTTGCGCCTTTTATTTCAAACCTGTAGCGAAATCGCTACACTTTTTGCCTTGCATTTCGAAGCTGTAACGAAATCTCTACACTCTTGCATTTTGTATTTTGGACTTGTAGCGAAATCGCTACACCTTCTTGACTTATCACTTTTTCTTTTCTTTAGCCAGCGAAATTGCAACATGTAGCGAAATTGCTACGCTTTCTTCACTTTGCTGCTTTGCCTCCAACATGTCGTGAAATCACGATAGTTTTTATGAACTTTCTCTCTCCTCCTTTTTGTCGCGATGTCGCGACACTTTGCGCCCTTAGTGCTTTTCTTTCGAAACTGTCGCGATATCACGACGCTTTCTCATGCACTTTCTCTCTCATCCTTTTTGTCATGAAATCATGACAATTTTGCTTATGCCTTCTCTCTCCTCAGCCATGTCAAGAAATCACGACAGAAAATATGTCGCGATATCGCGACAGTTTTCTTCCTTGTATTTTTTTGCAAATTTCTGGATCTGGGTCCCCTCTGTTTTTCTTGAAATTTTCTGCACTTGATCTGACTGACCTCTAAACTGCATCAACTGCATCAATCTATCTGTGTTGACAACAATTACAATACTTTTGCACTGCTTTTGCTGCACCTTGCTCAACAATGAAGACCTCAAGATATTTAGAATCTTGAGAAGAAAAAGATCATGTATGAAGTTAGATTTTGATAATAAGGTTGAAGGAAGATTTAGATGAAATAAACCTATCAAATCTAGGAGAATTGGAGATTACCTCTCATAACAAGAAGGTATAAGTTGAGAGAAAAGAGTTATCTGAAACTATAGTAGAAGATAGAAGATTACTGGAAGGATTAAGCCACCAAACCTAAGGCTCAAGATAGAAAGTTCAAGACCTTAGTTTGGTGAAGCAAGAAGTTGTTATGGATATCCAAAAAGAAGCTATGAATTCATCTACTACAAGGCAACAACTTGGTGAAACAAAACACCAAGATCTACATCTACTTTAGAATACATTAAAGGTAAGCAACTAGGGTGCAATCAATTGAACTTAAATTAGGGTTCATTATCAAATTCCATTAAGCACCATATTTGGATTAAATTTGCAAGAAGAAGGGCTCATATTATAGTCTTCCAAAAAGTGCAAAAGAAGAATTCATTTTAAGATATGTTTGCACATTAATAGGATTTGGATATTTTTGAAAGAAAGAAAACTATCATCTATCTATTATTTATCTAGAAAGCAATAAGACTACATCCTACAATATTGATGATAGTGAAATTGTAGAAGATTATTAAGTGCATTAGAATTTATTCTACGATATTATTATCATTAAAAAGTGCATTATTAGTCCATTATAGCACTATACTAGTTGATCTTTGAATAGTTACTCTCAAGAAATTAGTTTGTGTTACTAAAAGCATAAAACTAGCACAAGAATCTACAACACTGTGTGGCCAAAGGAAGCCACCATTACAATCAAAAGGTGAAGAAGGAAGCCACCATTAATATCCTTGAAGGAAACCTCAAATCAAGACTTGGTGAGTCTCAAGATTCAAGGAAAATATAAGGATTTCATTTAAGTGCAAGAGAGTAAAAATTCCTACCTCAAAAACAACATCTCATTAGATTGGATTAACCATCATTAAAATACCCAAGGAAGAATATTAAAAGAGGTAATAAGGATTTAATAAAAATGTCCTTCATATTGGTGCAAATATAACTATTACATAACACCTCCTTGGTTCCTTTGAAAGAACAAAATCCATCATATTTACAAGGAGCAAAACATCTGTCATATTTTACAGGTTGAAGGGCAGAATTCGAGCAAGATGAAGGAGCCACCTAAGAGCTCACATGTATAAGAATCAAGGTGTTTAAAAACACCATTTCTCCATGTCCAATCCAAGCCCTAGAAGAGAGCACATCACCTACAATATTGGATTCATATAATAAGCCATTATCATCTAAGTCTATGTAGAGAAAAGGGCAGCATACAGAGGGAAACTATCTACGTATGGATAAGCACCATCAAATCTAAAAAAAAAACTAGTAATGAGCTATTATAAAAGACATATGAATAGTGTAGAAGAAGCGCTATCAAGGAAAAACAAAAGGATATAAATCGGCTATTAAAAAATATGAACAAAAAACATATTACTAGGCATGAAATGATAAAGAAATAATTGCTATATCCAAGGTTTCTACTTGGAGAGAATGTTCACCATTGAAAACCACAAGAAGTTGTCATAGGACCTTCATTGAAGAGTGCCATAGAACCAAGAAGCAATACAACTGGTGCCATCCATAATCCTCTTCAAGATAACGAGCGAACAATAAAGAGAGATTGTGTGTGTTTCAAGAAACATAGTAAGCCAATGCACATTTTCAAAGAGATAAGCAAAAGATAGGGTATCGTTGGAGCATTAGAAGAAAGGCTTACATGCATAAGCTGAGTACCACTTGGCACAAGAGCTCTAAGATTTCAAAAATTTTCAAATATTCAATGCTCAGGAGGAGTTACAAGTCTTTGGGAGATTACCACCAAACTTATCATTGCATACATTGGAATATCAACACCTACAAAGTAACGCTCAAGTGACACTTGTCTAAAATTCACAAGGAAGCATTCATATTTAAAGCATACATATTGAAGAAGGAAATTGCTAAATTTCAAAGGAGAAGATTAGCATTGAATGGTGTGAAGCATATTCAGAGGAGAGGGCTAATTTAAGCTTGTGCACCATTCGAATGAGAGAGCTAGAATTAAAGAAGTTGTCATAAATATTAGGGAATACAGTGCCACATTCGATCAACAATCCACATCTCATTCATGGAAGGAAATACCTCATTCAATCAGTAATTCAATACATTGTTCATTGAATAAATATGTCATTGAAACCAGTATATCAACATACTATTCATAGAGAAGGAAGTGCATCATTGAAGGCGAAGATAAGATCGAGCATTCTTAAATTCATATCAGTGTCGGTTACAAAGAATATAAGCACTACATAAAGGAGAACTCACATTGGTCAAAGCACTACATAAGGGAAATTTTAGCACCAGTCTAAGAAAGCAGTGACTACCATACAAATTTGCCACCTCACAATATCAAAGTCAAAGGAATACTAAGGTAAATAGAAGACTATTTATTGCTTGCTATAAATTAAAGAATATAGGAGTTATAAGGGTAATTATATTTACTATTGCAATTCATTCACTTAGCATTAGTAATATATCAAGCAAGCATATTACAAAATATTTATATTTGTAAATAATAAAGGAGGAATAAGGAATTTCAACTTGGAAATTAAAAATCATATTATTGCAAATATTATATTGTTTTATAATATTCCAAATTAGGGATTCATAAGGAATACTACATCAAATAAATTAATTGGAATTTAGAAACATTAAACATCAAACATCAAAAGCTATAAAGGAGGTCTATTAATAAAAATCAAGAGTTGGAAATACATTGGCATGCTTGTCTCAAACCATATTAAAGGGATAAAATAAATCCAACCAACAAAACCTCATCTAATTAGAAAGTGCTTAAGTTCAATAGGGGCAATAAGGTGTAATAGAAGTTGATTTTTGACACTTTATCCATCATATAGCATATAAATCTATATGAATCATATAGCATATCCAAAAGCACTAGGGAGTCATAAGGCATTCTACAAATCTTGATAATTATAGCATTTATCAAAAAATTTCAAGTACTTAATCTATTTTGAATCATAAGGTTTCTACAAAGTCTACAAGTACTCTACCAATTCACATATTTTAAACTAGGGAGATATAAGGAATCCTACAAAAATCTAATAAATTTCATCAAATCAAGCTCATAACTAGGGAATTATAAGGAAGACCACTTAGAAAATTTGATATAAGCTCTATAATCCATTCTAAGAAGCTAAAAATATCTACCTCAAGTAATACAACAAATAATGACATGAACAACACTATTAGAAAAGAAAGAGCAAGTGTCATAAAAAGTAGAATCAAGAATTCACTCATAAAATCTGAAGGAAACTTAGATCCCACTTTGAAAGGATACATAATAAAGCTTTAAAAGATAGGTTTGAAATGATGGAGCTCTATCTACATGCTAAACTCATTAAAGTAATCGATAATGGAAATAATGACATTCAAATTCCTTTAGAACATGGAAGCATATTATACATGGCACTACTTTCATTCAAATTCTATAGGGATGAAAATGTAGAACATAAGGGATTGATAGAATTACTTACATTGAAAATAAAAATGGATGAATCATCATTAGCAAAGATATTTCAATCCTCATGCAGTCTTAGTACCTCAAGTTCTACTAACTCGAAATATTATCATGATGCTCTAAGTGTATGTTTAGAAAATTCAACACAAGACACAAAGAATGATGAGAAGAACAAAGGCAAAGAGAAAATATCATTGCAAGAATTAGGTATAGAACAACCACCTATGAAAGTACTGACTCCAATAAAGAAGAAGAAGAACCAATGCAAGAAGGCATACAATGCAATGTGAATTAAAGAGGATACAAAAGATCACATCAAAATGAAGAACAATCAATATTGAAGATTGAAATATTTAATACCCAAATAATATAATACATGGGTGTGTTAGAGTTAGAATATATTACATCATTTAGGTCATGTAAATGTACCACCTATGGTACATAGTTAGAGTAGAGATTAATTTAGGGGGAAGTTAGCTTCTTACTTCAAGCAATGTAATAAATGTACAAGTGTCAATGTGCATGTTGTAGTGTGCAAGGTATCCACTTGTACAACTAGGTAGAGTGTTGGCCAAGGAATATATTTTCCTATATAAAGGGCCTAATAGTGGTAGATCATAAGACAGATCATATAGATTTCAAGAGCATTGTTGTAGAGAGTAGTTTATGGTAGAGATTCCATATGGAGCACAATGTAGTTCTTTAGCTTATATTAATGGAGTGACTTTATCCTCCATACTGCATTGTATTTTCACCACTTTCTATTTATAGTATATTTTATTCATATTGCAGAATCATTTATTTCATATTATTAGGACATGTGTTAGATCTCTCCCTCTGCATATATCCTCAAAAGCTAACACTGAGATGAAGACCAGTACAATATGGCATTCACCACCAAATGGGGAACATTTGCATATCAATGGATGCCATTTGGGCTATCTAATATTGATTCTACATTCCAAAGGGAAATGGACTTGGTATTTGGTGAGTTGGTGAACAAGGTGACCATTATTTACCTAGATGATATGATTATCTTCTCTCACAGGAAGGAATACAATGTGGAGCATCTCAAACAAGTCTTTGAAAAGAGCCAAGAGTTTAGGATATTATTGAATCTAAAAAATCCATCTTTTTTGTGCAAGAATGTAAACTCCTAGGATATCTGGTGTCGAAAGCAGGCTTTCCATTGATCTAGATAGTGTAAGAACCATATTGGATGTACCATTGCCTATGAATAAGAAGGGGCTTCAGTTGTTCTTTGGACATATAAAATTTATGCAAAAATTTGTATCAAAATTTGCTCTGATAGTCAAACCCATGAAACATATGTTAAAGAAATATGTGGAGTTCAAATGGATAGACACCCATAGGGATGCTTTCAAAATAATTAAGGAAGCTATTTCACAAGCCCCAGTTCTCACCAATCTGAATTATTCTAGGGATTTTATTTTATATGATTTTTGAGTAGAGGAAAGTTATACGACAGTCCTCACACAGAAACGAGATGATCATAATGAAAGACCAATTACCTTTCTTAGTTAGACTCTAAATGATCATGAAGAAAGATACAATTTAATTGAGAAACAAGTGTATGTTGTTATGAAGTCTCTCAAGTAGTTCATTCATTTTGTCTCCAGAGAAAAAATATTGTATATGTGATGCACCTAGGTGTCAAAAATTTTGTGATTCAGAGAGAGTGGGGTGACCAGAGAGCTGGATGGAAAATGAAGATTCAGGATTTTGATGTAGAAATTTGGCCACCAATGGTGGTAATAGATTGATTACTTTGCCAGACTTGGTAGAGTCTGCAATTGTGGATTCTAATTTATGCATAGAAGACGTTCATTTTGTTGAGTCAGAAGAATCCCAATAACCAATTTCATCCTAGATAACTAGTTTGACTCATTATTTTAACTCTGGTATATTTCCAGAAGGATTGGTGGCATCTTAGAGGTGCAAATATAGGTTGCAAGCCAAAAAATATGTACTGATCAGTAATACTCTCTACCAGAGGACTTTTAATGGAATATTACTATGATGCATACCCCTAGAGAAATCTTTAAAGGTTCTTGAAGAGTTCCACTCTAGAGTTTTCGTATGACATTACTCAACATAGACCACAACAAAAAAAATTATAAGAGTAGGATTTGATTGGTCTTCCATGTTCTCAAATGAATTCAAATTGGTTAGGGTATGTGATAAATATCAAATATTTATTGAGAAAGGAAAACATCCTACCATGTCTTTACGACTGATGTTTTTAGAAGAGTCATTTCAACAATGGGGATTGGATTTCATTGGATTTATTATTCCAAGTTCATAAAATGGTCACAATTACATCCTAATAGAAACATATTATTTTACAAAGTGGACTAAGGCCGAAGCCACCAAGCATGCTGACCAACAAATGGTTATTGATTTCATTTATTTGTTGACCAGGTTTTAAATCCCCACCACCATTATTTCAAACAATGGCACATCCTTTATAGGTGCCAAGACAATGTATTTTTCTAGAAGATATGGCATCTACTAGAACACCACCTTAAATTACTATTCATAGGGAAATTGTCTAGCTGAGTCTACAACTAGGAAAACCCGATATTAATGCTATAGTATCTTATCTACCAAAAAAAAGGAATGTTCTCAAGATAATAAAGTGAAGTATCGAGCATAACCCCAAAAGCTAGAACCTCCTACTTGATAAAGCATTATGGGTGGATAGGATAACCCCAAATAAGAATTTAAAAACATAACCATACACCTTGATATATGGAAAACAAGTGGTCCTTCTAATCAACCTAGATCTCCCAATGCTAAAATTCATGAGTGAAATAGATGCAGAAGAATTCCTAGTAGTGGAAAAGAGGATGGTACAACTGATATAGCTAGAAGAAAAAGAGAACAATCATAAAATAATTCATGTTGGCATCATAATGCAATCAAGCATTGGTTCGACAAAAAGGCAAGGCCAAAGGAATTTTTTGAAGGTGATATCATTCTAAAATGGGATGTGGAGTGTGCAAAGCTAGGCATGCATGAAAAATTTAACCCCATATGGTCTAGGAATTACCTCATTGAAAATTGCAAAGATGCAAGCTTCTATCGGTTAACCTTGATGAAAGGCTACTCGTAATCCTAGTGAATGGCCAACATTTTAAGCATTATGCTTAACCTTACGAGCAACAAGTATGTATATATGTATACAATTGTTTTCTTTTTAATTTTGTTTTCTCTGTACATACTCAAATTTATGAATGATCTCCTAGTCTCTAGCATGCCAAATGTTTAGCCAACATTACCTTCCATACCTCAAGCCTCCTGAGATAAAGTAAATCACCAAGTTTTACACCAGATGGAAAATTGGAAGATAGTTTAGCACTAGTTCCTCTCAAAATTCCACCTTCCCTTGGGTGGAGAATTCCTTGGGCAGAGAATTAGGAAGGTGGCAGAACTTGCACGCTCCAAAAATACCACACCAAACAAATTGGAGCGTATTTGGTGACCACCAACTATTTATCGACAGGTAATGATGTTCCACTAGGTGTAAGCATGCAAGTATTCATAACACTTGTCCTTCATCTCAAGAACTGATAGTATTATCATTTCCTAAAATTACTAAGAAATATGACATTAATTTTATGTGTGGGGGAAGCCAACCACTACTCTAGTAAGATCTACACAATCCAACTGGTTCTCATTCAAAGGTAATGCACATACCAATAATGTCATGACGGTAACAGGAAAATCAACAAGACCTTCCAATTGGTAATTCCTTTATCACACACATCAAAGTAATGGTAGAAGTGGGAAAATTACCTGAAGGATTATAAATAACCATTAAGGTCATATTCCAGGCATGATCTATCCAGAGCCTATGGTACCATGACATATGGTGATGGCATGATGGTTAGAGAAGTTCAATAAAATAGTAATTTTTTAAATTCTTGTTTGCTCAACTAACAAAAATAGCCTACATGGGATTTATGGTTGGTTAAAAATTTCACTTCCTAAATATACTAAGAAGAGCTTCCTATTAGACAAATCATGCCTCAATGAGATTTTTCTCGTTTTGAGTAAATTCTCCAAATGGTCCTATCAGTTTCCTATGTGGCACTCCTTTTGAGCATTATAAGTAGAATGTAATTTTGGTGTTCCAAATTTGCCCCTCCTATTGCTCATGTTGTCATACTATCAAGGCTGAATATAAGGGTTTACAATGTCAAGATCAAAGAAAATCATTGATATTCAAGGGTAACATTATTTTGAAAAGGGAGTGTAGGGGTTGAAAGCTAGAAGTATCAAAATGACTAAGGTGAAACCATAGAAATAGTTAGAGGATGTGTATAAGAGTTTTTTTTATACTAGAATTACTCTTAGCGCAAAGTTTAAGATTCCTCGTGAAGAAGTAACCATTATTGCAGCAAAACCAAAGTCTAATAGCCCAAGGGTTATTTCATGGATAACTTTGCTTACCCCTTTCATGCCAATATTTTTTCACCTATGCCCTAAGTTGTTTCACACAATTTTAGAATTCTATGATGCAACCACTGGCATAGTATGAAATGATAGGTTGCAAGTGCTATTCTATATAAATGCAAAGACCATTAGAGACACATTTTACATTAATAATATACCTAAAAACAACATCCCAAAAGAGTGTTTGAAGATTATAAGCCTAGAATAATAGAGGGAAAAATTGATCCAAGATGACCCCAGGAGTTGGGCAACTAAAGTATTGGGTAAACTACCAATGGATTTCATGGAAAATATGTGAGCATTGATGGATTTTAGGGATGGAGTCTAGCCTATTATTTCAATGTTGGTGGTGCTATTGGGTCTTCCATATGGTGATACTATTTAATCCCATCAGATGGCAATGGCTCATGCTGTATTGAGAACCCATAATACTATGAGACTAGATTGGGTAGAGTTCTTAGATAGATATATGAAGAAGCAACTAGTGGAATACCAAATAAATTTTAGTATAGGGTTTTGATATGTATCCTATTTGGTTTGGTATCCTATTTTTAGCTTCTTTTACCATATACCTTGGAAAATGCATTGTGTGCCATACAAGGAAATTGATGAGGAGGGCAACAAGCATCCTATAGTAGATTGGACACACATGTTAAAGATGAGCAATTAATATCTAGTGTTCAATAAGAATTTTTGGGACATTCACATACATGTGTTTACAAGGTATGCCCATGCCTATCTAGCAAGGTGTAATATTTTTTGAGGGGTAATAAGTGGGAAATAAGGGACAGGTACTATTTATAGGAAGGAACTTGCATACAATTGTATGAGTTCTTAGGTTTCTCGTATTTAATCCCATTTTATGTGATAGATTGGATTTTTTCCATGGGGGTATGCTGACAAATTTACCCTATTGAAAATAAATTGGGATTGGGGGTAAAAAATAAGGTAATATTTCCTAATATGGTAGCATTTGGATCCATCATCATGCCTAAGAAGGATTACGCTACATTCGAGAAGCTGTATGAAAGGTTATTAGCCTTAGGACTTCCTATGGTGCCCCCTATATGGCATTATGATCTATATGATATCCTCAGTACAAAGCTCCATGACATCAATGCTAGTTGTGTCAATTCATACATAAGAACAACAAGGATAATAAGGATTTTATAAACCACAAAAACCTAGTACATAACTAGATTATACCATTCACACACTTTTAGATGCATGAATGGTAATCCTAGAGATCATGTTACCCATACAAGTGGGTCTTTGATCCTAAAAGGAATCCGGATTAGTGCCTAAGATTAAAGTTGGTTCAGTTGATAGCAAATAAGGAAAAAAGAAAAAAAATCAAGATAGAATACTGGTGGATAATACGTAGTGATATGGATGACATCAAATAATCCTTTTTAGGAAGGATTGATAGTACCTTTGAAACAATATTTGACACTGACTATGTATCTTGGAATAAAATAAAGGATGATGATCTCACCCCATAATTTTTGAGATAATATAGCATAGTGGGGATCAAAAAATATGTGGAGGTAGAAGAATATGAAGAAGAAGAGAATGAAGAGGATGAAGAAGAGAAGCAAATTCTACCCTGATTTCAAGAAAATCCAACCCATGAGCAGGTGGTCAAGCAGGAAAGGCACTCTGCACAACTTTGTAGGGTATTAGGAGGACTAGGTCAGCCAGACATTTTGGAGTAGAAGCATAGAAACCACCTGTAACTTTTCCACAAGGGTTGAATATTGGTAGAAAGAGGAAATAATCTACCAAATCTAATACCTCTCTTGAGATAGGCACAACAGAGCCCAAGTGGCTAAAAATATAGCTAAAAATACCAAATAAGGAAGAAGCAGGGATGGCCACTTAAGCAAATACAAAAAAATAAGAGGTAGAACAAGCCTTGAAGGTTGCAAAAATTCAAAGTGCAATAGAAATTCATTCCCATTCCCCATCCCCTTAGAATTCTCCTTCATTGGAAAAAATTGAGGATTCACCTACCCTATCCCAAACTCAAGCCTTAGGGATAATTCTAGCCCTGGCTACCATGTGTAAAAGTTATAATCCTAGGAGTAGTTCTCCCTAGAAGCCTATAGAGTCTCCTTAACCATCACTCATGCCTAATACACATGTCATTTTACCTCTTCCTTAGCCTCCTCTATTTTCACCTGCACCATCACTTATTTCATCATACTAGGAACAAATTCCATCTAAGTCGGATTCACTATCCTCACCACCAAGATAGCCTAGACCCTAGTTTGATATAGCTAGTGTAACCCTAGCTTGGGTAATAATTTCTTACCCCCTAACCCCATTACCAACCTTTTTGAAAACCATATTGTATCCTAGGAAGTGGATGAAACCCTTCTAGAAGCCTTTAATGTTGTAAGAATAGCACACGATAATCAAAAGTAGTGGATGAATTAGTAGATGTAGCAATTGCATGATGAAAATATGGAGGACATCCCATACACTCATTATGAGGTTGAACCAATTGAAGGCAAGAAGCACAAAATATTTGCTCATCCCAAGGAAAAGAAAGTTCTTGTAGACATGAAGCTAGAAGATTGGTAGTATGATCTTCAATCCATAAATCTGGATGATATCACCTAGGTGGAGGCTCTCAAGAAAATTTATGCCAATACTAATACATTATTTGTAAAATGAAAAGGCATTGAAAGGAAGATTAAAGTAGCAAAGAAAATAATTCAACCATTGGAAGTATAGCTCTACAAGGTGGGGCTAGGCTAGCATGCTTTGGAGGATGAGGTGAAATAGTTGAAGGATACCTTAGATAGGGCCCCTCCCCAACAAGTATCGAAGCAAAAGGACAAAGAAATTTCCACCTTGAGGAGTGATCTTGAGGAGGTTGAATTCAGAGGTGAGTTGCAACAGTGACAAAATACTTTACATACCTACACTTGCTAAGTTCCAGAAGGAGAAGAGCAAGCCCCAGGGATAATTAATATCTAGAGAATAGGTTAAGAGCATCAAAAATTATTTTTGGGATAAAATAAAAGAAGTGATGTTTAAGTTACTTCCATATTTTATGCAGAAGTTAGAAGAGGTCTTGATAATCTCTAAGCTGGCAAAAAAGGAGTTAGATGCTAAGGTAAGTTCGGTGCAAAGCATGGGAGGCCAACATTGATATTAAAGCTATTATTATAAAAAGGAGACTCCTACCTATCCAAGTACTTAGCAAGAGATATAAAACATGGTGGAATTGTTATGCAACAAGTATTAACTCTTGTAGAATTGTATTTTGAAGGTAAAGAGCGTTATGTTGCAGTAAAAAATGTGGAAAATATGAATAGGAACAACTCAAAACTTAAAGAGCTCAGCTCCCTAGGACTTTGGTACAACAAGGAAGAGCTCTATATAGAAGAAGATCTGAATAAGATATTAAAGGATCTAAAGGAATGTGAAAGTGAATTTGTGGCACCACAGGAACTGATAGCGGTGAATCAAATGCTTATGTAGTCCTCAAGCTTTCAAGTATTATTCCCAAGATAGAGGATATAATTGATAAGTACATTGACCCATCCTACAAGGATTTTTACCACTTGGATGCCATTGTTGACAACATCAAAGTTTTTACTTTCCCTGTTATAAAGGCATAAAACCAAATTTATCAAAAGTTTCAGGTTCAAGCCATTTCAATAGCTACCTTATGAGCTAAGTCCTTAGAAACTCAAGAGCAGTAGCAAAAGGATCCTAGAGAAGTGGCATAGCTTTTATAGTAGGCAGGTTTTGTAAACATATTTTGTGCAATATATGTTTTTGTTTGCACTTTGAGTTGACTCCATGGCCCAATGGTTGTGGTCAAAATTTAATCTTGTTGGTGTAGGCTATTTTCACTTCCCCATTTTCTCTGGGTTCTATATTTCTAGCAAGTGAAAATCCTTGTAAGTCACCAAAACCAGGGTTATGCATAAGGGGTAATACCAAAAAAGTATTTATAAAAATTTGGTGAATCTTAATGCAAATCAAGGTGAATCGTGTCTAAACTAGGTGGCAAATTTTTCAAAATTTTGCAGAAAAATTATCAAATTTTGGCAAAATTTTAAAATATTTCATAAAAACTATAAAAATCTGGCAACTAGTAGAGCATAACTGGTAGAGTGTGATTGATAGAATACGATTTATAGAGTGTGACTGATAGAGCACGACTGGTAGAGTGTGACTAGTATAGCATGACTAGCAGAACACGATTGGCAAAGGGTGACTAGAAGACGATGACTAGTAGAAAGCAACTAGTAGAGGGTAACTAGTAGAGGGTGACTAGCAAAGAGCGACTAGCAGACAGTGACTGGTAGACAATGACTGGCTAAGAATGACTAGTAGATGGCAATTGGTAGAGGGCGATTGGTAGAGGGTGACCTTTACCTACGATTGGTAGAATACGACTAGCAGAGCATGACTGGTAGAGGGTGACCTCTGCTAGCATCAATAGGATGCTACCATGTGCCCTCTCCTCTACCACGTGTCATGCATCCACAAACTTCAGCCATGCAAACTTCTATAAATAGGAATGCAGGCTCATTTTTTGCCCTTCTTTTCTAGCATAGATTTTTTTAGAGCTTTTTCCAGAGCATTTTTCAGAGCTTTTTCTAGAGATTTTTTAGTGTTTTCAAAGCATTTTTAGAGTATTTTCAGAGCATTTTCAGACCATTTTTAGAGCATTTTCAGACCATTTTCAAAGCATTTTTAGATCATTTTTCAGATCATTTTAGTGTAGAAATGGCTAGCTCTTCCTCTCCTCTACCTATGAAAGTGTCATTCAAGAACTACTTTTGCCCCAACATTTAGAATATTTTTGGCACACCTGGAAGAGATTCGCAATGGGTTTACACCTCTGGAGTCGCAGGAGTGATCAAGATGCCACAGTTCAATGCCAACATCTCCCTGATGCAAAGGATAGTTAGTTCCTACGACCATGACGAGTCCACTATTCACATCAAAGTGGATAATAGGGATATTATTTTTCTGTGAAACCCTCAGATGTGCAGTGACTAACAGGGCTGCCATTTATGGATGGTCACCTAGTGAGCAACCAATACGCCTTGAGCGAAGAAGACAAACGACTATTGGAGACCAAATACGGTGTCCATTCCAATAATTTGAAAGGTATATTTTTAAAATTTAGTTTTTATTTTTCTGCATTTTTTAGGTATTGTAGTTTCCATTTTCTAATAATGTTCTCCCTTTTGTAATTTCTATTTTCTAATAATGTTCTCCCTTTTTTTAGTTAATTCTACTAAGTCGAAAAGGGGCTTAAACATTTCCAACATTGGAGATAAATTTCTTCATGCTTGCATTGAATTTTTCTAGGCAAGACTTATTTTGTAGGGATGACCTACAGATATCCTATTTTGGGTATTGGCCTATTTGGTTCGATGTATTACTGGCATCATATTTGATTGGTCCATGCACATTTCAAACCACATTAAACAAGATCTTCTGAACACCCAGAAAATACAATCTTCTTATGTAGTAACAACCAACAATTTTATTATTTCTCTTTTTAATGAAGCATATTACAATATTCAAAATGGCCCTCCTCCAACTGCATTGCACCCAAGCTTGATGGCTATTGGTATGACGAAGCAAGAAATACAGGTAAAATTATTTTTTTGAAAAATCTATGTTTTCTTTCTTTCCAATCAATCTTTTTATTTTCTAATTTTCTTTTGAAAGCAAAAAAAAGTAACTCCATCTTCTAGTAAAAGGGATGTCACCTTTAGGATGCAAGAAGCCACTATATATTCTAACATGCAATCACAATCATCACCAATAACTACCTCAAGAACCATGAAACGTTCAAGGTCTCCTACTGATCAACATACACCTACGACTCCTTTTATTTCTAGACATGTTACAATCGACATTGAAGAAGTAACCTCCAACTCACAAGGTAACCTTATTATTCAAAACTACTATTTTAAATGATGTATTTTAATGATTTTAAATTATATTTAGTTTAAGAAAATATTTTATATGTTTTCAGAGCAAGGGCAAGTGGATGCATCATCAATGGGTGTAGAGTCTGAGTCTAGTATGTTTGGTTAAATTAAATCTCTTTTTATGGCATTATTTTTTACACTAGTTTTAATTGATATTTTCATGTAAAATTTTGTAGACGCATTAGTTACATTCAAAAGACTAAAAAAAATATGCCTCCACCATCTCCACACCCACAAATGCACCCACAACAAGTCCATCCACAATAGGTACCACCAATGGTGAGGAACCAATCTCGCATGCATGGGAAATAATTCCTCACACCACCACCTTTGGGAGCAAGCAAAAGTCTTTCCAAGACACACATCATGTCTAATATTTCTTACTTCCCAACATTTTCCCTTGGGAATTTCTCAAATGTGCAGAGCGCATCTCAAATACCCTCTAGGAATCTCGATGATGATTTTCTTTATCAGGATACCAATCCTAAAACTTTACCTTTCAAGGCAAGTGATGTGCTTCAAGGTCCACAGAGCCATCATGAAGTAGAAGAGAATGTTGAGGTAGATGCCACTAGAGTTTCCTCATCCCCCCATCAAGTCACCACCCATCATCCTCTGAACGATGATGATAAAGTTAATTTTTTAGAAAATATTTTATTAGCTAATAGATGTAAAGCTATAGTTAATGATAGTCTACTTTTAGATATTGATAGTTTAAAATATTGGGAATATCAGGCCAAGGTTTTGATAAAAGAAATAAATGCTCGATACAAGAATTTTTCAAAAAGAAAGGAGTTGTTTTCAAAGGTGGAGAATGAGCCACAAAAGCTTGATGCTTTGTTACATAAAGTTGAATCTAGCACCGTGCAGGCCGAGTCTATATACAATGATGAAATTCTAAACATTATGTTGAATCGATTAGAAAACCTCAATGTCGAGGCCCAAGCATATTTCAATGAATGGGCAATAGATAAGAAAAAAGTAGCAGTTGCAGAAACTACAAGACTTACCACTGATGTAAGTTTTACATATAACTGAAAATCATTTTTTTCTTAAATATATTTTGTTTATAAATATTAACCTTTTTCTCTTCTATTTTGTAGTCTAATTTTGAACACTTAAAGATGCAAGTCAGCACCATGAAAACATTGATTAAGACTACAAGAACTAGTGTGATTAATGCTATGGAAGTGAAGAAAATATTACAATACACTATCAGAGAAAATAATTGGCTGAAGAAGTTTATCAAAGATAAGGGCCTGGATGTGGAGGTTGTATTAAAACAAAATGAGAAAGAACTTAATGCACCTTTTAGAGAAGATCCTACGAAGGAAGAAGGTTCATTGCTAGTGGGGTTGAACACTACAACTGAAAGTCTGGTAAGAGCTGGTGCATTGCAAGCAAAGGATATTGAGGAAGATCCAGTTGAACCTTCAAGCACCGTGGAGAAAGAAAACTAGTTGACTATTGTTTTTTTTGTTGAGGAGAAACCAAACATGTTGTATAGCTTTTTTGTAAATTGTAAAAGAATGCTTTCAAATCAATAAAAGAGACAATTTCCAAAAAAATTGTATTATATTTTTGAAATTTTGTTTTAAATATTGTGATGTTTTGATTAGTTATGTGGATGCAATAAATAATTTTGAATTATGAATGAATTGCTAGGAAAAATGTACATAGCCAAAATGTTCTTTTATGTTTTATAAAATAATTTGAAATGATTGAAATGCAACACAAATATTTACTTTACCATAAATGGTTTATAAAATATAAATCTATTAAATAATTTGAATATCATAGACTAATAATCCAATAACAAGGCTTAAATAACATGATATACAAAATATCCAATAACATGTCTATGATATAAAAAATAATCCAATGATCCATAATCAACATATATGTAATCAAATAATCCAATTTCATCAAAATATACATAATCAATTAACAGGGCTATGATATACAAAATATCCAATAGCACATCTAATCTCATATTATATGATATCAAAAAATACATGTCTCAAATTATAATCAAATCTCAATATTCTGTAGAAAATTGATAACATAATATGTGAAATCTATTCAAATGAAAGCATCCATTGATTATAATGTTGGAAGCTAGAACAAACACTTTTTAGATTGTACAAAATATTTTGTACTCATACCCAAAAATTTTGTCACCATAGTCTGATCAATGTTACCATTATCCTCATCATCATGAGTATTCGTGACACCTCTTCTCTCTGCTAGAGATTTCCAATATGCCAAAGCTCTTTCATAAGGATACTTCTCCACCTCATAGGTCGACACATATACTCTCAAACAATTTTCCAAATTTTTGTCCAACCTATTTCGAACTTTAGATTTTACATATGATAATGCACTAAATACCCTTTCATCTTCCATTGATCCTAAAATCATCGTTTGACATAATTCATATAAAAGAAAATATTCACTCATAGTATGTTGTAAGATACTACTAGGATGTAATATTTTCCACAAACGTGAAATAGAACCTGTTTCATGATGGTTAGTGAATTGTGAAACTTGAGAAGACATTGTCATTCCAAAATAGTTTGATTGTTTTATCAAAATATCTTTGTTGAGAATACCATTGATTTCAATACCATTGACTTCCACATGTTTAGTGAAATGGTTAGCAAGAGTGCCCATGTATTTGAGAAACAAACCATTTATAGTCTGGTATTCATTACAAGGATCCCAAAACATCGGGTTAACCACACCCATAGCCTCAAGCAATTCATCTCTTTGAAAATGGTCTCTTATTTCTTTTATCAATGATTCTGCTATTTTTTTTAGTTTAATTTTTGTATCGTGTACAACTACATCAAATATGTTGTATGTTATAGGTATTTTTTCAACTTCATTTGTAGCTATATCCATTCATTGACCAAAATAATATAAAGGTATTTCCTTTTCATGGATATTAATACATAGATGATCATTTATGTTGAACTTCAAAAAGTTTTGAGGATCATTGATGTTTGTTAATGCTCTCCAACTCTCAAACATGGGATCCATAAAAATTTCACCAGACACATACATCATATCAATATGCATACAAATTTGTTTTCTCACCCTAATGAAATCCACAATATAAATCGATCTTTGTTGTGCAAGTTTAATCAAAGTATTCATTTCTTCCAACATTGGAAGAATACCACACAATGTGAGAAGTGTTTCAAAGTCACTCATTCAAAATAACAAATCTTTAGCCTTATCAACTACCCTACGATTTGCATACATAAACCCTACCAAGGATTGATATTCTTTGAAAACTCTATATGTTGGTTGATACAATGAAATCCACCTAGTATCTACATCTTTTAACAAGTTTTTTACCTTCAGTAACTCCTAGTGCAAACTGTTGAAACTCTAAAAATATTTTTGGACTGCACAAAAAATAATCATGAATTTCATGGACAAGCTCTTCCACTCTCGCTACATTTTTAAATGTATCCACAATTTTGTATGCAAGATTCATTCTATGAGCCATGCAATGAATAGGGATCAAATATGGGGTAATAGATGTTTGTAGTCGAACACAAAGACCATTCATGTGTCCTTGCATTGTAGCAACACCATCAACTTTGACACATATTAACTTAGTGGCTATTTCCATATCATTCATTCCTGCTATTTCCTTTAAACTAGTTACAACAACATTGTAAAGGTTTTTTGCATTGCAATTTTCCACCATCTTACATACTCCAAGTAAATGAGGTTGCCTTAAATGATTTTCCAATGTGTAAACATGCATGCAAATCCAAGATGTGTTGTCAACAATAGTCACCTCATCAATTGAAAGTGAAATGAATTTGGTTTTTTTACTTTCTCTTTGAGGTCATCCTGCTCAACCAATGAGAGACATTTTACAATTTTCCAACCACTTCGATCTGACAAATGGGAACTGGGAAGGTTCTACACATCAGCTAGTTGAAATAGATATTTATAATCAATGAAATCAGACATAGGTCTACCCTTTTTAAGAATAGTGTATACAACAACAAACTGCAAACTTTTTGAAGCTAAAGTGAACTTATTCATTTTTCGAAATTGGGCTTGAATCGTTGCACCTTTCTCAACCAAAGTTTGCTTTTGTTTCATTTCTTTATCATATTCTTGTGCATATCTGATATGTGTGCATTCTGATGCATCCTTCCACCTATAATTTTTTGGTATTGTTCCATCACTTTCTTTTGTTTTTATATAAACTTTTCCACAATGTTTTTCTACTGTATCTTTCTTAACTTGCAATCTATGATCCCTTCCATGTTTCCAACTACAAATTATGCATCTCAATTCTTTTATTTCTTCACTACTATTCTCTGGCTACACTGGCTCAATAAATAGAAATTTTGATACCCAATCAAGCTGAAATGATCTATTAATTATCCACCTAGATAACCTGGCACGTTTATGTTTCTTAGAAGAAGATTCTTTGAAAGTAGGGATTGTATGAGAACTATTATTTTCTTTTCCATTTGGCATGTTAGTTTCAGGAATCTCTTCATGTTGTTGTTGCATTTCATTAAGAAAATTTTCATCTATGGACATTTCATTATCGGGGATATGTGGAAGTGGAGGCATACCAGGGTCAATAGTGTTTTCTGCAAAGAAATTTTTTCCATATCATTTTTCATTTAAAAACATACATTCTATTAAAAAATACAGATAAACATTGGACAAAGCCATCAACCAAAAAGCACCCTTCTTAATGAATAAATATATTATATATAAAATTAACAATGTACAAAAATTAACTGGTTAGTAACTAAAAGGTGTTCGTACCTTGAATTTGTGTAGATGTTGATGGTTGACTAGATTTTAAAATATTATGAAAGTATTTGAGGATACTCCTTTTATCAGAAGACTAGCCTCCCTTCTTTCCATTGCTAACAGGTGATATTTTACCTATATAAATGGAAGAGGAACATGAACATCATTTTTAAAAATAAAAATAACTGGTAAAAGAGAACTATTATTCAAGACAACAGGATGTCTGATGCCAAGAAGGCTTGATATTGGTGCCCAAATAATAGGAAAACCTCCTTATTGAGTGTCCATGAACAAGATGTTTAAAAAAGAAAAATTAATGGTAAAATAAAATTATCGATAAATGGTTATCATTGTATGTCAATCACCCTCTATCAAAAATACTAGACATCACCTTGTATCAGTTGCCTTGTATCAGTCACCTTGTTTCAGTCACCTTGTGCTAGTTACCTTGTGCCAATCACCTTGTGCCAATCACCCTGTATCAATCACCTTGTACCAGTCACCTTGTGCTAGTCACCTTCTATTAGTCACCTTCTATCAGTCACCTTGTGTCAATCACCTTGTGCTAGTCACCTTGTGTTAGTCACCTTTTTCTAGTCACCTTCTGACACACTATGTCTATCGTCCTTTGTCTATCGCACACTCTCTTTGTTCTGCTTTCTTTCACTTATTGCTTGTTGTCTCTCACCTACTTTGTATCACTCACTATCGAAGAAAATTAATGTTTTAAATGTATGAGTGTCGCTCTCATGTTAGCTATATATAACGGGGTATAAGAGGTGAATTTGGTGGGATAATATAAATTTTTATAATTTGAAGGCAAAAATTAGGTGGGAAAGCTACGTGAAATAGGGACTAATAAGTATGATAGCGGGGTGAATTGACCCTAAAAAAATTTGATCCTAAAAATTTTGGGTGAATGGGCCGACTTCTAGGGTCCCCAAATTCGCCAAATTCTAATTTTGAAAATCCTAATATTCGCCCTATTTGCGAATATTCACCACTATGCATAACCCTATCTAGAATTGTGGATGGTTTTTCCCACATACACATTTTTCTATTGATAAAGTGGGTCAAGCCCAAAATTTCTATGCAATAAAGAAGAAGAAAATGTCTAGGCAAAAAAATGGGCAAGGTCACCCCTTAAAGCAACCCCGAAGATCTATCTAAAATTTTCCAAAGTTTATCTACGTGCTAAGGCAAGCAGGAAAATGAGAGTCTCTATTCCCTGAGCAGATTCCAAAATCCTACCCTAATGAAATGAGGGGCAAAGGAAACAAATTATTGATGCTCCCAAAACTCCGTCGTGAGAGGATGAAGATAAGAAAAGGAGGGCAGAAAACAAAAGAGGTTATCCAAAGTTGATAGACCCTGAAAGCCCACTATGGTTAATGCTTGAAGCTTGATCAAAACATGAATTGAGTGGAGAAGTGGACGAGGCTAATAAATGCATGAATTCCAAGATTCTGTATCAAAGGGAAAAGGAGCTACAATGAGGTAAAATAATAGGGATTGATGGTACTGAGGCAGGTCTTGAATCTCCATCATAAGAAAATAGAAAGGTGCGTTGGGTGGAAATCTGGGGAGAGACTTGGATGTGGGCCCACCCGAAGGTCCACCTCAAGTTAAAGTGGAATCAAGTAAAAAAATAAGAAACATCAAGGGGCCATCAATGGCCTAAATATCCTCCTAGATAGAGGATATGGTCCAAATTTTGAAGAGACATTAGTTTCTCGCCAGTAGTAAAGAGGCACCATGTCCAATATGGAAGAGGTGGGTGAGTAATTTTATACTTGGTGGGGGAAGACACATGTACACAATTGGCATGTATTAGACACCCCACTAAAGGAGTCAGGAATGATCCACCATGGAGTAAAAATTCTATGATGGAACTGTAGGTTGCATTAATAATCCCAACAACTTTCTTCCTTCAAGTTCACACAATCATTATGAGTCCCCAGGGTCGCTATACAATAGTCATAGGGACAATTTTATGTGGCTAGTGAAGGGTACTTCAATTAATGGATTGATGCAAGTTGCATGGCTATGGTTGGTGCATACAACCTAAAATTTCCCTGGTTAATTTATGTCTTAATTGCATGTAGCAGAGGTGGTTGGCCAACCTCAGTTATTGGCATTGTGTTCACTTGTAGGAAGGGCTCTTTTAGGGGCTATATATTCAAGAGTGTAAGGTGTAAAAATAGTTAGTATTTGGATATTACAATGTACATGTAATATTTGTAGTACCCATAATACAAGTGGATCAATTTATAGCCTCCAAAAGCTTCTCATGTATGTATGTTTGTTTGGTTGTTTATTTCTATTAAAGTTATATGAATGAATGTGCTTTAATTTTGCATTCTATATTTCTTGATTTTCATTCTCTAATTCTAGAATTCATGACTAAACTCTATGCAATAAAAGTAAATGAGAAATATTTGATGGTCTGTTAGATGATATATGCATGGTTATTAAGTATTAAAGTTTTGCATGTACTTTGATGTGGCTAAACCCATCCCTTGTGAGTTCTATCTTCAGTTCTCTCTCTTTTCCCTTTGCCCCCTTTTCCCTTCAATCATAGTTAGCTAGGACCCCCTTAGGAACTAACCTTATCTGGAGATTGGTATCAGAACCTATAGTTTGAAGACCATTAAAAGATGGTCAAGGTCTATGGATGCACAATTATTACCATTAGATAAACTTTTGACCAACAAGTTTCTATATTTACCCATTTTCTATGCATTTGTTGTATGATAAATATGTCAAAATTTGTCATAAATGCCCCAATTTTCTAAAAAGGGGATATATTTTCATAGAGCTCGATTTATAGTTTATGTGGCTTGAAACCTTGGCATACTCCATCAAGTTTCAAAGGGGAAATAGTGTTGAGGAAAATAAAAAAGGTGGATGAGAAACGAAAAATTGTTTAATGTTGCAAGATTTAATTTTGTAATGAAAATATTAGGGAATTAAGGTTTGTTTTAATTTATTAAAATTATGTAAAAACCTTTAAATAAATGTTTGATTAAATTTTGAACATAAACTCATTTGAATTAGAAAAAGGAGAAAAAATATTTTTGGAGAGAAAAGGGGAATAAAGGGGGTGTGTGGATGAAAAAGAAGGTCATTTTCATTAGGAAAAGACAAAGAAGAGGGAGAGAAGAGAGAAAACAAATATGAATGAGAAGGTATGGACAAGACACTAAGAATATATTGTGTAAGCTATGGACTAAGGAAATATGCTACCAATAGAAGTAAGAAGTGCTAACCTTAACTTTTATTTGTTTGTAGTTTTTAGTTATACTATTATGATATTTTTGTCTAGGGGATTTTGTTTTTGCTTATATGCCCTAGGGAAATTTTTGGGTTGGAAACACATTTTTATAACATGGTATTCATCCTTATGGTGTTTTTATTATCATATAGCACTTTTATAGTCATACAATGCTTTTGATGCCATACTACACCTCTATTATCGTATGAATATTTCATTATACAACACTCAAGTGACCATATGATGCTTTTTTCATCATACAGTGCTATCATCATCCAATGGCATTTTTGTATAATGATGGTAGATGCTTAGGTTTTTCTATATGAAAATACCATATGACACTATATTTTTGGTATAAGTGTTATACAGGCTACATGGTGCTAGCATAATGTAGGGCATTGCTATTAGGGGCTATTTGGGAAGGGTAATTTTTAAGAAAATATAATTGTGTTTATGCTCATTGGAAATCTCTTTTTGAGATTTTTCTAATGGTACTATTTTTATAAAGTTTTAAAATAATTTTAGATTCTTTCATAAGCCAAGTTTAGATGGTGTTGTGAGCCCTACCAGTACCATTTTTAGGTTCTTATCTTTTATAAATGTTTCAAGGCAAGGAATTTGAAGTTAGTATAGGGTTTCTTGTATCTATTGGAAACTACTCTCTAAGTTCTTTCTAATAGCATATTTTTTGTAATAATTTGTGATATTTTGATGTGATGTTATTTAAAAATTTGTTTATATAGTTGATGTTGATGTTTGTCCTTCTTTGTTGATGCAAGAGTATCTAGATGTTCTAGATTACCATGAGAGTAGACCTCATGCATTACAAGGAATTGTGAGTTTGCTAGATGAGATAGATTATGGGTTTCTAACTATCATGGGGCTATGTTACCTTGTTTGCATGCCCAAGGTCAGATTTTATTAGGACTTGTTAACTTCCCTAGTCGAACGATGGTATTCAAAGATGAATAGCTTTCATCTTCTTATATAGGAGACAATGATTACACTAGAGGATATTTGGTGGATCCTTTATATCCCTATTATAGGTTCTAGAGTAAAGATAGGTCTAAATTAGGATTTGAGCCTATAGATATTGATAAGGTAGGAAAATTTAAGGATTATATGATTTGGAATCGATATTAATATTGCATTTATAGGGAACTGTTTGCATAGATTGAGCACTATGTTATGTGCACTAGTATCAGGCTTTCTTATGGGATATAAAAGTAGGTGTGTGATGTATTAGGGTTGGGGTAGTGTGGTTACTTATATGAAAGATAAGCAAGTTGTGTTTTATTGGGGTCTAGTAGTGTTGGCATGTTTCTATTAGACACTATATTGGGTAGTATACAAGAAAAATTATAGCTTGGTGTGTTGCACCTTGCTCTAGGTTTAGGCATGGGAGCACATCATAATTCTATAGAAATTTAGCTTTCCAAGGATAGTGGATGATCAGTAGGATCCTGTGTTGTTCTATTGGATGTGGCACTTTGATACAAGGGGGAGAGCTTATAATGAGAAGCATATTTCAAGTGTGTAGAGGGTTCTAGATGATCTTTAATCAAATCATGTCACATAGCAACCTTATTTTCTACATCTTATATGGCTAAATGATGTGCATAAATTAGCTTAATATATGGCATATCATTGACTATGTAGAACATAAGGAGAGATAGAGCTCTAGTGCATAGATCATGTTACCAGTTAGTTTGGTATGATATAAACTATCCTTGAGGGGGTATTTTGGTATAGGATATCTCATTAAGAGCAAGGATTTTGGGATTTTATTGATCTTGAGAGTTATGCAGATGAAGATGTGAATAACCCTATTATCCCTACACTTGATCATGATTATGTTGATGTGGTTGAGGGTTATGAGGATTGGTATCAGGGGATTTTTCTTAGGAGTTGACCTTACCACAAAAGTATATGCCTATACCTAGATCATCGAGGAAGGAATATGCCTATTTGTAGAGTTATTTTTAGGAATTAATTAGGAGGTAGAGACAAAGATGTTTTCATAAGCCTATTCAATTAGTATAGAGGATGCCCCCTTTACATAATACAATGGAGGGAGATGGTAGTAGATCACCATCCATCTACTTCAAGGCTAAAAGTGGCATATCATCACCTTTGAATTTTGAGCCTAAGGGTGATTGGTATCCACCCTTAGGTTGGAGAAGATAGATAGATTCTACTATAATGGCTAAGATAGAGCTACGGAGGGATATCATAGCAGAGCAATTAACAAGATATGATACTATACAATAGTTGGAGGAGGAGTGAGATAGGGATACAAAATAAATTTTGTGATAAACAAGACCACCTTCTAGGAAATCAATACCAACTCATGTCATAGTGTTAGAGAGAGGTTGTAGAGTTATGATGATAAGTGACAAGCATAGAGAGGTGATTAGTGGAGTAGAGATAAATAATAGTATATTTAGAGAGATCAATTATTGATGTAATAAAAAACATTTAATGTTTTCCACAAGCATTAAATTTTTTAGGTGTTTAATGTTGTCCACAAACATTAAATTATTTAGGTGTTTAATGTTTTCCACAAACATTAAATTATTTAGGTGTTTAATGTTTTCCACAAACATTAAATTATTTAGGTGTTTAATGTTTTCCACAAACATTAAATTATTTAGGTGTTTAATGTTTTCCACGAGCATTTAATTTTTTACCAGTGATAGATTTAAGTGGAAAAAAACTACTTGTTTAGGGATGTATTTTCCATAGCATTGTAAGAGCATGGTATGGGCTGTTATCACCTTGAATGAAAAAAATCATAGTTTTTTTTGTTTTGTTTTGTCTCTTGAAAATTATATCAATTATGGATAGAGAGGGGTGGAAATTCTACTAAGTTGGGAATATAGCTCATGGATCAAGAGAGAGAGAGAGAGAGAGAGAGAGAGAGAGAGAGAGAGAGAGAGAAGATTTGCAATGATGGAAGAGGTGACTATGATGCATTAGACTATCAAGAGTCTAACTATAGAGCATGACATAACTATAACATAGGTTGGCATAGCTAGAGTAGGAGGAGATATGATGCACATGTTATTGGAACTACAAGGTAAGATATGTCAGTCATAAGGGGAGAAAAATCAATTGGAGAAGGATATGGTAAAGCTATAGGAGGAGTTGGATATGGTCTAAAGAGATTTTATGGCTACTCAAGAGGAATCAGTTAGTGGGAATTTTAGGTATAGATAAAGTGAGTTATACACTACAATACTACCTACCATTTATCAGTACCCATATATCAACTTCTATCACCTACAAGGAAATGATCATAGGAACACTTGAGATTAGTAACTTGAGCCTCTCAGTGATCAATGAGGATACATTCACCTTCTAGGATGGCATTTAATAGTGAGAAATAGTCTTAGTGATTTATAGAGGCTATGCCAAATTTTGGATGATATTTGATTTTTACCTATTATAATAAAAACTTTGATCCTTAATATGATATATTGGCTACTGATTTATATGATTACTTTTGTGAATGTTTATTTTTTATTTGATTAAGTATAAATAATTTTTTTTACTTGTATGTTGAACAAGATGCTTAACACAATTTTAGATTACATTTTGCTATATGTATATGTTAATATGCTTTGCCTAGGTGCATTACATCTATAGCAAAATAACTAAGCACAATAAATAAGATAAACACAGAGAGATATATTTGCCAAAAATAATGTTCCTTTGTATTAGTGCTTGATACAATGTTACAAATGAATATCTTGAATTGCCCCAAATGCGTTGGGGGTAATGCTATAATGATTTTCTCCTTCTAATAGATGTTACAATGCTCCCATAGGAGAGGTAAATTCTACCAACTCCTCAGAAATATAGGGTGCTCTTCATTCCTCTGCTACAGCTCCAAGGGGTGAGTGGGCTTTGGTATCCACTATAGGTACCACTCCTAGCTTCAATAGCTCTTCAAATACCTATCTTCTGCACACATGGAAACCAAAAAAGGGTTAATAGCACATCTATAAATGACTACAAACAATGCAAATAAAAAAAACCCTTGAAAGGAATGCTCGCAAGAAAACATGGAAATACTAATTAAAAATGCCTTGCTAGCAAGTCAATAAGTTACTGATCTCTATTGATAAAACCTATTCGGGACTGTGGAACTGTGGGAACATGGTTACAGGCTAGAAACTGTGGATCTGTGGTTGTGAAACCATAGATGCACATTTTCTACAGTAGAACCACGGGCGGGTAGTTTTGGCTAAGATGATAGGTAACCTCAGGACGCGTGCCAATGATCGAATTCAAGCTCATGCTCTTAATTTCTCATCGGGTCTGGATGTATTTTGGTAGCATGTCGATACGCAAATTCAACTCCCTTTGTTTAGTGGGTTGATGGTGCCTTTATAGGCTATCTAGGGCTTTGGAGGGGAGTGTAAGGTGGTAAACCTGACTTGCCAAGTGGCAAATTTGGACTACTAGGTGGAAGGGGCAGTTACAGTGAGTCATTAAGTGTGGTTCACTTAACTGGGGTGATGTGGCTCCAAGTGGAGTGGGATGTGGGATGTTGTTTTATGTGAAGGGACAAGGGGACAACAACAAATGAGTTGTGGCATGGGTGTTGGAAATTTGTCTCATGTACAAGGACAAAGGGGATAGGAGTGGGTAAGATGTGGCATGGATGTTGGATGAAGTGTCCAGGACACATGTCCAATGGGTAGATAGGGTATCATAGGGTGATTTTACTAACTAAATAAATTAGGAAAGTATAATGATGTGCAGGATTTTATATCCCTAAGTTAGAACTTAGGCATATATCTTTATTATGCAGGATTTGATGGTGAGGTGGTGAATGTGAACTAAAGGGTGTTAGATTTTAGTGTCTATAGTTGCCCCTTTTTGTACTGCATTGTGTACAACACAATGCGATGCAAAAACTAATGACATCTAACTTTATTGGATGAATGGGTTCATTTCTCTTTGACACACAAAATGAATGAATTTAAAATTTTGATTTGTTTGCTTACCCCCTCAATTGACGATTGGGTAAAGGTTGACACCCATAAGCCAATTGACAAAATATGAATGCTGAAAGTGTGTTGTTTATTGAATGTTGTTGATTTTGTTAATGAATTTTGTTTTGATTTTCTTTGTGCCCCAATTTGGGAGTATTTGTGTTCTTGCAATTTTGCTTTTGGTTTCATTAATGTTTAGAATACATGGTAAAATTTTTGACCACTCTTTTGAGTTTTCATCCACTACGACTTTAGCAATTCCTTCCAAATGATGGGTTTAAGGAACCAGTCGTTTAGGATTTGATGCTCAAGCGGTTTTTTGATATTACAAAATTGTTTTTTATTTTTCCATTTTTGACCCAAAGGAAGGGTTGAAGTTATTACCAAATTGTTGTTTGTTGTTCCGCTTTTGACCCAACGGAAGGTTTTTGTAAGATACCTTGTCAAATCTGTTTTAAAACACATTTAAGCTCATAGATTTAGGGGCTTATCAACTTTATTCATTATTGTTTTATTTTTTGTGATTTCTGAATGAGTTTCCTTATGCTGATTTACCCATCCAACCGGTTTGCATGGATCTCTAGTCGTTGCAATCATTAGGTGTATAGGATAATCCACTAGATACGAGTTTCACTCCAGATGATTTGGTGGATTAGAATTTTATTTTTTTTATTTTTTTATTTTTTTGAAACCACTGACTTGCGGTTATTTTGGCAAAAAACGCAGATTTGTGTTTTCTTTATGAAATCGCGTTTCCGCGTTTTGCGCCTCCAAACACGTTTTTGCATTTTCACACGCTGCAAAAAACATGGGCACGTGTTTTTTGCCACTAAAAGCGACTATTTATAGGCTGCAATCATTTTCAAAATCATTTTGCCAGTTGTCATTGGTTGGTCAGTTGAAGTGATGAGCAAGATGGAGGTTGGCGATGGGAGCGATGGTGGTGGCTCGGCTGGAGCGGAAGTTGGTGGCCGATTTGCTGAGGTAGGCGTGTTGTCCATTTTTTTTTTGCGTTTTATTACCTAGTGTAGGTATATATATTTTTTATTTTGTTTTTGTTACCATGATTAGGTAATTAATTTTTTTTTTGTTTTTCTTTTATTACCTAGAGTAGGTAAAATTTTTCATTTTTGTTTTTGTTGCCATAATTAGGTATTTTTTTTTTGGATTTTATTACCTAGTGTAGGTATATATTTTTTTGTTTTTGTTTTTGTTACCATAAATAGGTAATTTTTTTTTGTTTGTTTTTTTTTTTGGTAATTATTATAGTAGATTAACAAAGGGTTTTTATAGAGGATCCCAAAACCTTATGTACAAAATCAGCCTTGCATCATGCCTCCTGGATTTATGTATAAGCCTATTACAAAAATCATAACCCCTAAACTAATCGCCCGAAGGCAACAGAAACATGCCTGGTTAACCAAGAAACAAAACGAAATTTAAACAGGATAACAAAAAGTAACAGCCGAAGAAAATGAAACATAACCCCTAAAATAATTGCCTGGAGGCTACAGAAAAGGCATTTATGCCTGATTAACCAGGAAACAAAAAAAAATTTAAACAGGATAAAAAAAAGTAACAACCGAAGAAAATGAACCATTGGAGAGTAGAAGCAAAACTAGCTAAACACCAGACGAGGAAAACAGTAATTTCGGATCCACTTGATCCTCCGAGTTCAGACATATCACAGCTAGTCCAAATCCTCTAGATCCTCCAAGTTTTGACGCTCCTAGGTCTACTTCAAATTCATCTGGATAGTTTGAGGTTCTTCTTGCCTCCCTTTCCTTGTTGGAAGGGAGATTTAGGTACATGTGCATTGCCCGTATGAGTATCAGAGTCATCTGAAAACAGCAGACATTGGGTGCCATTCGCGACGTCTACCGTTGTCTCTTTGTCTCTTCTATCTTTGTTGGGAGGTCGGCCTTGCTTCCTCACACTTCCATAATCCACATTTTGCTTTCGACTCCTAGTAATTCGAGGGCTCATATGTCCGATCTGGTTGACGACCCTCCTTCCTAGGAGGTAACCTTCTAGCAAGGTTTGGGACTGGCTGAAATCGAAAGGGCCTAGGTCCTGGAGCCCAGGTGCACCTGATTGAGTGGTGTTTTGGGGGGGCCACCCCTCCTTCCCAGTAGGTAATCTTCTAGCACAATTTGGGACTCGAAAGGGTTCTGGTATTGAAGAATGGGTAAATCTACCTATGAGGTGTGTTGGGGAGGGGACTGATCCTTCACCACCTGAGGTCCTAGAAGGGTGCTAGCAACACACAGCTAAGAGTCCAGTTGGAGGGAGATTCCTTCTTCTGGGTGGGAGGATTCGTGAAGGTCCCTGGATGGGCCTGGAGACTTATGGTCTTTCGTAACAGGGGGATTTGCCTGACTAGCACCGTGTTCCAAGGGGCTACAGGAATCTCACTTCTTCTTCCCTAGCTTTTGAAGAGGACAATTGTGCTGGAGGTGCCCTTGAGAACTGCACTGGGGGCAAAAAGCTGGTCTGTTCTCATATGCAATGGCTTGCTTGTGGAGAATGGAACCTCCGAACCGGAGAGTGATGGAGGAGGGGAGGACTGCCTCCAAGTCCGCCAAGACATAGAAACGGGCTTGGACAAATCTTGTTCGAGCTCTAGTGGGAGGGTCAATGGTGACCAACTCCCCAATGGAGCGGGAAATTCCTCTAATTACATTTTCATGCCAACAGAAAAGAGGGAGACTCGGGAGCCTGACCCATATTGGAGCAATGTTGATGTTCTAGGTATCAGGGTTGAAGTCCATACCCCACTTCCTTAGAAAGAGACTCCTACGACCCAGGAACCAAGGACCTCTAGCCAGGATTTTGTAGTAGTCCTCCTTGTTGTTCAGTCTAATCACAAAAAAACCCCGGGTTAAGGCTGCCAACTCCATATGACCAGAGGTTCTCCATTTGCCTGACGCCCATTTGTGAATGGTCTCCATATCTGGCTGACCACCAATAAACTTACCAATGAGGGTAAATTTTTTGAATTCCACAAAGCTTGAGAGAATTTTCGTCGGGATGTCCAACTCGTCCTCGATCGAAAATAGCTCCTCGATGAAGATGTCGCTTAGGGTTTCTGAAGCCGCTGCCTGAGCATACGACTTCCGAGGTCCACCTCCCCATTTTTCTGGTGGATCCTTGCCATGGCTGACACCATATTCGGATGGCAAGGACTCCTCAGTGCCCTCGGACTCTGGTTGCTCTCCTTCCGCCCTGCTGTGCCCGTGGTTCGATCTGCTCTCACTCCCGTGCTCTCCCGTAGAAGCCTTCCCGCCCACCGTCATCTCAAAAAACCCTAGAACCATTTTTTTTTTTTTTTTGTTTTTGCTTTTATTACCTACGGTAGGTAAAATTTTTCATTTTTGTTTTTGTTACCATGATTAGGTATTTTTTTTGTTTTTTTTCTTTTATTACCTAGTGTAGGTATATATATATATATATTTTTTGTTACCATGACTAGGTATATATATATATATATATTTTTTCTTTTATTACCTAGGGTAGATAAAAATTTTCGTTTTTGTTTTTGTTTCCATGATTAGGTAATTTTTTTTGTTTTTGCTTTTATTACCTAGGGTAGGTAAAATTTTTCATTTTTGTTTTTGTTTCCATGATTAGGTAATTTTTTTGTTTTTTTGCTTTTATTACCTAGGGTAGGTAAAAAAAAATTATTTTTGTTTTTATTACCTAGGTTAGGTAAAAAAAAATTCATTTTTTTTGGCTTTTATTTCTAGCATGTTGTGCTAATTTTTGTTGTTTTTTGTATGTTTTATTTTCAGGTTAAGCTTCTTGATGCTCGACATAGGTGGCTAAGGACCATTCGGAAAGTGCAAAAAAAACTTTATGATGATGATTGGACTTTACTTCAAGCCATTGGTTTAGACGGTTGCGGGTGTTTAGGAACCGTTCGAGCTAATGAGGATCTCCTTTCAGCACTTTTTGAGCATTGGGATCCAAATAGGGGCACATTTTAGCTCCCAATAGGGGAGCTGACTATCACTCTCGAGGATATCTATCGTATATTTCGCATCCCTATAGAGGGTGCTACAGTTCATGGGCCTTGACAAGAAGGAGGCCCTTTTCCCTCAGTTTGGTGATATGTGGGACATTGATTGTAGTAGGGGCAGCATTGCATATTTGGATCTCTTTAAATTTGGTATCTTGGGTGCATTGCCTGTCTTTATGATGTACATATTGATCAACATGTTGTTGCCCAATTCCATGGGATCGATGATCCTGTGGAACCAGGTGCCTATTGTTCTTGACTTGATATCTAATCCTTTTTGGATAGCCTAGGCTCCCGATCTTCTCTACGAGGTTTATAGCGAGCTCTATGAGGTGAAGAGGCATGGGAGCAAGGGATTGGGCTATATTTTTTTGCTCCAGATTTGGTGTTGGGAGCATTTTATCATTGGTCGCCTTGTTTGTTTTCCTTGTGGCATGGATGCCACCTCTCCTCAGGCATACAAATGGTTACTTAGTGAGGAGGTCAGTCGATCTGTTGTGAGTGCTTCAGAGTTCAAAGATATCTTGAATTATCTGACTAGGGACTTGATGTGTTGGTAGTCTTGGAGGGTTTTGGATTGGGTGACGGATGTAGTGGAGCTTCATTGTGTTAGGCAGGGACAATGGGTTGTTGGTGCCCATTTGAGGGATATGGAGTTTATCCAGTTCTCTCATGTATTGTGATAGTTTGGTCTTGTTTAGGATGTTCCGGATGCACCTTTTACGTACAAGTGACGGGGTTATGAGTTGGGGTTGCATGTTGCTCCTAATTTCTGGTGAGTTGATGATCCTACTAACGACTCAGACTTGGAGGTGCTTAACTTGGATGATGTTGGCATAACTGTTGAGTATGATGCTTGGTTTGTGAGTCAGCATCTATGGACTCCTAGCATCATTGTAGATGATGATGGGAGTGGTGATAATGTTGATGTGGATGGATGGGTTCCTTGGTTGGCAAAGCACCGATGTGGTAGCTCTTCAAGAGCTGACACAGGAACGAACATTCAGTAGCCTAATGAGGGTGGTGGCAATGACGATGAGGGTTTATCTCCTCGATGGTCAGAGGAGGAGTGGGGTATTCTCCAAGCTGAGCGAGATAGCTTGGATTTGAAGCTAGGTTGAGTGAACGCTAAGTTAGCATGGTATCAGGGTGAGGTGAATCATATTTAGGCTGAGGTGGATGGGTTACGAGTTGGACCTAGCAGTACTATTCTGGCTGCTAAGGATGCAGAGATCACCAAACTTGGTGGTGAGATTACCCGTTTATAGGGAAAAATTTCTCGGTTGCAGTTAGGTTCTAGAGGTGATGATTCTACTTTGACTATTGCTTCTCTACGGGTAGATATTTATCAAAGGGTCACTCGCTAGGGTGCTGATTTGAGGAGCCTATGTAAGTAGGCTGTCTACATCAAGATGTTGGAGAATATTCTTCATGAGCATCAGATTCCTTTACCTGTTCCTCCTTCATCATCTACTACCACTGCTACCCGAGGCACTAAGACGAGTCGCAAGACTCATCGTACTTCTAGTTCTCATGGGGCTTCTACAGCGTAGGGTCCATGGAGGGATCCTGCTGGTACTAGCTAGATGTTGTATTACCTTATTTTTGTATTGTTTTATATATTTTATCTTAGTATGAGCCTCAGTGCTCTGATGTATACTAACTTCGGGTATTTTATACTTTGTAGACTTTCGTTTATATATATATATATATACATGGCATATTATTTTGGTATTCACATCTGTTATTTGTATATGCATTATTCTTTTTTATGCTTTGCAATATTTATATAATTCAATCTAATATTTCTATGGTATTGCTATGAAAATGAATGCAACTGAACTTGTAAAATGCATTTGATTTTTATTCATGTAACTAAATGACGGTATTCATGTTGCTCATGTAATCTTTTTTAGCTCAGAGTATTTGACCTTTACTCATTCATATTTGCAATTGGGGGTATGCCACTTGATTATAATTTGTGGTGTTGTATGTGGTATTATAGCACCCTAAAATTGGCACAGTTAAACCATCAGTAAAAGATAAAAAAAATTGAATTTTAACTCCGAAACCGCCCGTTAACCGCTCACCTCATTTTTCATACCATTTTTAGAAGTTTTTTGACCATTGGATGATATCGTCGTCAATCTGACGATATCGTCCCAAATCGGACGAATTCATCTGGAACAGAACGTCTAGATGATTTCATCCCAAAACTAAATTTTCATAATTAGCTTCTATTTCAACAACCTCTCCAACTCAAGAAAAAGTGTGTCTGTGCGGTTGGATATTCCTATGTTGGAGATCTCCCATATTGGGATGATCCCCAACCTCCTAACATCCCCGTAATCCTATATAAACTTGGGATTTTCCTAGTTTATCCTCCTGGATGATCATTTCCCTACAAATTTAGTTTTTACTGTGTTAGAACATCCTATCCCCCATAATTTGCAATTGTGTTTTCAAGTTTTATTGTAGGATCTCACTATGTTTCAGCCTGAGGAAGCTTGGATCATCGCAGGTGATTCAACCATAATTTGGATAATCTTGTCGAGATCGACGATGATCTCGTACGATTGCAGATGATTTTGACTGTAGTTCAGATTGGGGGCAATTAGAGCCCTGAGTTTGCATTCTCTATCTCTTTTCTTATTTAATTTTGCATTAGATTAATTCACTTCTGTTCTGCATCTTGGAGTTCACCTCATTTAGCATATTTGCATGATAAAATTCAAAATAAATTATTAAAACATCACATCCTATTTGATTTGATATCTTGATTTATCATTTAAGCATTTATATTCTTATTTCTATCATTTTGTAACATTCTTGCAATTGTATTTTGGTTTTTGGTGTCTATTTTCATGATTGTAGGTTTCTAACGAATTCGTCTGATGAATTCATCAGGTCGTTGACGATCTTGGCTGATCTCAGATGATCTCCTATGATCTAGACAATTTTGTACAATTACAGATGATCATGTCATATCCGAGATGATCTAGACTCCTAAAAGCTTTAGAATCTTCATCAGACATCATAAATCAGGTGCACTCTTCTCCATTTTAGATCTTTTCTATATTTAGGATTCATTTATGTTTGTTGTCTTCATATAAACCAAAAATTTCATATAGAATAGCTTAGATTCATTTTGGCCAACCTAGGAATCTGAATTATTGAACATAAAATGAACACATCAAACCCATTCTCAACCTAGGCATGGAAACTGCCACTCAAAGTTTCCCTGGTGAACCCCACCATCCATAAAAAATTCACCCTTATACCCCTCCCCCGAGAGGCGTGACCTTCAAAGGGCCTCTTTGTCTGAGGTATTTTCCCATCCTTCTCGCATCCCCCTTCTGGACACGGATCCTTTAGCATGAAGGTAAGGGTGCAAAAAATTTGGGCGATACATTTTGGTGAACCCGACATGAAACTAAAACACCTTTTGAAAACAATCCAAAAAAAAAAAACACATTATTAAGAACATCTAGAATCATTAGACAACCGTTAAATTTGCATATCATACTTAGATGGTAGATTATAATAGAAGACGAGTTGTCACCATAAATGTTGAAAATCAATTAACGACCATAGAGATTACTTCTATTCTTAGAGTACCTCAAACAAATAGAGCCCAATCCTTGTGGGATGAACTTGATAGGAGATTGGGTGTTATTGAATATAGATCTATAGAACTTAGGAAAATTAAGAGGTTTGTCCTAGATAGAATCCTAGATCCTGATCAGGTGACTTTGTATCATGAACTTCAGAGAGCTTTCCATAGGTGGTTAGCAGATAAAATAGCACTTGTCTTCTGAATTATACACCTTTGAGGAATACCTTGAGAACGTAGTTGTAGTGCATAAATTTCTATCTCGTATAGAGGATCAAGAAGTTGTTCTTATAGATAGAAAGAGATGGAATAGAGTTCCTAGAGTTGTGTTGTATCGAGAGTATTGCCATGAACTTTATTTTTACATGTCAGGGTATGAAATAGATCATATTACCATAGCACACTTTGTGAAGTTCTTGAAAAACCACTTCCAATTTGAAGAGGAGCATTTCATGACTCCTGATGAACTTGACCCTATCAATGATATCCATAAACTATTCATAGAAAACTAAGTCATTTTTACTATTGTTATTTCTTGCAACTAGCATGTTGTTTGTTATTTTTATTCTCGCAAAATAATAATAAAATCACACAAAAAAAAACAAAAAACAAAACATTTCCTTTTAAAGTATTATAGTAGGTATATAGTTAAAATATATACCTCTCAACCCTATCGCATATATATATATATATATATATATATATATATATATATATATATATATATATATATATATATATATATATATATAAGTATATATATTTGCTAAAACCTAAGTTTAGCACAATGCCTAGACTTAGGAATGGAAAACAAACCGAAGAAGATGAAGATTGGTTAGGAAGACCATTAACTGACCAAAATGTCCCTCCTAAGGACCAAGTTCCGAAAGAAGAAACCCTAGACCAGCAAGAAGAAGAGCTTGTTGTAACAAATGAGCAAGAAGAAACTATTAGAGAGGAAGGATCCTCATCCCCTAAAATTTCTTCGGGAGGAGCTATCACTTTTGAGAACATGGAACAATTTTGGAAGTTCATTAACACTAATATTGGTGTTTTTAATAGAGCAACCCATATGGACAAGGATCAAATTAGTGACACTCAAGCAACTCTAGAAGAAGTATTTCAAACACACACTAATACCTTGTCCTTTATTGACCAAGAGAGTGATCAAACTGGACCATCCAATTAGGATATGGCAGCTGTGATCCAGAACATGCAACAACAACATGTTACCCAATGATCTAAAGTGCCTGCTAACAAGCCTAGGGTCATTCCCACACAAAAGAAACCATCATTTACTGCTTTATTTTTCCAATATCTTGATCAATATACCTCAAATCAACAAAAACCTAAAACAAAACCGAACACCAATTACCAAAAACCTAAGGTACAACATCATACTATTACAAATCCCCTTCATACTACTCTTCATACCAAAACTTTGCATAATAGCAATATAACATCTAATCCTTGTGGCATACCATCATACGCTCATAGATCCCATACCTATGTGCCATAGAACCAATATGGTGGACAAACTAGCAATCTGGAAGTCATGGTGAAACAGCTAGTTTCCCGCATGGACCAGATAGATCCCTACTGTCCCTCGTACAACTATTGAGAGATGTGTAGTCAGCATTTAGATCCTATAGTCGTAGCACAGCCGTATCCTAAACATTTTCCTATGCCCGTTCTTCCCATATATAAAGGAACCGAAGATCCCATAGAGCATCTTCGTATGTTTAGGATAGCATGTCATGATATATCACATGATGACTTGTTATTACTAAAAATGTTCTCGAAAAGCTTAGGAGGAATGGAATTAGAGTGGTATTGTCAATTACCCACTAATTCTTTGAGGAATTTTGAAGAAACTATCGAGTCTTTTGTTCATAAATTTAGTGCCTACATCGAAAGAGATGTGACCATTAAAGATTTGTATAACTTAAAATAGGGCAAATATGAATGCTTTTCTGATTTCCTAGCTAGGTGGAGACAATTGATAGTAAAATTGCACTTTGTGTTACCTTATAGGGAGATGTTAGACATCTTTATTAATAATTTTCAAGAGCAACTATCTTACGAATTATCAACTGCTACCTTGACCACCTTTGATCAGGCTGTAGATTTAGCCCGAAGAGTGGAATATGCTATCATTAGGAGAGGCCAGCTTAAAAAGAGAGACGATGAGAAAACATCTAAAAATCAATATAAGAATAAACAAGTTGTGGGTGATGGAGTCATCGATAGCAAAAATATTGCTAATGTTAATGCTGCAAAGACAACAGAGAAGTTTGTACTGAAACCTCCTGATAGACCTCCTCGAGAATTTACTAGGTTAAATCAACCTTTATCAACTATTCTATCGCAATTATTAGAACGAGTTTTTATTCAATTACCAAATATCCGGGAACCCGATCCAACTATACTCGGATACAGAGTAGATTTACACTGTGACTTCCATAGAGGACCTAGACACACTACCAACTCTTGTAAAAGATTAAAACATAAAATACAGGACTTGATTGATAACAACGAGATGGAGGTTCAAGCCTTTCAACCTAAGCAAAATCCTCCTTATAATGTTCAAAAGAACACCCCACAAAACCAGAATTAGAATGCCAATCAGTCATTAGACATATTTCAACATCCCTTACCAAAACATGGTAAGGAGGTGGCTAATCAAATTGAACATCATAATGTCCCTCCTCCTGCCCGATATGTAGGAACTATTAGTGGGCATTTACCTGTTCATGACCTGGAAATATTTGATACAACTTTATCCGTGGTTACAACCAGGCCTCTATATAATATTCAGATACCTGATCTTAGTGATATAGAATACGAGACTGAGAGTGATATGGAAATTACATCAAATCAATCAAATAGTTCTGAAGATGAATCAGATACTATTCACCCTATCATAACTTATCTGGTTCCAGAAGAGCCATTTCCAAGAAGAGTCACTACTAGACCATCGTTTCACCGATTAATTTATAATGAGCTAGCTATAAATGCTAGACCAAGACCCATTCATCATCCACAGAATAATATTGTGGGTACCATCGAAGCTGTTAGAAGACAACAGACTCAAAATTATCAACAAGATCAAATTCAGAATGGTGGATCAAATCCATTTGTTTTGAAGGTTCCTAATAAAGGGAATCATTCACCTAATGTTCAACATAAACCTCCTTATAATATTAATGAACAATTATCCAATATTACAGCTAGAATTTCCCTCTTGAACATTTTAAGATCTTCTCCTACACATAGAGATGAATTAATGCTCACATTAAGTCAGATGATGGTACCACAAGACATTCAACCTGAAGCCATGGCCAATACTATAATAACTCACAAAGTTGATTGTATTTATTTTCGGTATAGAGACATACCTCAACATAGTTTACATAAAGATAACCCCTTGTATATTACTGCTTTAATTGGAGATGTAGCAGTCAAACGAGTTTTTATTGATAATGGTTCATCTTTAAATATCTGCACTTTTGACTTCTACCAAATATTTGGGTTTAGAAGTGATGAAATGAAAAGAACTGATATGATCATAAAACCTTTCAATGATGAAACACAAGAAAAATGTGGAGTTATTACCATTCCATTACAGGTTGGTCCAATAACCTTGGATACGACTGTGTTTATTATACATTGTCCTGCATCGTACAATATACTCTTGGGTCATCCTTGGATCAATGCGATGCGAGCTATTCCCTCAACTTTACATCAATGTGTTAAGTTTGAATTTAAGAATCAGTTGGTTACCATTCATGGTGATCCAAGACCCTTTGATATGTGTGCTTTGGCAAAACCTATTGGAGTTCAATTTTACCTCGCCTTGTCATCCACACATCCTAATTCCCATTATCCATATAAAAGTTGAAACTCACACCCACAACGTCATCTAATTCTTCTCCATCAGTTGCACCTCCACATATAGCTCAACCATCCTCTGAAAAAACCGCATTAGGACTTAAGAAAGATCTTAATCCCAAAACCAATGTCTCTTGTTCTACTCCTATAACTTCCATACCTTTAATAGACCCATCTATTGACTCCTCTACACCGTCTACATCCACCAAATTCATATTTTCTGCATCGAAAGACATAGGGAATTTTCCTTCTACCTGTTATGCTCTCACTGACGAGCTCTTACCCAATCTATCTAAAATCCTTATATTAGAAGAAACAAATGCTTCTATGCAATATTCTATTATTTTAAATAATTTTCCACCATATCCTCATACCTTGGGCCTCCCATAGCCTATGGGAAGTATTTACCAAGTCGGGAGTTGTGCCTTTATTTATAAGGGATATGATTGGGGTAGAATACCCAGAAACATTAGAACTCATTATGATGGATATGCTCGATGTTATTTTACTAATGAATTTATTAAAGCCAAACCTATAATGCTTAAACTGGGATATAAAGGGAAAGGTTTGGGACCTTTCCAGAATGGTATGAAATAACCTTTTGAGGTAGAAGCGTGGCTCGATCGATGTGGTGCGGGCCTATTTCCTAGTAAGGGTTAGCCATTCCCATTTGAGGATGATGACCAACTTATATGTTATCAATATTATTTAGATACACGCGATGCCTTGCATTTAATGAATAAGACATTCACATGTAATATGCTATCTCTAGCCTATCCTGAGATGATCGATGAATCTGACGATGAGTTGGAGGGGAATATCTTTCATGATGTCTCCATTGAGGAATTATTATATAATGGATTTTATTTTGATGGCTCTATACCTAGTATAGCCGAGCTTGAGGCCATGACTCCTCAAGATGAATTATCCAAGCTAACATTGGAATAATTACAAGAATTGGGCGTTTCACCCACCCCACCTAATTTTGAGAGATATCTACACATGGAAGTAGAGAATGTCATAAAAATTAACATTGGAACCAACGATAACCCTCACATAATCAACATTGGATCAGAATTGAGTCAAGAAAAATAGGATAAATACATTGCATTTCTTAAAGAATATGAAGATGTCTTTGCTTGGACATATGAAGATATGCCAGGATTAGACCCTTTTGTAGTTATGCATCACCTAGTAGTGCACCCGGATGCTAAACCTGTTAAACAAAAACTTAGAAAAATGCATCCTAAAGTGGCCTTACTAGTCAAAGGGGAGTTAGAAAAACTCCTGAATGTTATTTTTATACAAGCCATTGATTATGCTAAATGGATATTGAATGTAGTTCCAGCAACTAAGAAATAAACTACTAAGGTTAGGGCTTGTACAAACTTTAGAGATATTAATGTTGCATGTCCTAAAGACGATTTTTCCCTTCCCAATATGGATCATATCATTGATTTTACTTTTGGGAGTGGAATGATATCCTTAATGGATGGATTTTTTGGTTATAATTAGATCAGGATAGCTTCTGAAGATCAGGATAAAACAACCTTTATTACCTCTTGGGGGACTTTCTGTTGGAAAGTGATGCCATTCAGGTTCAAGAATGCAGGTGCAACCTATCAATGAGCCATGACTTATATATTTCATGATATGATGCATGATATACTACACGATTATGTAGATGACATTATAGCTCGTTCTATTGAAGAAGATGACCATTTAGATGACTTGAGAAAAGTATTTGATCGGTTAAGGGAATATCTTATCCGATTGAATCCAGCCAAATGTATATTCGGAGTTAAGTCAGGTAAATTATTGGGGGTTATAGTTTCTTTATGTGGCATTGAAATTGACCCTCTCAAGATTACGGCTATCACTGATATACCCGCACCTATAAATATATTTGAATTACGGAGTCTACAAGGTAAGCTTCAAGCTATCCGTCGCTTCATCGATAAGTTGGTGGATAAAACTGGACCCTTTCTTAAGCTTCTTAAGAAGGATGTCTCTTTCCATTGGGATGATGAATGTCAGGAAGCATTTTAAATCCTCAAACAATATTTGCTTAACCCACCTATACTTTCACCACCTAAACCTGATCGCCCATTTATCTTATATATTTTTGCTTTAGATTTTTCTTTAGGAGCTATGTTAGCTCAACTTGATGATGAGAAAAGAGAGCATGCTTTTATTACATTAGCAAAAAATTAATTATTTATGAAACCCGCTACACGACATTAGAGAAGTTATTTCTAGAAGTCATATTTTCTACATAGAAACTATGCCATTATATGCTCAGTCAGAAAACATATGTTATTGCTAAATATGATACCTTACGGTATCTCATGAGTCGACCTTATTTATCTGGTCACACAACAAAGTGGGTTCTTGCGCTAAGCGAGTTTGAACTCACGTTTATAGGACAAAAGTCTGTTAAGGGTCAAATCATAGCAGATCAATTAGCTGCTGCACCCTTAGAATCCACCCATCCCCTTGTAATTGAGTTTCCTGACGAATGCCTTAAACTAAAGGTAAATCATTCAAAGCAATGGTCCTTATACTTTGATAGAGCCCGATGCATGAGTGGTGCTGGTGCAGGTATTATTTTGATATCTCCACATAAACATATCATATCTCTATCCTTTAAATTAACGTTTGCCTTTACTAATGACACTGCTGAATATGAGGCTCTAATCCTTGGATTACGAGCTGCTTTGGCATTGAAAATTAAAAATCTATTAGTTTTCAGTGATTATCAACTTGTTATAAATCAAATTAATGATGTTTATCAGACCAGAGATGATAAATTGTGCCCATATAAAGCATATGTATTACAATTAATATCTTTATTTAATCAAGTTACCTTGGAAGCTATTCCTAGAACTAGTAATTGTGCGGTTGACGCTATGGTCGCAGTTGCATCTCTTTTACCCTTGGAGTTAGATGACGAATATGCTACCATCATTATTCATCGAATCTAGGAACTCACTTCAATTAAATCATGCTTGGAACTTTTGGACGTGTTTCTAATCAACGAAACTACTCCTAAACTTTGGTACACTTATATCCTCAATTTTCTTTAGAACAGGACCTTCCCTGAAGGTTTTAATAGAAACCAGCATCAGTTATTACGTAGACGAGCAACTCGCTTCGTCATAATTGGAAATACCTTATATAGGAGATCTTTTGAAGGTATCCTACTGAGATGTTTGAATCTAGAAGAGTCTATATTAGCTTTGAGTGAAGCCCATGATGGATCTTGTGGGGGACACTTTAGTGGTAGCGCCATTGCTAAGAAGCTCCTTAGGATAGGATATTTTTGGCCCACCATGGATAATGATGCACATGATTACGTGCACCATTGTGACAAGTTCCAGAAACATGTTGACCTTGTCCATGCGCCTGCATAAGAGCTGTAGGCTATTTCATCTCCTTGGATCTTTTCAAAATGGGGCTTAGACATCATCAAAAAAATCAATCCCGTGTCATCTGATGGACACAAATTCATCATAACCGCCATCGAGTATTTCACGAAGTGGGTTGAAGCTATGCCCTTAGCTTCTTGCACTGGAACTCAAGTTTCCAAATTTATTTATAAAATTATTTGTAGGTTCGGAATTCCTGCAAATCTCATCTCGGATAATGGAACTTGTTTCAAAAATAAATATGTAAAGAAACTATGTCAAAAATATAAAATTCAACATTGTTGGTCCACTCCCTATTATCCTCAGGGTAATGGCCAAGTAGAAGCATCTAATAAAATATTAATTAAAATCATCAAAAGACTGGTCAATAAATTTGGCCGTGATTGGCACATTCAATTATATCCTGCTTTGTGGGCTTATTGAACTAGCATTCGTACTCCCATGGGCACTTCACCTTTTGTTTTGGTTTATGGCGTTGAAGCTATTTTTCCATTTGAATTAGAAGTTCCTTCTTTGACTCTGCTACTTCAAGATACTGAAGTAGGAGATGAATATCATGCTGGAATATTTAGTTAGCTGGAAATCCTATATGAGAAGTGCATTAATGCTTTGGAGCATATTCGTGCCTACTAGAACAAGCTCAAACGAGCATATCTCAAGAAAGTTCATAATCAATCCTTTGAGATCGACGACCTCGTCTTAAAAGAAAATAAAAAAAATACTAATGCAACTAAAGACCTTAAAGATAAATTTGAGCCTAACTGGCTTGGGCCATATATTATCACTGCTAAATTTGGATTGGGAGCATACATATTAGCTACCTTAGATGGTAAAGATCTTAAAGAACCTATGAACATTATGCATCTTAAGCGCTATTATGCATAAATCTGGTAATTTCATCACTGTATATATATTATACATATTGTCTTAGTAATTCATATAAAAATTTAAAAAACGATAATCTTATGTATTATCTTAATTCATAAATTAAAATCAAAATATAAAAAAAAATCAAAATCCTCAAAAACATCTTCTATTCTTGCACCTATCAATTCTTGAAATATTGTAGTTATATTTTCAGTTATTTTGGATAAATTAGCATTTATTTGAAATCCCTCACTTTCACACTCATAAGAATAAATATCTTGATCTTATTTGGTATGATTATCAATCTCTCTTATATCGAAGTCCATAGTTGAATTAAATAAAGTTTTGAGCATAGAGAACTGATCTTGTTATTTACTTGAACCAATTACACCTTTTCATATTAAAATGATTTCATTGCAAATTCAAAGCGATGCTACATAGTAGAAGTGGTCTCTTGAGCAAAACATCTCCCCTGCTATCCTATCATGCACATGGTCTAGAATCTTTGAGAATTGACAAAAGGACAAGCTCACCCTCGCCCGAGAATAAAAATCCCTTGCTCTACAGCCAATTCGAGCAAGTATCCCTAGTATAGAAATAAAAAAAAAGGAAAGTCAAGAAAAATCATGAGAAAAAGAAGCATTATTTCAGTATTATTTTGTACCACCTCAACAATATTTCAGTATTATCTCAGTATCAAGCGAAAATACAAAAAAAAAAAGAGAAAAAGAAAAGAAAAAGCAAAAAGCAAAAAAATTCCCCCTACCCTTTGAAAGAAAAGAAGGGTGAATGAGCTTGAATCCCTAGAATTCTCAATTATTCAAAAATCATGAGATAAGCCCCATAACAGATGTTTTGTGCCCAACCCGCTTGGCCTTGGGTAACTCCTAGCGTGGTGATATGTCTGTCACATTAGCGACCTTTTGTACAGACCTATGTCCGCTCATGGATCAGCTAACTCTTGATGACCCGACTTACATAGTAGTCTGGTACGGTTACATGAATATAAATAATGGTCAATGAACACTCATTTGGTTAATTCAAATTACTTGTATCAAATTATCTTGCTCAAAATTGATAAATGAACAATACAATTGCACACACATTTGTGTTTGAGAGATTTTGTATCATTATGATAGATCAATATCGACAATGAAATCACATTTGCACATGGGGTTCCTTATAAATCTAAATTTTGTCTTTGAAATAATTTAAAATATTTATTCAAATCTTTTGGAATAATTTGACTTTCTGACTTGAGAATATCTGCTTAGCGTAAAATCAATTAAATACATTTTTTTCAAAAATCCAAAATTTTCTTGCAAAACATGTTCAAAAGTCTAGCAATAAAGTCACAATTATATATTTTTGACTTTCACAATGATGCTATAGTTCCTAAACATAAATTGGAATTTATGCCTAGTGCAAGTCCTCATTTTTATATTTTTTATCTCAAAATCATAAATCAACTAAGCAATAAAACTATTAAATCAATTTCTTCTTTGGATTTCGCGATGATGGTATAAGTCTATACCTAAAATTCTATGCCTAGTGCAAGCCATCGTTCTAATTTTATCTCCCATTTATTTAATCCATAAAAGCATATGGCTTAAATCATTATGTTACACAATTATGCTTAAAAAAAAAAAGAACGAAAACTTTTCTATTTCATTTCATTATGTCAACATTCAGTTTTGCAACGATGGTATAATTCCTAGGCAATTGTTCAAATTTCTATCACACTTAGGAATTTTATGCCTAGAAAAAATCATATTTTTAATATTTCATGCATAATATTTTCATGGAAATCTGAAAACAAATCATCACCATCATCATTTTTCATCATCACAACACAAAGTCTTAAGAAAGTCTCTTAAGAACCCTTTTACTTTTAGCAATATTTCTCTCATACCGGGATTAGCTTGATGACCTAGCGAGCGGCGACTCCATGAAATGGTCATGTAACAGTGACAATGTCCTTTGAAATTATTGTTAGAAGTCACTTTATTTTTCATCAAATCATACCACAACCAAATTGTTTACATCAGATTATTTCATTTAATTTTATAGCATGACATAAAATTATAATATTTTCAATGATATAATTACATGAATAGTCAAACAACAAATATTAAAACATCATAAAACATATGCACAAGTTATATCACAAAAAGAACATATATATATCAAGAAGTCTATACATCATATCAAAACAAATTCGTATGCCACAATCTATACCCTGGCATACTCAATCCTCTCAAAAATATATGGTCTATGTACAATGAGTAGCTAGTCTCGAGAAGCCCTCGAGCTCTTAGCCTCATCTCCTCTCCCGCCCTAAGGTGGAGGAGGTGGTCCCATTAGAGTCCATGCTATATCGTGAGTCCTCGACATCGATCATGATGATGTCCTCAATGACCCCATCCTAATTGGCTCCGTAATGCTAGCTGGCAGTGATATCCTCTACTCCTCTAGAACCACATGATAGTAAAACCCCTGGTAGAAGGCAGTCTACGCAATAGCCCACGCTAGCTCTAGAATGCTCACCCCTCCACTTTGAGCCCTGAGCTGTGTCACCTCATCCTGAAGAGTCTGCACCTGAGCTTGTAGGTGGGCATTCTTTGCCCAGAGAGCCGCCATCTCACTGTTTTCCACCACCTTGACACCCTTGACCTTATCGTGTGATGGTGGCCTATCCCTTTGCTGAGAAGGGAGTCTCTCCCTCCTCTCCGGCTGCTGCTGTCTCTTCGGAGCCTATTGATGAGGCCAAGAATTGCCTCATCCATGAACACTTTTTGATACATTATAACTATTTGACTCACCCTTTTTACTATTTTTTTATGTTAATTATGGGTAAAATGCATTATATAATGATGTTTACATATTCTGAAATGACAAAGTGCATATACTCTATTTTACTATTTTTACTGCAATTTCACTTGTTTTCAATTAATTAATCAGTAGTATTATAGCAATTTAGAATCATAATATAGACCTTGTTGAATATCTGGTGCTTAACAATATTGTGTTCCTCTGTTTAAACTTATTCAAATGAAAAAAAGCACCAATAACTTGTCCATTGTAGCTGATTGTGCAGGAAAATAGGCTATGACTGTGACAGTTCCAGCCAGCTGTACATATATAGCAAGGCTTGGAATCAGTCACTCCAGCACGTGCCACCAATGTAGAAGAGTGTATAAGATAAGGTAAAACAATACAAATGGTCAAAAACTTTCTCCACATGCGTTTGGAGCACAAAAAAGCAACAAATGGTCACCTGCCTGTTATTTCGGAGCAGTGTAAGAATAAGCGATGCAAGAATAGGGAATAACGCAGGAATAACCAAAAATGGTCAAAATGCACCAAAACCATGGAAAGTATGATTGGAAATTGACCAAGCTATTAGTCCACCCTATTTTGACTTTGTTCCTTCACCATAGGTGGACCAGCTGGGATAAAGGGATAAAGGTTGACAAATTATAACCCTGCATTCCAGGAAACTATTTTGTAAACAGTTGGAAATCTCTGAAACTCAAGAAACGGATATATCAAATTTGTATTATAAATAAATCTCCCAACACGATTGAGCATAATAGATAATAGATATATAATTAGAGGAATAGGAGATAGTCATTAGCAGAAGTGAGCAGAAGATAAAGTCTTTGTAGCATTACAGTAAATTGTAGATTTTTCCTGCATTACTATAATGTAGTTGCAGATGGAATAAAAGATGCATTATTCAAATTTTATTAGCATTTTATGGTTGATAATGCACATTTAATTTACTTGGTATAATTATTCACCCTCTTCTAGTTCTAGAAGCAAGGGCCACTTGCAATATCAGAGGAAGGGCAGCACAGTGACAAAAAATTCTTGCTGATTTCTTGCTGCAGCAGATCAGTAGAATTCTATCAACATTTATCTGCAGAATTAGTTTTATTTCAGAAGTGCACCATAGTATTTAGAACATGTTTGGAATAGTGTTCATCATTTAATAGGATTTTACAGCATTTTCCATAATTCACTGTAATTTCCATATTTTTGTCATTTTCCAGCTTTGCAACAATTTCCAGATTTCTATCATTTCACTGCAATTTTCAGATTTGTGTTATTCTCCAGTTTTGCAATAGATGTTAATTTGATTTTCCAGATTTAGAACATGCTCAGATAATTGTGAACTTTATAATTAGTTGATTTTTCTACAACTATGTGTGTGTTTTCAGTTTTGTAATTTACTTTTCTGTCACTTTCAATTTAGCAACATTTCACTTCCTGTTATTTCAGATTATGCAATTTTCATTTCCTGCAATTTTGATTTAGTTTCAGGTTTTGCAATTTTATTTCCAATTATAGAAGTTAAAGGTCACACCAACCCCCAAAAACTAACTGATCCATCAATAAATCTTTTTCTAGGATGAACTGAACCTGCAACTATGACACCTCCTATCATATACAGCCTTTGGACACCACCCTAGACTAACATATAATTACTAAATGATGAATGATCAATGACCCTAATCACCTATGGTACTCTTTGGTTTCTCTCCTAAGGAGGCCATCACTGATCCCTCCCTTCGTGACCCCTTGTTGCACCAATGGCAACCTGGCGTCGCCTCTCCATCTATTACACTACAACATGCATCAGAACCTATACCCTCATCATCTGAGGAGGGTGGATGCCTGCATACCAGGAATCATACTCGTCTGCTACCCCCACATCATCTCCATCCATTGGCTGAATGGGGGCATCATCAGCATCCTGACTCCAAAACTATTGCATGTTTGGAGCCCCACTCAATGTAGTATTATCTCGCATAGTCCAGGAGTACTCATAATCCCTAAGAGAAGGGATCCCCTACTGTAGACTAAACTACCTCAGAACTTGGTCATAGCGGTGGAGCTCTACCTCTCCCCACTTTGTCCACAACTAGATGACTCGCCTGATGTGAGCCAACTCTTGTCTATCCTATACCCACCCTGGATGATCTCTCCATGGTCTCTAAGTGATATGATCTGGGGTGAGGTCATCTACCAAACTCTGGGACATCAGTAGATCTATCCACTGCTATGACCCTCTTTGGAGCCACCAATAGAAAACCTGAGGCATCTCTCGATAAACTCCTATCAGTGGAAGCCCTACCATCCCCCACACTGCAATGTGCTCCCAGCACCAAACCTGTAGTAACGATGTTAGCATCAAAAATTGACCTCCCTTATATACGACCCCATAAAGGATCCTATACAAGCGGCATAATACAAAGCTACCCCAAGCAAACTTGTATTCATGGTCTCTCATGTCGCAGAACACATATGAGAGGAGCCACGATAACCTGCATCCACTCTGGTGGCATAGAAGAAGGCCACCCACCACCCCTGCCAAAACTCGAATCAATCAAGATGCCCTAGGCATCTACCTCAAAGCCTCGATGTTCACTTCGTCCTTCTCTAGGGTGAAGCTTGGGTCATTGCACAATCTCATCATGGCATGGCCCTAATTGGTCGAAGGAGTCATGAACCACCCATGTATGGGGATCCTCAAGATCCTCCATACATTCTCTAAAGTGGAAGCCATCTCCCCTGTTGGTAGCTGAAAGTAGGATGACTTCGGATACCATCTCTCTGTTAGGGCTGTTAGTAGCCCCATGTCTGTAGGAATTTGTGGCATCTCTACCACATGTTGTAGTCCGACCTCTACTAGTCTGTCTCACTTGGCCTGATCGAGCGCGGCTAAGTCATCCCTGAGACCCCCGTATTTCCACTCTCGACTCTTTAGCAATCCCCTCTACAAAATAAACAATAAAACAACAAAAATTATTAATACATAATCATTAAAATCAATTTCATCTCATAAAAAAATGATATCGCCCATTATTGGATGATATCATATCAAATTTAGTTAAATAATCATTAATAGGATGCAATCATCTCAGATTCTTCAATTTGGGGATCGCCCCTTATTGGACAAGATTTCCCCTGTTTCTTCAATTTCATCCTTAGACGAAATCGATGATATAGGGAGGATTTCGACGAAATTGGGACGATTTCATCCCGACATCGTCGACGGCCTAAAAACGGCCGCGATGCCCAAAAATAATTAAAATTCAAATAAAAAATTAAACAAATCAAGCTAAAAACATAGTACACTAGGTTTAGATCCTTACCCGCAACCCGCGTCGGACCTCTATCAATCTGTGTGCCGTTTCCACCATTTCGCCTGTAGAGCTTTGAAACAACGAAAGTGAACAGTAAAAATGAATTAGGGTTTTATCCTATTTTTCTTATTTTTATTTAAAAACATTTTTTTTTTAATTTTTTCTTTTTCGCGCTTTTACTTCAAACGTTCAATTTGGGTAAAAACTCGGAGGGGGCACCATAGCAAATAGTTGTACGATTCGACCTAGAATTGTCGTTTAAAAAATGGAATAAATTTTTGCTTTCTCGTAAAACATGAAGAAGTCGTCTTTAACACATTTTCTTTAGAAAAATATGCTAAAGAGGGGGCAAAATGTAGCACCCTAAAATTGGCATAGTTAAACCATTAGTAAAAGATAAAAAAAATTGAATTTTAACCCCGAAACCACCCATTAACCGCTCACCTCATTTTTTGTGCCATTTTAGAAGTTGTTTGATCATTGGATGATATCGTCATCGATCTGATGATATCGTCCCAAATCGAATGAATTCGTCTGGAACAGAACATCCAGACGATTTCATCCCAAAACCAAATTTTCATAATTGGCTTTTGTTTCAACCTCTCCAACTCGAGCAAAAGTGTGTCTACGCGGTTGGATATTCCTATGTTGGAGATCTCCTAGATTGGGATGATCTCCAACCTCATAACCTCCCCCTAATCCTATATAAACTTGGGATTTTCCCAGTTTATCCCCCTGGCTAATCATTTCCCTGCAACTTTAGTTTTTGTTGTGTTAGAACATCCTATCCCCCATCATTTGCACTTGTGTTTTCAAGTTTTATTGCAGGATATCACTGTGTTTCAGTCAAAGGAAGCTCGGATCATCACAGGCTATTCAACCACAATTTTGGATGATCTTGTCGAGATTGATGATGATCTCGTACGATTGCAGATGATTTTGACTGTAGTTCAGATTGGGGGCAATCAAAGCCCTGAGTTTGCATTCTCTATCTCTTTTCTTATTTAATTGTGCATTAGATTAATTCACTTCTATTCTGCATCTTGGAGTTCACCTCATTTAGCATATTTGCATGATAAAATTCAAAATAAATTATTAAAACATTGCATCCTATTTGATTTGATATCTGGATTTATCATTTAAGCATTTATATTCTTATTTCTATCATTTTGTATCATTCTTGCAATTGTATTTTGGTTTTTGGTGTCTGTTTTCATGATTGCAGGTTTTTGATGAATTCGTCAAGTCGTTGACGATCTTGGCTGATCTCAGATGATCTCTTGTGATCTGGACAATTATGTACAATTATAGATGATCTTGTCATATCTGGGACGATTTGGACTCCTACAAGCTTCAGAATCTTCATCAGACATCAGAAATCAAGTGGACTCTTCTCCATTTTAGATATTTTCTGTATGTAGGATTCATTTATGTTTGTTGTCTTCATATAAACCAGAAATTTGATATAGAATAGCTTAGATTCATTTTGGCCAACCTAAGAATCTGAATGATTGAACATAAAATGAACACATCAAACCCATTCTCAACCTAGGCATGAAAACTACCACTAAAAGTTTCTTGGTGGACCCCACCATCCATCAAAAATTCACCCTTATACCCCTCCCCCGAGAGGTGCGACCTTCAAAGGGCCTTTCCGTCTGAGGTATTGTCCCATCCTTCTCGCATACCCCTTTCAGGCATGGATCCTTTAGCCTGAAGGTAAGGGTGCAAAATTTTTTGGCGATACAAGTATGTATAAATGGTATGTGGATTGTGATATGATTATGATTTGGTTTTTGATATGTAACTAAAAGTATTCTAAAATACTCAAAGAAGCTAGTAATGTTAACCATTTTTCTTGATGTTATCTTACTTTCTTTAGGACAATATTGTGTGCAAGTGAAGCTATTTTACTAAATCTTGTGTGTCGATGATACTAAGAAATCCAGAACCAGTGCATGTGATTGTGATGTTTATTTCCCCATCTTGATTAATTTTGGACGGTACCTTTTTGGGTTTCCCTTTTTGGCTAGCTTACCCGTATGTGCGTTCAGAGGTCCCTTTCTTGAGAGAGAGAAATTCCGCCCTCCATGAGTTTACTCCACTTCCAATCGAGCATCTATAGCCCCGGTGGAGGCTCACTGCATAGTCCAATGATTTTGATCTTTAAGCCTTTGTGATGACTACATAACTTTCTGAGGGGAACATAGTACGATATTTTTAGATTTAGAGATTTGTGGTGTGTGTTGTTAATTATCTTTTGTGTAGAGTTTTTGGGAATCAGATTCTCAATCGAAGTATGATGAGAATGTTACCCTATCGTTACTATACATTTATCTATATTTGTTGTTTCACTATGGTAGTGGTAATAACCACTATTTTTGTTTTTGGACTATGTTGCGTGATAGGGTAAGCAAATAATTTGATTTTTTTTGCTTTGAGGTTTACCCAAATTGGCGTTATCTTTCTATTATTCAAGATGTTTTAAGATTTGTAAAGTGTATTTGGTTCCAGATTGCTTTTGGGTCAATCTGGATTTTTCACTATCTTTACTACTCTACCATACTCAAGATTTTCTTAATGTGATAAAAGTGCTTTGGTCCTAAAGAAAATTGGGCACTTCATGAAGTTTGGTTTTTCACTACACATGTTTGAGTGACTGAAAATTGTATGATATATCATATATGATGTGTATGATTTGTGAGTTGTAAAGAATCTTAGTTGAATACCCCCAATTCTTGGAATTTTTTTTCTTGGTCGTATCATCACCACTATTAAAGATTACTGAGCAAGGGATGGGATGGATGCAACTATATATATATAATTTTTTTTTAAATTTTTATTTATTTTTGTGTATGAACATATAATTGAAATGTAAATGCAATATGAAAAATGCAATTTAAAATATGTCTATTTACAATGTGAAATGCATGCAATGTTGTAAAATGGAATCTTTTGTTTATTTTATTTATTTTATTTTTGTTTTAGCCATGTGCATATATATATATACATATATTGCAAGTCATTTTATGCATAAAATACCTTTAGGTGCATAATGTTCAGTGGTTCTAGCTCCAATTTACCTTCTAAATTGGAAAGTTTGTACGTTCGTTGTCCCAATTTTTGCTTTACTATATATGGGCCCAACCAATTTGCTACAAATTTATCCCTTAAGTGCAGTAAAGCATTAGTAATTTGTCGATTTTCTTTGAGCACTAGGTCCCCCACTTGAAATTCATGAGGATGGACTTTTGCATTGTAAGCGTGCTTGAATCTATCTTGATATACTCGTAAATGTTCTAGAGCATTGATACGTTTCTCATCAATAATTGTCAATTGGTCAAGACGCTCCTGTCTAGTTGTATCATCGTTCATGAATTCCTATATCTCAATTTGCAAGTATGGTATCTCGAGCTCCAATGGTAATATTGCTTCAGCATCATAAACTAGTGAAAATGGTGTTGCTCCTATTGGTGTTCTTATGCTTGTTCTGTAAGCCCATAGTGCTAAAGGGAGGTGATTATGCCAATCTCAATGATTATATTTTACCACTTTCTTGAGAATGGATATGACTATTTTATTTGTTGCTTCAGCTTGCCCGTTTGCTTATGGGTAATAAGGTATTGAGAAGCTGTGTAGGATTTTGAATTTGTTGCACAATGCTCTAACATCCTTATTCTCAAATGACTTTCCATTATCAAATTTTTTTTTTTAGGGTATTCCAAAACTATGGATAATATGTTGAAGTATAAACTCCGCTATTCGAGGTCCAGTCATAGTTGTCATTGGAATTTCTTCCGCCCATTTTGTGAAGTATTCTATAGTAGTTATGATGAATTCATGTTGCCCTGATGAAGCAGGTGTTATTTTATCGATTAATTCAAGGCCCCATTGTGAAAAGGGCCACAAAATTTGAATGGGTTGCAAATTTTGTGATGGCACATGGGTCAAGTTTGCATGATGTTGGCACTTTTGGCATATTTTGACATATTTGCAACAGTCATTTTCCATTATCGGCCAATAGTATCCCATGCATAATATTATTTTTGCAATTTCCATTCTGCTGAAGTGACCACCGCAAGTCCCACTGTGATCGCCATTTTCTATATTAAAATAACTAAGTACAATAAATAAAATAAACAGAGAGAGAGAGATTTTCCAAAATAATGTTCCTTTGTATTAGTTCTTGATACAATGTTACAAATGGATATCTTGAATTGCCCCAAATGCATTTGGGGTAATGCTACAATGATTTTCTCCTTCTGATAGATGTTACAATGCTCCCATAGGAGAGGTAAATTCTTCCAACTCCTCAGCAAGATAGGGTGCTCTTAATTCCTCTACTACAGCTCCAAGGGGTGAGTGGGCTTTGGTATCCACTATAGGGACCACTCCTAGCTTCAATAGATCTTCAAATACCTATCTCCTGCACACATGGAAACCAAACAAGGGTTAATAGCACCTATATAAATGAATGCAAATAATGAAAATAAAAGAAACCCTTGAAAGGAATGCTCTCAAGACAACATGGAAATACTAATTAAAAATGCCTTGCTAACAAGTTGATAAGTTACTGATATCTGTTGATAAAACATGTTCGGGACTACGGAACCGCGGGAATGTAGTTGGAGCTAGAAACAGTGGATATGCGATTGTGAAACCATGAATGTGTATTTTCAACTGTAGAACCATGGGAGGGCAATTTCAACTGAGATGATAGGTCACCTTGAGATGCATGCCAATGATTGGATTTGAGCTCGTGCTCTTAGTTTCTCATCGGGTCTGGATGTATTTTGGTAGCCTGTCGATACACAAATTTAGCTCCCTTTGTTTGGTGGATTGATGGTGCCTTTATAGGCTGCTTGGGGCTTTGGAGGGGAATGTGAGGTGGCAATACTGACTTGCCAAATGGTAAATCTAGACTGCCAGGTGGAAGGGGCAGTTACAGTGTGTCATTCAGTGTGGTTCACTTAATTGGGGTGATGTGGCTCCAAGTGGAGTGGGATGTGGAATGTTGTTTTATGTGAAGGGACAAGGGGACAACAACAAAGGAGTTGTGGCATGGGTTTTGGGAATCTGTCTCATGTACAAGGAAAAAGGGGACAGGAGTGGGTAATATGTGGCATGGATGTTGGATGAAGTGTCCAGGACACATGTCCAATGGGTAGATAGGGTATCCTAGGGTGATTTTCCTAATTAAATAAATTAGGAAAGTATAATGATGTGCAAGATTTTATATCCCTAAGTTATAACTTAGGCATATATATTTATTATGCAGTATTTGATGGTGAGGTGGTGAATGTGAACTAAAGAGTGCTAGATTTTGGTGTCTACAATGTCTACAAGACTTTAATGCTTTTATTTCATCTCTAAGTGGTGGCCTATGAGCCTAATTAATGGACAAGTGCTTAGGTGACTTTAAATATTTTATTTATATAATTGATGTCTATAAGCTTATGGTTGCTTCTATAGTCTACATTTATAGGACTTTGATGTTTTTCCTAGATAGTATATGTCCATAGAAATTTACTATTTTTTATGGGTAGTCTATGTCCATAGGATTTCAATGCTTTTTTTGGACACTCTATGTTTGTAGGACTTTATTGTTTTGCCTAGATAGTAAATATTATTGTAGATTGATATTTTTTAATAAAAATACAAAACCAAAATTTCTCCCATGAATTTGAAGAATCCCAATAGTTTCTATGGGCCTTGAAAAGTTATTGTGACTATTGAACTTCCAAAAAGTGAAATGAAAGGTTGTACCATAATTTTATCTCTTGTATATATACAATAGTATAAAATATCTGGATAAAATTATGGAAAAATATTTTTGATACTTATGAGTTTTTTTTTAATGCAAAAAAACATTCTATTCCATTCATTTTATGAAATACATGCTTGTTGTCCCTATTTGTTTGAAACATACAATCAACTTTCAAAGCTCATAACATTTTTCTTATAGCTCCATTTTATGCATGTTATACATCATTGGAAAGATAATTTTATGTATAATTCACCCCCAAAATTTCATTAAATTATAAGTTGTTCTAGTCCCTCAAATTCAAACTATCACGTGTTGCTACAAAAAGTGTTACATTTTTTGTTGCTGCAAATTTTTGTTGTTGCAGTTTTTTGCTACACTATTTTCTCTTTGTTTTTTGGGTCAAAAACTTAATTTGGTATCAAATATTGGTTGGTTTTTGGGTTTGAATGAACTTATTTTCGTGTTCAATCTACCATTTGATCAAGTTATTGGAAAAAATTATTGAATAAAAATATCATTTGTTGTTGCGTGAGTCTAATGGCCAACTTCAACAACTCATTACCTTTTCTAGAATTTAAAGGAAAATATTATAATTATTGGAGCATAAATATGAGAATATTTTTTATTGGAAAATATATTTGGAATGTAGTAGAGAGTGGTTATGAAGAACCACATTATTGGAACACATTACAAGGAAATAATAGGACAACAAAAAGGGAAACAAAGAAGAAGAATTCATTAGTCCTCTATCATATTTAGTTTGCTCTTGACAAGAGTTTATTTCAATGTATTGCTACTATTATATTAACTAATAAGGATTGAAATTCTCTTTAAGAGGATTACAAATGAGGTGACCAAGTGAGAATGGTAATGTTGCAGACCACGAAGAATGAGTTTGAGAATTTGAAAATGAAAGAAAGTGTGGTGAAAAATATGGCCATTCTTGGAGAGACCTTGAAGAAAGATGTAGTTTTGAATAAGGTATTGATATCTCTTACCCCTAAATGGAATCATGTTGTAATATGTTTTTAGGAGAGTAAATATTTGTGTACACTTGAATTTGATTGTCTAATTAGATCTCTTATGTGAGGAAATATTTAGAGAAACCAATAAAGAAAATGATGAGAATTATTTTAATTATAAATTTAAAATTTTGTAGAATGATGAAGTTGTTCCAAGCAAAAGTAAACAAGCACATCGAAGAGAGAAGAAATTTTAATTACTCAAGAGGTAGAGGAGGAAGAGGAATAGAATATGTTGCTATTGGAAGAAGACATGTAAGGACTGATAAAAAAGATTTGAATGCTATAATTATCATAAAATAGGCCACATTGCATGATATTATAGAGTTAATACCATAAATGGATATAGAAGATCTCACTATGTATGTGAGGATGAAGTTGCACAAAGGATTTTGTTTTTGACTAGTGACATGGCTGAAAAAACTAGACAAGAAGTTTGGTATCTAGATTTTGGCCGTTCTAACCACATGACTAGAAATAAGGAGTTGTTTTCTGATGTGAATGAGAATTTCAAGACCAAGATAATTCTTGGGAAGGATAATTCTTTGGATGTGGATGCAAAAGGAAATATGGAGGTTGTAACTAAAGAAGGTATAAATAAAATTCATGATATTTATCATGCTCGTAATTTAAAAAATAATTTGTTGAGTGTTGGACAACTTGTAGGAAAAAACTATAAAGTTGTTTTTGATAACAATGAATGTATAATTTATGATCAAAATAATAGGAACCATATAGTAACCATTGTTCCTCTGAAAAATAAC